>CAXITT010000142.1:576874-617095 GCA_964033795.1 Lymnaea stagnalis
ACATTAAATAGTGTACATTAAATAGTGTACATTAAATAGTGTACATTAAATAGTGTACATTAAATAGTGTACATTAAATAGTGTACATTAAATAGTGTACATTAAATAGTGTACATTAAATAGTGTACATTAAATAGTGTAAAATAAATAGTGTTCAATAAATAGTGTACATTAAATAGTGTACATTAAATAGTGTACGTTGAATAGTGTACATTAAATAGTGTACATTAAATAGTGTACATTAAATAGTGTAAAATAAATAGTGTTCATTAAATAGTGTACATAAAATAGTGTACATTAAATAGTGTACATTAAATAGTGTACATTAAATAGTGTACATTAAATAGTGTACATTAAATAGTGTACATTAAATAGTGTACATTATGTTATGAAGGTAGAGAAAACTTTCGTTGTTTTAATCAGGAATCGTTGATGAAATATTTGCTGAAAGTATATCAGCAGTGTTTTTGTTTAACAGTAGTTTATTAATTCTGTCGGAGTGTGGATTTGAACATGGCGCGTGTACAACGTTATTGAAAGGAAAACCAGCTTGTTTGTGAGTAACTGTTGAAATTTAAAAAAAAAAAAAAATACATTTTATTTCGTGAAATCAGGGTCATCATATTTCTTCATCTTCCATTGGGGGAAAAAAACTGGAACAACATATTTCCGAAGATTGGGCTTAAAATTTTGAAAGAATGTGCTATCATCGGCAACAAGTCACTGTACCAAGTTTCAGCTTGATAGTTTTTCCAGAAAGTTATCAATTTGGCTGCCGAGGATTTGTATAGCCAGCCAGGAAGACATCCATGAACAAAAGCAAAGATAATATAAAGGATTTAAAAAAAAACAAAAAAAAAAACATGTTTGTATAATAAGAGAAGGATTTCTATTGTTAAAATTTCAGCTTGATAGTTTTTCCAGAAAGTTATCAATTTGGCTGCCGAGGATTTGTATAGCCAGCCAGGAAGACATCCATGAAAAAAAGCAAAGATAATATAAAGGATTTAAAAAAAAACAAAAAAAAAAAAACATGTTTGTATAATAAGAGAAGGATTTCTATTGTTCAATGGCATCAGTAAGCCTCTTCTAGCTGTTTAACATGGTAATAAATGGGAAAGACTGCAACCAAGTTCAAAAAATGGTAATGAGCGAAACAAAGTATAGAGAAAACTTTTTTTAAAAAAATGCAGCAAAACAATGAACGTGTCGGCAAGAAGCCTTCTTCGGTGAAAAAACCAACTAAATTAAATATATAGGCCTAATTGTGCTTAATTATATTTAATTCTGCTTTTACTCTTTGCAGGTGAAGGCTTCCCGCCGACATGGTATTTGTTTTGTTTCGTAATTTTTTTTTTTCAAGGCTTTCCATTATGATCACGAAGACCTTAGTGCTAAAAGTACTCAAGTCACAAAATCCTCATTTTGAGATAATCACGTTCAAATATTATTTTGTCTATAAAATTTGATCATTTTCATTTTGTGTCTTGTTTATTTAAAGGACTTAGGTAAATTTTACAGTGTTCAAATTTCTGGAGTTAACTTGGCTATACTTGATAAGAAAAGGTCACAGTTTAGATTGATTTTTATAAAAATGTGATTAAAGTACGTTTAGCACTGGTGTCTTCTGACGTTTAACTTATTTCCATGGCTGTTTGCCAAATTTAAATACATTTCTATAAACAAATAATAATGTATAAGTAAGACCCATGGAAATGGCAGGCTTAAGTTTGACGTGTAAAATACTTACCTTTAGTGACCTGGCTCTCGGTGGTCATTGCAGAGCTTGTGATCAATTGCGCGGAACACTCAGAGGGACATAAGCATTGCACATAGGGCGCTATGGTCTTGAAGAACTCCTTCCGGAACTTCCGACCAAAGAAACAGTAAATGAGAAAGTTGGTGGCATTGTTGGTGTACAGGGCGAGGATCAGACAGTTGAAAGCTGCGTGGAAGAAACACATCGCATTGACGGGTAGGTGAGAACAATATTGTGATAACTGGAAGAAACACATCGCATTGATGAATGTGTGTAAAGACAATATTGTGATAAGACATCGCATTGACGGGTTGGTAAGGACAATACTGTGATAAGACATCGCATTGACGGGTAGGTAAGGACAATACTGTGATAAGACATCGCATTGACGGGTAGGTAAGGACAATACTGTGATAAGACATCGCATTGACGGGTAGGTAAAGACAATACTGTGATAAGACATCGCATTGACGGGTAGGTAGGACAATACTGTGATAAGACATCGCATTGACGGGTAGGTAAGGACAATACTGTGATAAGACATCGCATTGACGGGTTGGTAAGGACAATACTGTGATAAGACATCGCATTGACGGGTTGGTAAGGACAATACTGTGATAAGACATCGCATTGACGGGTAGGTAAGGACAATACTGTGATAAGACATCACATTGGCGGGTAGGTAAGGACAATACTGTGATAAGACATCGCATTGACGGGTTGGAAAGGACAATACTGTGACAAGACATCACATTGACGGGTTGGTAAGGACAATACTGTGATAAGACATCGCATTGACGGGTTGGTAAGGACAATACTGTGACAAGACATCACATTGAAGAGTAGGTAAGGACAAGACATTCGCCTCACAACGAGGTTTAAGGTTTAGGTTAATTCAAGGCAATCTCAGTTAAAAGCAATGACTTATCGCTCGGTTGATGGGCTGATGAAGGTCCCAGGACCTGTGCAAAAAGAGATTTGTTATAGTCTAAGA
Organism: Lymnaea stagnalis; assembly: GCA_964033795.1. NCBI lineage: Eukaryota > Metazoa > Mollusca > Gastropoda > Lymnaeidae > Lymnaea > Lymnaea stagnalis. Next base: position 579,628 of record CAXITT010000142.1, read on the forward strand.
TAATGAGGTCATTTAGGGACACTCAGATTTTGCGAACAGAGGTTAATGTAAAGATTTTCTTAAATGACCAACTACCGTTGGTTTGAGCTATATATAGATGTATATATATATATGCTTATGTGAAGGCCACTGACATGGATGCACATAGCATTGAAGAGGTCAATAATGACAGGAGCACCAGATACAAACGGGTATTTGTCCTAAGTACACAAACACATTCACTTGTAGCGAGGAGCAGCTGTTTCAGAGGTTTTCATTTATACATATCACTTTTCCTTTCTATCTATCACAATTACGGTCTATCACTTTTTCTTTCTATTTGTCAATTCTCCTTTCTATGTCTTTTATTTATTTCCCTTCCATAGCTATAACACTTCCTTTCCATTTATATCAAATTTTCTTTGTTAAAGTAAATAGCTCCACTAAAAGATACTTATGATACTATTTCCACAAATGTTTACCCAGGTTGACTTTGGCGTCCTCTACCGGCTTTGTTCTATCCAACAGGACGTATATGTGCATCTGGTACACAGCCATGGGAACAACTGTGGCTATAAACTGTAGACTGGACAGCACGGCGAGTGTCAGGAGATGGGCGCGCACTGAGAAACACAAGGAGAAAGGATGGCACCCACAGACCACGTCAGGACAACAATAAAAGCTTCTCAATGTGACCCACTTTGGTTAAACTTTAGGATTCGTTTCATTTATAATATTTCATTCTATAATTCACCTATTATTCAAACTTTCTATCCCACCCTCTCCTCTCTCTCTTTCACTATCTCTCTATCGATCTTTAGTTCAGTCTCCCTCTCACACATATACTTACAGAAATGCCCAGTTGAACTAAGATTTGTTTCTTGATATATACTTCACTCTCTAAGACACATTATTGGTCTCTATTTAACCGGTACTTATCTCCACCCCTAATGTTTGTATTACATGTACGATTATTGGCTACCTGTACTAGTTGTATGACATAGACGATTATTGGCTACCTCTAGCTGTTGTATAACAAAAACAATTATTGGCTACCTCTACTGGTTGACTCGGACCTCATGAGACCTTGCTTTTTCCTGTAGTGCATCCTCAGTAAGATAATGTTAAAAATAATCAGGAGAAAGGCCGGAAGTAGAGAATAGAACACCACAGATAATCTGGACCAGCTGGTGTTGTTGGGGAGTCGACAGTTGATGGGCTCCCTGGGGAACAGCATTAAAAGAAAATTATCTTTGCAAGTAATAATAATTCAATGCGCAAAAAATATTAAATTTTTGGATATATAACCAAGGTTACAAAATCGAAAAATAACTACACTCTTCAACTGACAATAGAACCCTCTCAATCCCAAGAACCAAAATTAAGACCATCGGTGAACGCTCCTTCTACTTCCATGGGCCCAGCTTCTGGAACCTGCTCCCCTTCCACATCCGTCATTGTGAAACCTCGTCCACTTTCAAAAAGTCCCTTAAAACCCATCCGTTTAGGTCCGCCTATGACCTGTGATGCACCCTCCTTGCCCTGCCTCATTTTCTGTCTCGGGTTGATCCTGTATTTATGTGGGGTCTTTTCAAAGTATATGCCAAAACGTGCCAAAGTGTACTTGTTTTTATTGCCATTTTAATGTTTTGGATACTGTTTTTATAGTCATTTTTCACATTGTAGTTACTATTCTAGTGTCTCTGGTTTTTCATTTTTCTTTTACTTTAGCTGTTTAAACAGTTTACATACTTTTAATAATTAAAAAGCGCTTAGATCTGTAAGGTAAGTTCTATACAAAAATGCTTAAGGAATAATAATAATAATAAATGACATAGTACTTAAACATACGATTTTAAATAGAAAGCGGTTGAACCAATGGGAATGAAGTAAGCATTTTAGTTCAAGTTTTACACAATTCAACATATTCTTTAAAGTTTCATTTCATAAAAGAATATCACGATTCTGTCAAATTATTAATCATGCAATTTCAATTTTAAAAATAAACAGAAAACAAAACAAACAAACAAACAACAAACAAACAAAAAACATGAAGCTTTGTATTACTGGGTAACTTAGATAACCCATCTTAGAGACTGATTGGGTTACCTACCCTTTCTTGTTCCTATAGACGACTCCTTTAAGCACAACGACCGCCTGTAACAGGGCGCAAACTCCAGAGAAACAAAGGATTACAAGTCTGGGCTCTGCACATCCAGGATACTTGGAGCAGCTGAGGACAGAAAAGTGATGCCCTCTGTAAACGAACTTTAGAAGTGATGCTCTCTGTAAACGAACTTTAGAAATGATAGTCTCTGTAGTAGATCTTTTGACGTGATACCCTCTGAAGACGAACTGTAGAAGTGATACTCTCTGTAGTAGAACTATGGACGTGATACTTTCTGTAACTTTAGAAGTAATACCCTCTGTAACAGAAATGTTTGTATTTTTTTAGAAGGTTTAAACGGCAAACGTTAAGAGAAATTGTTTTCCTCTTACATCAGGAGGAAACCGAATTTTCAAACATTGGACCGGATCCGACCAGCGTGCCCCTGACTATTCTGATAGAAGGCCGTAATTTGAGGACCCTTGACTATTGTGATAGAAGGCCGTAGTTTGGGGATCCCAGACTATTGTGATAGAGGGCCGTAGTTTGGGGACCCTGGAATATAGTGATAGAAGGCCTTAGTTTGAGGACATCGGACTATAGTGACAGAAAGCCGTAGTTTGAGGACCCCGGACTATAGTGACAGAAGGCCTTAGTTTGAGGACCCCGGACTATAGTGACAGAAAGCCGTTGTTTGAGGACCCCGGACTATAGTGACAGAAAGCCGTAGTTTGAGGACCCCGGACTATAGTGATAGAAGGATATTGTCTAAAACAGCATTGCAAATACCCAGTACCCAGGCTACACATAAATACGTTTTTAGACTTGATTCGCCCAATACTTTAAGTGTTTAGACTTGATACACCCCATACTTTAAGTGTTTAGACTTCATACGCCCCATACTTTAAGTGTTTAGACTTCATACGCCCCATATTTTAAGTGTTTAGACTTCATACGCCCCATACTTTTAGTTTTAGACTTGATTCAAAACCTTTTAATTAAGTTTTTAGTCCTGATTCCCCACATACTGTGTGAGACTGTAGGCCTACGCATTGCTTACCGTTTGGTGAGAAAAAGCAGACGACATCCAGTGACAAATATAAGATGCCAGTTTGTAATACTATGCAATGTCAAGGTTATCCACCTAGTTAGACTGTGGAAATACGGAGGAAATAAATATTGACACTTTTCATAAATATTGACAACTGTCATAAGTATTGGTCATTGACTTAAACTTTTACCATTATCTTGAATTTTGACAATTGTCTTAAATTTTGACCATTGTCTTAAATCTTGACCATAAAGCTATACAATTTTTGTACACTTTCAAATTTATATATATTTTCCTTTTTAATTGGCGGAAGCGACCTACCGATGCTTACGGCACAAAACTCACCTTAATTATAAAATAAATTATGACTTTATTATTTAGCGCCAAAAATGGCGCCAACACCTACTGATTAAAAACACTGCCGCCAGTGGTGACAGAACCCCTGCCTACGCCCCTCAGTTAACTCTCTTCTCACCCACACAGCAAGCTGCTGTAGACGATGAACTCATTTCCGGTCCACGCGTCTGCGAAGTTCCTCATGGCGAAGATGGTCAGCGAGACGACGTTGAAGAAACACATGCTCTTGAGGTAGACGTTGAAGACGCCCTCCTGCATGACTCGCCTCGAGAGTACAATCATGGTCAGAATATTGCCTGGGGTTAGAGAGTAGACTATGTTGACTCTAAGAATTCATAAAGTTAAACGATAATCACAACCAAAATAACCCAAGGTAATTGGTTACACTGTAGGTTGTTGTCTTGTGTCTGAATTTAGTCATTTTTAGATACTGAAATAATTAGACTGTGTATAGAAAAATGCACGGCATTTTCGACAGTGTGTTGTCATGTGTGCTAAAATAAGACAAGGGAAACTCCCCTACCGAAACAAAGAAGATTTTTAAATTTCATTTTTTTTTTAAACTGGATTTGGTGGAGTGAATAAGACTTAAGATCTTAACCACAGAAAATATCCACAATAATTAAAATGCACATAGTTTCAATTATAGGATTTGATACTGCAAAAAATGTAAGTGACTGAATTTGATAATGCAAAAAAAAAATGTCAATAAATGAAGTTGAAACATTGACCGTCATAATATATTGTAACTGAAATAATGAACTGTTTAATCATACACGTTAAATAAGTTCTAGATAAATACGTTTCTATGAATTAACAACCATACTATTAAGTGAGCACACTTCTATTGCTGCCCACAGTTACTACTTACCAGCTAAGTGCTATTTCTTATTTTTTATTTTTATACCGTTTTTTATGTTGTTTTGTTCGCTGACGAAGGCTTTCTGCCGACACGTTCGCTATTTTGTTGCGTTTATTTTTTCAGGTTTAACCCTACTCTGTTTTACCCATTTTATTTTGTACTAACCTGATTGCAGTCTCTCCCCTTATAACCCCTTCTATAAATCAACAATGATTGTATGAATCAACCATAACTCTACGAATCAATAATCTTTTTATGAATCAACAATCGTTCTATGAATAAACCATTATTCCATGAATCAATGACCATACTATGAATTAATCATCATACCATGAATTAATCATCATACTATGAATCAAATATCTTTATTTTATTCAACAACAAGCTTTAAGAATCTACCATCATACTTTGAATCAATCCTCACTCTATGATCCATCATCATTCTAAGAATCAACCATTATTCTAAGAATCAACCATCATGCTCTAGGTATTCAAGTTGTTAAGGCGTCCTGTGTTTACCTGGAATGCCCAGGATAATGAGTATGGCCGGTCCAACAGTGATGAGCGTGTAGTTGATATACCTGAGGTGGGATATCGTGCGCTTCTCGATGTCAGTAGCATTATATGTGCTGGTGTCTGCGAGAATCTCGTCCATGTCAGTTGACAGCCGACTCACAGCGCTGTGTGGCGGTCAGATCAAACTCCACACTCAGTGGTTAGTAGAAACACTGAGCAGTTTAGATATACACACAAGTCGGTTCTAAATCATTGGATCAATGAAACAGCTGTTTTGCAGTCACGCCTTGTCGTCATTTTTTCAGTCATTTTTTAAGTCGTGTGTTGAATGTCCCTCTTTGCAGTCATTCATTGCAGTCATTAGTTGCAGTCATTTTAAAATTATTGTGTTGAATGTCATTCTTTACATTCATTCATTGCTTTGAGTTCATTAAGGAATCAATCATTGTTATTCACAATTATAATGATGACATATTCTAAGATATATATTATATACAAATGTTTATGACCTCTCCAATGTGTATGTAGACATACGCTAAAGCAATCCCTTGTCATGGATCTCATTTGCATCTTTTGTAATAAATCGAACATCTCTTAACGTTATACAATATGTCAATTGTATTTCGTCCTGACTGTTCGACTCCACTTGGTGTCATCATGTCTTTTACATAGCTATTTAGACGTCTAGAATAAATGATGACATAATATCACATACTTCAGAGTGCATGTTTAAACAACATGACCGAAACTCTTGACTGTGTCTACATCGAAACAACCTCTCATCTCAGACTTTACTTTGTTCAAACGGATTGGAAGATGGATTGTGTTGAACACTGTTTCAACAATCTTCCTTTCAAACTGAGGTCATGTTTCATGGTTATCAATTATTTTGTCCGAGTCATTCGGAAAATTGCTAAGGAAAGATTTCAGAATAGAAAACCGTAAAATGTTGTACAGAGATCCCAATTTCCTGGTTCATTAGTGGTGAGCACTGGCGTGTTTTGACACCAATGAACACAGGATTTTAGAGAGACGTAAATGAGTGGTGCGATGTACAGCCATGCATTGGTGATTGGATGAATAGAAATGTTAATGGGAATAGAATGTAGGACATATTATTGGAATCTAATGTAATGGATCGTATTGGAATATGCACGGCGGTTAAATAATCTCCTCATCTGCCTTCTAGTCAGCATATGTCTTCCGTTCATCATCTTTTGATTTTTTTTGTCATTACCTATCTTCTTAAGACAATGGAAAAGCTGATGTATTATCAGTAAATGAGACTGATTCTGGAATTGCAGTCTAGGATGTCTTGGCTAGGCTGCCTCTACAGTTATGGTAGTCTCTGCTGTCTCAGCTCTCTCGGCTCGGCTGTCTCTACAGTCATGGCAGTCTCTGCGGTCTCAGCTCTCTCAGCTCGGCTGTCTCTAAAGTCATGGCAGTCTCTGCGGGCTCATCTCTCTCGGCTCTTCTTCTCAAATGAAAACTTTGTTTTCTAGATTGACCTCCCATAATGTTATGTTCACTTCATATGTTGCGTTTCGTGCATCTGTTACCGGTCGACCTGATTGATTGATTCTCTCATTCAATGATGTCCGCCAGCTAGACCGACAATCAAAGATACAATCTGACTCACCAATTTCGATGTCGTCCTTTCTCGTGTTTCTTTCAAACACAATTTGACAGCGCAGCCTCAACCACATGTCCCAAACAGCTTGCCTACTCTGCATGTCCTCTGTACAGCTTGAACACTCTGCATGTCTCCCATACAACAAACCCATGATGCATGTCATCCGTAGAGGTAACGCTCAATCCATGGCCCCGGTACAGCAAACTCATTAAGCACGCCCTCTGCAGAGCTTGCACGCTATGCATCTCCTCCGTAAAGCAAACCCACAAATATTTTGAAATTCAGACTGTCCTCTTTCATATACAACTTATTGGCTCTTGAGATATACAACCCGAAAAATAGTAGAATAAGTGCAATAACCACACAAAACTGGTTGTGACACTACAGACAGAAAAAAGTACACATATGGCTTTAATTATTTAAAGTATACATTTATTGATAGCATAAAAATGTTTGTAAAATCATTAAGACCATAGAGGTTCTTTAAAAGTTTATATTTCAGTCAAGTAGACATCAACAACTTTCACTCAAGGATACATCATTTTCTTCCACTGAAACATACATCATTATCTTTCATTCAAGTATCCATCATTATTTTTTACACAAGAATCTGTCGAGATAGACAGCGATCTTTCAATCAAATACAGGATATTTGCTTTAACTCAAGCATCCTTAATTATCTTTCATTCAATTATGCATCTTATCTTCCACTCAAATATCCATTATTATCTTTCACTTAAATATTGTTAAAAATATCTTGAACTCAGTTATAAAGCATTATCTTTCACGCAAGTATAGATCATTTCTTCACTATGAACACAACATTGCTCGAAAAGTTTGAGAACAAAACATAAACATAAGAAGTATTCTCTTTAAATAAATGGAAAAAGAATGAAGGAGATGTGAGATTCAAAGGAACTGAAGAAAACATTTATTAAAATGTTCGATAAATTCACGAGAAGACAATTTAATTAATTGTACATTGTCTTAAATATTTATTTTTAAAAATGTAAAAATTGAAACTCAAAGATTTGTTATCTGATCATCTCTGAAATTTTAATGATTTCAATAAATATACACTTTAAACCAACATTCATCTATCAACTTTATATCATTGTACATGTATCCGATTGAAATAAAATATATGTATCACTTTTAAATCAACATACACGTATCTACTTTATATCATCTACACGTAGCCATTTTAAATCATCATGCATGCATTCTCTTTATATAATGTCTATGTATCAATATTGAATCCACATACATGTATTCACTTTATATCCTCCCACATGTATCCACTTATATCACAACACAGGTATCCACTATAGATAAAAATGTATGTATCCACTTTGCATAACATACAGGTATCTAATTTAATCAACCTGCATTATATAAATGTATGGATAAAATTAGATTTTCTTATATGTGGGACCCGACTGAACCAAAAACACATGACTAGCATATTATGTCTTTCATTGGCTTGGTAGGAAAAACCCAACGCTAATTTAGTGTGGATACAAAATTAGCTTTTATCAGACAGATACTTCTGATACCTAACAAAATATCTTGCTTACATTTAATATATCTTCCCCATCTTACCATACATTTCAACTGTGTACCCATCTAACTGTATATTCCATCTGTTAACCCCATGTAACTGTAAATCAATAGCTTAGAGCGACGTCAGAAGCACTATTTTTAGAAACATTTTGTTTTCAAAGTCTAAGACTATAAATAGAATCTTTACAGCAACCCATATCCATATTTATTCCAATTGAAACAGTCATTCATTTCTTTTTTTTTTCATTCATACTTCATCGTACACATGATTGTCAATGCACGTATACGTGTCATCGTACGAAATCTCTCAACGTACATAAATCTTTCATAGTACGCAAATCTGTCAAAGTAAGCAAATCTGTCAACGTACGCAAATCTGTCAACTTATGTATCAATGTCAACGTACGCATCAGTTTCGAACTACGTACATCTGTCAAAGTACGCAACTCTGTAAACATACTAATTTCCTGTTTCTATCGAACCAACATATAAATGATCTGAATTTTAACAATGAAAAGGTATCTAGTGCTGAGGGCCGTGCTAACATAGGGTTCAGCGGGCAGGATTAACCCTTTGACACGTGCAGGAGTATTGAGCATTGTTTTGTTAGCATATTTTGTCAACAAAGATCTGGCACGGTCGTTTCAAGTGGGTTGTTCGGGTTGGCTGATGCTGATTTAGGACCGATCGGATCGGCGAGAGGTTGTCCTTGAATCCGATGTCGTCTGGCTGCTGGTCGCGACAGCAGACGTTACGCCGTCTGAAGTTTTGAATGACTTCGTCTTAGACAATAGCGTAGTTGGCTCTGTCCAAAAAAGTATATGGGAGAATAGTTTGAAAAAAGTTAGTCACATATAATGGAGAAGCAGGTCAGTTAAGGAAATGTCTAAGTAAGAATTCGATACAATATATCAATTGTCGTTACAGTATCTGAGCATTAGGAAAGCGTAGACCTCTGAATACCGGAGAGTCGTAGACATATAAGCATTGGGCTTAATTACACATCTGAACATTGGGGAAAACTTAGACATCTGAATATTGGGAATACCTAGACATCTGAACACGGGGGTGATCTGAACATTGGAAAGACATAGACGTTTGAAGAATGTCAAGGCGCAGAAAACTGAATATTGGGAAACGTAGACATCTGAACATCCGGAAGAAATAGATATCTGACAATTGGGAAGACGTAATATTCTGAACATTAGGGAGACAAAGACATCTGAAAATTTAAGAGATTTTGACACCTGAACATTAAGGAGATTTAGAGATCTGAAGATTGGAGAGATTTAGACATCCGAACATTGGGAAGACGTGACCATATAAAATGAGATGTAGACATCTGAACAAAAAGGAAACGTACACATCTGAACATAATAATACTCAGAGATCTGAACATTGGGAAGACGTCAACATCTGAACATTGGAAAGAAGTAGAAATCTGAACATTAGAAAGACATATGTATCTGAACAATAAGGAGACGTAGACATTTAAACAATAGGAAGATGTCGTCATCTAAACATTAGGGAGACTTAGAAATATAAAAATAGAAAGATGTAGAAATCTGAAGATTGGGACGACGTAGACATCTAAACATTAGGGAGACTTAGACACATAAAAATAGAAGAGAAAAAGAAATCTGAAGATTGGGACGACGTAGACATGTAAACATAGGTAAGACTTAGACTTCTGAACATTAGGGAGCCAAAGACATCTCTAAATTGTATAGATATAGACATCTAAACTTGGGGAGATGTAAACATCTGAACATTGAAGAGAGGGAGACATCGGAACATTGGAGAGATGTAGAATCCGAACATTAGAGAAATGTAGACATCGGAACATTGGAGAGATGTAGACATCTGAACATTTAAGACGGAAACATCTAAACATTGAGAAGACGTAGACATCTAAAAATTGGAAGACTCGAATATCTAAACATTTGGAAGAAGTTGACATCTAAACATCGGAAAGACGTCGTCATCTAAACATAAGGGAGAAATAGAAATCTAAAAATAGGAGAGATGGAAACGTCTGAATATTGGTTAGACGTAGACATCTGAATTTTAGGGAGACGAATACATTTCAAATTTAGAGATTTGTAGACATCAGAACATTAGGGAGACGTAGACATATGAACATTATAAATACGTAGAGATCTGAACATTAGGGATATGTAGACATCTAATTATTAGCAAGAGGTAGACATCTAATTATAGTGGAGACGTCAACATCTGAACAATATGAAGACGTAGAAATCTTTTTATTGGGGACATTTAGACCTCTGATTATTGGGGAGACGTTGAAATATCAACAATTGGGAGATTTGATATTTGACATTGGGAAGACGGAGACATCCAAATATTTGGTAGACGTGGACATCTGGACATTGTAAGGCGTAGACATCTAAACATTAGGAAGCAGTAGACATCTGAAAATAGGAGAGACGTAGACATCTGAACATTGTGAAAGCCCAAACATATATTTCATAACTAGCAAGACCATAAGTGTTTTTTATTTTATTTTTTTGCTGGCATCCGTCCGTCACAATGTGACGATGGAGTGGTCTTCGGAGGACGAAATCCACATGGCCTGGGATTATTCTTCAAGGATTATAAACTAGTTCCCAACAGCAAATGGCCTCTCTCCACGCCGCCTGATAACCCAAGGGAACATCATTGGATGATACAGCTTGGCACCAGTGGCGTCGCAGGAGTCGTCGGAATGTTTCATTGTATCAATGTTATCCGCCTTTCGGGACTCCATCTCCGGGTTTGATTTCAGAGTTTCCTTCTCTTAGATGAGTTGCCTTACAAGGTTAACAAGTCCCATCCACCCGGGGTGCTGGTGATGTTTTTGCCTGACTGGGCTGTGGGTGGAATTGAACTCCAGCCCACCAACTTGAGATTTGCTCAGTTTAGGCCACTCTGCCACTCAGCATCCATAATTGTTTATGAATGCATAAAACGCCTGGCCCCATTAAAAAGACATTTGATTTGTCTAGTTTCTCTACAAAAAGATGGCAATTGCACCAATGTATGGACAATAAGTTTATATAAATATTAGCCCGCAATAAACCAAACTCATATACAGCAAGAGGAGAAAGTGTGTGCATTAAGCTTTCACGTAAATATAAAGAGAGTTGGCAAATATTGTTACAATCATTATCAAAATTATCTAGCTATAGCACGCCAAATGATGACGCCGTCAATCCGTGCACTTCCCATATACCAAACCTACTGGACAAAACATGCATTCAAATCAAACACTTTATAAGAATACCAAATCACGCTTCCCTTACCCCTACCCCAGACACGCCACCGCAAACTCTTTTCGCCCTCGTGCACTATATTAATATTCAAATGTCTCACCACTTTTCACCCCTATTTAAAAATATACAAATTCCATATAAGAAAAGACAATATTTGTATCCACCAAATGCATTTTTTAAGGATTTTTAAGAAACTCATTTTGCGCAGAAATTGGTCATTTTCTTTTGCACTGTATTGAACACCACATTTCCGCATGCAAAACTTTAGAGTTATATTGGTCAATAACACATAAATAGGTAATATTTTAAAAATATATTTTTAAATACATCTTTTTTTTTAATTGAGTGCTCTTTATTAGGCAGCTAGTGCTCCTAGAACTCTACACTTCACCTTCTCTGCACCTGGGACACTACACTTCACCTTCTCTGCACCTGGGACACTACACTTCACCCTCTCTGCACCTGGAACACTACACTTCACTTTACTAGCTCCAACACATTTTTTTTTCTTCAATTTTTCTGCTGAGAGAGAGATGTATACTTCTCCCCCTCTACTCCAAGGACTCTACATTTTACTTTCTGAGCTCAATACTAAATACTTAAATTTCTAAGTTCCTACAAAATATTTACTTTACATTTTCTGCTCCTAGAACTCTTTAACAGACTGTAAATGCCCCTATAACTATATCCTACACCAAATTTTCCCAGTTTTCATACCAGTCTTCAACTGCAATATATTTCCCAAGTTTTCCTACCAATCTAAAACTACACCATATCTGGCCAGTGGTCCTACTAATCTACAATTACTCCATATTTGCCTAGTTTTCCTACAAGTCTGTACTACACCATATCTGCGTAGCGTAGTTCCCATTATACACTACAAATGATATCAGGTGGCTGTTCTCCCTACGCTTCTACCGACGCCATGCAAGAATGTTTCATACAACAAGACACAGAAGAGTCTTCAACATAAAATGACAGCACAGGGTCCCAGACACTCAGGTGCTCACACGGGCAGGTCTCCTCGGCATCTTCACAATCTTGATGAAGTCCCAGCTTCACCGGGCGGGCCATGTTGTGAGAATGTCAGATGACCATCTCCCAAAAGAATTTTCTCTGGTGAGCTTGAACAAGTAATGCGGTCTGCTGGCGGGCAGAAAAAACGCTTTAAAGACAACCTAAAAGCCTCACTTAAAGCGTTTAATGTACACGCAGACACGTGGGAGGAAAAAGCAAAGTATCGAATTTCATGGCTTTCCACATTACACAGGAGCTCCATGCAACATGAAGTTGACGGAACAACGGCTGCAGATCGCAAGAGGCATTCCAAGAAGCCCCCGTCTGACTCTGCTCCCGGAGATGCGCCATCATTCCCCTGCACCTACTGCACAAGAAAATTTCGTGCCAGAATCGGCCTCATTAGCCATCTGCGTACCCACTGACAGAACCAGCACAGACTCTGATGAGTAAAGTGTTCATGGTTGACTCACTCCATATCTGCCCAGTTTTCCTACCATCATACACTACACCATATTCTCACAGTATTCCTAAAAGTCCATACTACGCCATATTCGCTCAGTGTTCATACCAGTCTTAGAGGAGTTGACGGTTTCATCAAAAGAGAACCTAGACCTGTTATCGTAAAACATGAGGAAACAACACCCAGGGCAAACATTGAGCAGCCAGGACTTCATCATTCGGCCACTCTCTCGGCGGAAGTTACTCCCGAAACAGCAGTAGGTGATGAAACTGCTGGCGTTGTTGAAAAATAAAACCAGAGTCGTGATGTAATAACCTGTGGATGTGGATAAATACTGAGTTAGTGGATAACTGCGAGTGTTACCACGTATCAATGGATAAGCCCTGTGTTAATGGATAATTTGTGTTTAGCGTACCGATGGCTTTAAAATGTGTTAATGGTTACTGTAATGTGTTACAGGAATAGTTTAAGGGCGTCTATAAGATACCCGATGGCCTTAAGGGCGTCAAAAAGTCACCCATTGGCCTTAAAGTCGCTTCATGGCCTTAGTGGTGTCCACAATTCACACGATGGTGTAAGGGCGTCAAAAAGTCACCCATTGGCCTAAAAGTCGCTTCATGGCCTTAGTGGTGTCCACAATTCACACGATGGTGTAAGGGCGTCAAAAAGTCACCCATTGGCCTTAAAGTCGCTTTATGGCCTTAGTGGTGTCCACAATTCACACGATGGTGTAAGGGCGTCAAAAAGTCACCCATTGGCCTTAAAATCGCTTCATGGCCTTAGTGGTGTCCACAATTCACACAATGGTGTAAGGGCGTTCAAAAGTCATCCATTGGCCTTATGGGCGTCTAAAATTCACACGATGCTGTAAGGGCGTCCAAAAGTCAACCGATGGCCTTAAGGGCGTCCAAAGGTAATCTATATATCTATGAACGCATTCTTTTTCTTATAGTTATCATCTTTAACTGTTGAATGGAATCAAAACGATGCCCTTTGAATAATAATTATATACTTACCATCATATTTTGATCAAAGTGTGACAGCTCACTTGTTTTTGTTGACTCATTTTCATTTGATTGATGATTCAATTTTACTTACGCTGCCTGCTTCCCTGAATGCGACCACCATCATTAACATGATGTTAATTTACCGCCAAAATTATTTGGGTTCCAATGAATTTCAGTCTTGATATTTTCATAAACCTGTAAATTCCAAGTCTTTCGATAGAACTACAGATCAACATTTTCAGATGCTGCCAATCAACACTCTAGTTTCCAAGTACAACCACCAAAATGATCTTACCCAGTTCGTACTGGGCCTGTCCTATCGGGGTGTCCAGCCGAAAAATGTATCTTGAATTAATCAGAAACAGTGCTATGGGAAGTGACGTCATGGTGAACTGGACGCTCGAGACGAAGCCAAGAAACATCAGGTGCTGTCTGACTGATAGATCAATGAAGAGGCATTTACCGAGCAGAAATTAATGTAAGAAAACAGGTTTGTAACGCTGTATGACACACAACTTTAAATTAGGCATTTTGATACTAGTGCTGTTAAACAGAGCTGCCCATTCAATGCCACTAACCATTAAGTGCCCTTAACTATTTGGTGCCCGTCACCATTCAGTGCCCACCGACAAACTATAAATATGTTTTTAAATTTATACTTATTATTTTGAGTGTGGATGTTGAATTTATTGTACGTATGAGAACACACATAGATAACATGCAAAACTCATATAGTAGTGAATATCATTGACAGACATAACAATGGAGTAAATTGTAGTACCTATTAGAATATGCATACACAACATGGGAGACAATAATAGAAGTTATGAGCATTAGACACACATAACAATTAGGAAACACAATTGAGAAAGGAAAAGATAAGAACAATGATATACATGTCCTACACTTTTATTTGAAGAATAATCATCAAAGAGATGTCAGCACAGAAGACACCAGTGATGACCTATGAAACACAGGTGACAGCAGTGATGAACTATGACAACAGAGATCAGCAGAAAGAAAAACTACACCAGCAGTAATTTGTTCACTACATAAACGATGAACAATATTTTATAAACTGACTTTTTTCTTTTTTCAATAGGGAATTATATCCAAATAAAGATTCGAACACAAAAACACGGCCATACATATGAGGGGAGAAATGGGATTTAGATGGTCTTAATTAGGAAATGTTTTTAAATTATGCCACTAGGCAATTTAGCAGGTCTTAATTAGGCAATGTTTTTAAATTATGCCACTAGGCAATTTAGCAAGTCTTAATTAGGCAATGTTTTTAAATTATGCCTCTAGGAAATTTAGCAGGTCTTAATTAGGCAATGTTTTTAAATTAGGCCACTAGGCAATTAAGCAGATCTTAATTAGGCAATGTTTTTAAATTATGCCACTAGGCAATTTAGCAGGTCTTAATTAGGCAATGTTTTTAAATTATGCCACTAGACAATTTAGCAGGTCTTAATTAGGAAATGTTTTTAAATTATGCCACTAGGCAATTTAGCAGGTCTTAATTAGGCAATGTTTTTAAATTATGCCACTAGGCAATTTAGCAGGTTTTAATTACGCAATGTTTTAAAATTATGCCACTAGGCAATTAGCAGGTCTTAATTAGGAAATATTTTTAAATTATGCCACTAGGAAATATAGCAGGTTTTAATTACGCAATGTTTTTAAATTATGCCACTAGGCAATTTAGCAAGTCTTAATTAGGAAATGTTTTTAAACTATGCCACTAGGCAATTTAGCAAGTCTTAATTAGTCAATATTTTTAAACTATGCCACTAGGCAATTTAGCAAGTCTTAATTAGGCAATATTTTTAAACTATGCCACTAGGCAATTTAGCAAGTCTTAATTAGGCAATATTTTTAAACTATGCCACTAGGCAATTTAGCAAGTCTTAATTAGGCAATATTTTTAAACTATGCCACTAGGAAATATAGCAGGTTTTAATTACGCAATGTTTTAAAATTATGCCATTAGGCAATTTAGCAGGTCTTAATTAGGCAATGTTTTTAAATTATGCCACTAGGAAATTTAGCAGGTCTTAATTAGGCAATATTTTTAAATTATGCCACTAGGAAATATAGCAGGTTTTAATTACGCAATGTTTAAAATTATGCCACTAGGCAATTTAGCAAGTCTTAATTAGGCAATGTTTTTAAACTATGCCACTAGGCAATTTAGCAAGTCTTAATTAGGCAATATTTTTAAACTATGCCACTAGGCAATTTAGCAAGTCTTAATTAGGCAATATTTTTAAACTATGCCACTAGGCAATTTAGCAAGTCTTAATTAGGCAATATTTTTAAACTATGCCACTGGGCAATTTAGCAAGTCTTAATTAGGCAATATTTTTAAACTGTGCCACTAGGCAATTTAGCAAGTCTTAATTAGGCAATATTTTTAAACTCTGCCACTAGGCAATTTAGCAAGTCTTATTTAGGCAATATTTTTAAACTATGCCACTAGGCAATTTAGCAGGTCTTAAGTAGGACATTTTTTTTTTTATAAAATCGATGTAATTTTATGATGTTAAGTGATGAAATATATGTGCTTTAAATAATGATTTGATAATGGTGGTGGTCTCAATATAAAAGACGTAAAAGAACATATTTCGCATTTAACCTAGATCATAATTTACACCATGGTGTACAGGTTAAAAGTCGTATATAAAGGATGAAAACTATAGATTACAAACTGCAAGTCTAAAGTACTCTAATAAAAATTTAAGAAAATAGTCTAAGATGTCTGACAGAAGATGTACATTTAAAACCAGAAGCTGTTTATTTATACACATTTTTTTTATTTAGTAGCATCGTATGTCAGTTAATTCCTTAAAATGTCTAGTTTACATGTAATGTCCAAACTAATAGACAGCTGTCTTTGATTAAATATTTATGTTTTAGTAAACGGACAAAAGTCTTACTTTACATATTAATGTCTTATTTGACTGACACATGTCTTAGTTTAAATATGTATGTCTTAGTTTACAGACATATGTTTTATTTTACATTTACTTTCGTAGTTGACAGACAAATGTCTTAGTTGACAGATACATGTTTTAGTTGACAGGCAAATGTCTTCGTTGAAATACTTAACGTTTTCAGTCGTAGTATGAGACACATTTAAATAAGACGATACCTTTGTAATCGTTGGCCGATTGCGCCAGTCTCGGGTCGAGATATATTTAAATAAGACGATGGCTTTGTAATCGTTAGCTGATTAGACGATACCTTTGTAATCGTTGGCCGATTCCGACAGACTCGGGTCGTCGTACTTGAGGGCCATGAACAGCGTGCAGTTGAAGAAGACGATGACAATGGACGGTCCGATGGAGTAGAACGAGCCCATTAACACGATGATCCAACTGTCGTCTGACAACAGGCAAGTTTTGGTGCCCCTGGAAGGAAAGCTTGCAGATAAGACACAAGAATGGTGTCCCTGGAAGGAAAGCTTGCAGATAAGACACAAGAATGGTGTCCCTGGAAGGAAAGCTTGCAGATAAGACACAAGAATGGTGTCCCTGGAAGGAAAGCTTACATATAAGACACACGAATGGTGTCCCTGGAAGGAAAGCTGACATATAAGACATACGAATGGTGTCCCTGGAAGGAAAGCTTACATATAAGAAACAAAAAGTGGTGCTCTATGTACGTTTACGTATCGTTTTAAATGTCATACTGTATCTCTTTATCTCTCTTAACGTATTCATATTTTTTCTTCACATATATATATATATATATATATAAATATAAAAACGAATTTCTGTATTATGTCCCTTATGCGCTCCTATACCATTCATCCTACTGCCAAAAAACTTTGGAGAGCGGTTCTGCGCACGCCCGCAAAGGTTTCTAATTTAGTACATACATTTTACAATTATGCGTTTATGGCCGGGGGTCCTAAATTCGTTTTTTCAAAAATTATATGAGCTACATAAATATAGTTTCAAACAGAGCTATTGCATGGGTGAATCAACCGTTACAAGCGTGTGGACCACATTTTAAATAAATCAATGCTTTTCACATGGACAGCTGCATGAGGCTTGGTCACTAGTCCAAAAACCTTATAATTTATTCATGATCTCATCAGAAGGGAATAATACTGGGATAATAAAATTTTCTTCAAAAAACATAAAATTAAAACACAAACACTTTCGTTTTTTTTTCCTAGCGCGGCATTGCAAACCATGACAGGTTCTCGCTAGTGTATATGTATGTATATATAGATATACTAGCGCTAAACCGTCATATATATATTATCTTATCTAACATAATTTTACATGTTGAACGAAAAGAGAACCAAGAAGCGTACATATCTTAATCTCTTTATATCTCTCGCTATATCTCTTTATGTCTCACTCTCTTTTAATTTATTTATATCTCTCCCTTCATGTCTTTCTCTCTTTTATTCGTTTTTTTTAATCTCATTCTGCATCTCTTTCTTCACCTCTTTCTGCCTGTCATAGAGACTTTACATAGATTTTGTAAGTATATTTAACGAAAATATCTGGCCTTATGGGAGAATATAATTAGTTTTGAATGATGCACTATTTTAATATGTATTGTATAGAGCAGGGGTCGTTAAGCTACGGCTCACGAGCCAGATGTGGCTCTATTGATGGCTGCATATGGCTCGAAGACAAATGTTCGATTATAAAAAAAAAGTCGCATTAATGGTAAGAAATACTCATTTTTGATTAGCAACAGCATAACAATATTATTAAAAAGAAATCCGAGACATAATTATTGAATTTTTAGTGTTGAAATTACACAAAATGAACACATTTACTTGAATTTTTGGTTTTAAACATAATGTATGGCTCTCAAAGAATTACTTTTCAAAATATGTGGTGTCCATGGCTCTCTCAGACAAAAAGTTTCCCGATCCCTGGTGTAGAGTGTGGTTACCACGTTTGGCCTAAAGCCATTTATCCACGTACAACCCTATATTGTGATGTGAGCCTACTCGTAGCTTTAAAGCTTATATATGGAGAAAGGAAGTTAGGCATTTCGGCCTAAAAATTAATCGAAATCTATCAAAAACTAAAATGCATGTCCACTAAGTTTGGTTTAGATCTATCCCTTTACTAAAAATGTCGGTGCCTGGTCAAAGACCACCACTAACCCCCCACCCCACCCCACCACCACCCCCCTTCCGATTAGGATATGTTTTATACATTTAAACCCTCCTTCTGGATAATGGGACGTCTCTGCTTGACCAGGTGTGTTATATATATGTATTATTTTTTTTTTATATTACACAGGAGTAAATGTTTTAAAAAGATTTTCGGATGAATGTAATACTTAAGAAAAAACTGAATTTACAAAACAATTTTTATTTCAAAGAAGAAAAAATCATTCCAAAAAGATATCAATCACAAATAAGAGTTGCTAATTCTTTTGTTTCCCAATCTGTACGAATTTACCGGCGTGCTTCCTCTGAAGTTACACATCTGAATGAGAACTAATAAGTCCCCGATTTTGCTAAGAGAACTCACTGAATTGCTGTTTGAATTTATTTTAAATGTCTTGTGTTCAAATTGTTTTATTTTGGTGCTGAAAATGTATAATGCAATCAAAAATCATTTCCATTTATTTGGATCAATAAAAATAATCTTATCTTATCTAACATAACTTTACATGTTGAACGAAAAGAGAACCAAAAAGCGTACATTTGTTTCTAAATATTTCCAAGCTTTACCAAAGTCAAAAAAGACACCAAGAAAAACTCTTATCTAGAAAGCCCTATACAATTTTATGGATTTTCAAAAGTGGTATTTTTTTATAAATCGTATAATAACCGGCATAATTATGTTAAGAATAAATGAATTGTTTACAAAAGATATCATATACGTATTAATGTGTGATCTGATGTGTGGTAAATCGTAATAAAGTGTAACTTCCCACTATTCATTAGACCGAGTCCTGGTTCAGATTATTTTAAAACTACTACCGCTTGCTTCAGATCAATTATAAATTTCCATTTTGATATACTTTAACCCATTTTTGTTCTAATTCCATAAAATTTATTTTCAACTACTTACAAAAATAATTAGTTTGCAAGATAATCGAAATGCTATTAAAAAAAAAAAGAAAAGAAAAGAAAATGGAAAAGTTGTCTATATCATATATATATAAAAGTGAAAGTTTGTTAATTTGTATGTTTGTTCCAAAAAAGCTTTTACATGGATTGATGGCTCTTGACCAAACTTGGAACATATATACATCATTATACAGAAGGAACTCTTAAGTGGTTATGCATTTGTATTACATTTCGTTTGAGGCCGGGGCCAAAATGTCGTTTTTTCAATATGAGCTATTTAAATAACAATAGGTTTAGTACTCCTTCACGAATTGATGGATCTTGACCAAACCTAGTATACGTATACCTGTTTATCCATTATCAAATACCGCAGGGTACTGAACTCATAATATCCATTCTTCTGGGGCCGGGGCCCCATTTAATTTTCTTATTTAAGCTATATAAATATCAATAGGCTAAGAGAGCACTGTAGATTCTATGTGAATTGATGGACATACGCAAAGCATGGTATCAATACACTTCATGATCCTTATTGAAATATCGGTGGATTTAAAACTAAGAATATCCAATCTAGAATTTTCCAGAAAGTTCGATAACTTTAAAAATCGATATCTATTAATATTACATTATTAAATAGTTTTGAATGGGAAAAATTTTAAATTCATAACTTATTTGAATGATTTTTATAGTTCCCTCATCTCAGGCAAAACTAATCTGGTACATTATGGAATGGGCCCCCGGGGCCCCTCTTTCAACTTAAATGTACTAATGCAATGCCGGGCCACGTCGGGTATATCGGCTAGAAATATATATATTTCCTACTGGAGTATCATCTAAAAAAAATATTTTTTTTTAAAAATACGTTAACATAGTTGGGAAGATTGTTTCTTTTTCTGATATTAAAAAGAAGGTTAAGGTTTTTAAGATATTATGTCCTTATATTTTCCTCTGTTCTTGCCAAAACTGTGTTACCAAATTAGAAACGCACTCAATTTAAGGGTAATTAATGAACCGTCCACTATGTGTATGCAATCGTTATTTTCTTAATTTTTGTTTTAAAATATCTTTTTTTTTTTTTTGGGGGGGGGGGGGGGTTTGGTTTTTTTTTTTTTTTTTTATTTTTTTTTTTTTTTTTTTTGTGGGGGGTGTGTTGTTTAAGTTTTGATGATATTGATTTCAGTTGACATGGATGGAATCGAGTACATTAACGTGTATGCTCAAAAGGTTTTTTTTTTTAAAGTGTGATGCTATTATACATCTTATAATTAACATTTATCTCTACTTTAATAGTCATACTTGTATGCTTAAATGTAATTTAAAAACAGATTGCACATGCTTAAAACTTAGCATAAGCTATATTACATTTATTAGACCCTTATACCGATGTAAAAGCTAGTTTAAAACGATGTTGTTGAAGTATTTTAAACTTGTGAAACTGCAAAATATAACTAAATACAAATACCGAAAAAGAAAAGTAAGATTTCGGCTTATGATCAGGAGCGGCCAATTTTCCAAATATTACGATATTTATAATCGCATGATGTAAGCCTGTAACAATATTAACCTGAACTATATGGATAATAAATATATATAAAAGAAAGCGATAAGTTATTATGTCCATCAATTGTAATCGATGACGATGAAAATCATACACTTCTATTACTTTAAAAAAAAATGGTATACAAATTAAAATTTAGGAGAAGGTATTCCTGAAAGAGACCCTACATTTGAGGCCACTAAGACGATATGTAGCGGCCCGCGACATGACAGCACAGTTTAGTGTTAACGCGGCCCGCGCGTTTTCCCCATTCTAAGATCTTTAATGCCACCCTCCCGAAACGTTTTGGTCGAAAGTCACCGACTAGTCTAACACTGATGTTTAGTAGGCGTGTACAGATGTGGACGTTCATTAGAATGCTAAGCTCGTTATCATTTAAGACCAAAACTTTTTTTCTATAGCATTTCTAGCATTTAATGAGAAAATGCACCAAAGTGCGGTTTTGAGAAAAGTTAAAATTCAGTTCATGGGTATTCCCCAAACATGACTGTGTAAATCGTTGCAATGTGACAGTATCAAAAAATTCCTATTCATATTATCGCTAGTGTGTATTCTATTGAGGAAAATTCGAAGCCTGTCAGCTTGATAATTTCTAAATATGCTTAGTCAAATAGAGCTTTTCATCGACAAAAAAAAAAAAAAAAAAATTATTCTTCCTAAAGATATAGCATCTTCCTTCACATCAATAATTCATAAATATGGCTGGCTCCTGCCTTCTGTTTCAACACGTTTTAGCCTTCAACGTCTTCATCAAAACGGTTGTTCCTGTACTAAGTGATTCCAATGGCTCATGGACTTGGCTTTTCTTGTTGACATGACACAGGAGCTGAATGTACTCAACAATAAGTTACAAGACCAGTTGTTGCTTCTTAGTGCTGCAAATGTAATGTCAGGGCATTCTGCATTAAACTTGTGCCACTTCCCAAGTTGCAACGTACTCATGGACTTAGGCACAACATTCAATAGTCAGCATCCTTATACCATTGTTAATTTCAGGAAAGGATTTGACCACATGTTTTCAGACTTCAAAACACACAATCACTTTTTAAATTGTAGCAGAATATTTCTCCTTCAATGAGGAAGATATCCCCCTTCCATACATCCACCATGCACTTCAAAGGGGGATGAGTGTTCTTCAGTACAATTCTGAACTCAAGGCTAAGTTCATGAGATGAAAGGAAAAATAGGCAAGCATGGACAATTTAAGAGAGCATTAACCCAACTTCCATGGGATTTCCCGTTCGTTCATGCTCATCATGTGCCTTTTTTGTGAGTACCTATCTGTGCGAAAAGTTATTTTCCACTATGAAATTTTACAAGTCAAAGTTGAGAACCAAACTTACTGATGAGCATCTTCAAGCTATACTGAATGTCTCAGTTGCTTCCTCACTCAAGCCAAATGTTGCTCAGCTGTATAAGAAGAAGCGCTGCCAGGTGTCTGGCAACAAGGAGTAGGAGGAAGTAAGTGAAACCTAGCTCTTAAGAACCTTTAATATTATTTTTCCCTGTAATTAATAAGCATTTAGCAGGTTGTAACATTTGTACACTAATGAATTTGTAATCGTTTTTTTTTTTGGTGGAATACTTTATGTTGCCCAGTCTCACTCAGACTCTGCCTCCTGCTTCCCCCAGATAATTTGAGTTTGAGACCCCTGCTCTATGTGGAGTTTGTGTCTTTAAGCACATCACATTAGTTTACATAAGAACAAAAAAAATAAAAAAAATAATAATGAACTAAAATTAACTCTCTTGCATCAATAAATAAAAAAAATAGATTATAATATACTAATGAGTGAATTACGCACTGCCCAGCTATTGTGAGAAATTAATCTTATATTTTAAATATATGGCTCGTTCAAACAATGCCTAACAAAGGCCAAAACCATAGAAAATATCATTACAAATCATCAACTAACAGAGTATGGGAAAATCTTGTACCGGTACACAATTAGTACAATGTGCCAATTAATAATGATGAATGATCAATGCGAATAAACACATATGAGCGCACACAAAATAATACAATTGTCTCGTAAAGTTAATAATTTCTATCTGAATCTCTCTCTCTCTCTCTCTCTCTCCGTGTCTGCCAATCCCTTTATATATGCAACGTAAGCACTGCCTTCAAGAAACTACTCAGCATTTGTTTACGCTTCTAGAACAAATCGCGATTATTTCACAACATACTAGGAGACAGACTAACCATGTTTTATTGGTTTTCGGTAGTAAATACGACACATCAAAATACTAAGCCACGCCCATCTATGAACGTAGCGTGTGCTAGGAATCTAATGTGGGGTCTAGCAAAGTTCATGCACGGGGAAAAGCGTCCTATATAACAAGAGGCTAATAAGACCCTATTGGGATTAATGAGAGACTTATGAGAGGCTTATGCGAGACTAATGTGAAACTAATGAGCGAATAATAAGAGACTGATTTAAAACTAATGAGAGAATAGTGAGAGACTACTGAGATTTATTAGAGCATAATGAGATCAATGAGACTAATACGATATTAATGAAAGACTTATGAGAGACTAAATAAAGAGACTTATAAGAGACTTGCCCATATTCTGTCCCCTCCGTCATGCCTGACGACACTAGCAGCATGATGATGGCACCACAAAATATGCCGATTGAGACAGCAATCTTGACAGGGTTAAACAACAACACCAACACCCTGGTCCTGTTTGGTTACATGGGGAAGGATTTGCAAAATCAGAATGAAACATTAGAGCCAATGATTTAGTCCTGTTTCGTGACATAGGACAGGTGTTGAAACATCAGAATGAAAAATTAGAGCCAATGATTATGACCTGTTTGGTGACACTGGAATGTTGATGAAACATCAGAATTAAGCATAAGAGCCAATAATTGTGTCCTTTTAAAAGTATTGTGTCAGAACCCGTCATTGACATAAAGACATGAATGTTTTGGCCCTGAACAATGACAACAATGTCTGTGGATGGTTTAAAGCAACATACATAGACATGGTTCAGCAACATTACCATTGGTGGCCTTTAATTCTCTAAGATAACATTTTAGATGCTGGTTTGGCTGGCGATCGGAGATGTATGAGTGATAGCTCAATCTTTGCTCAGACTGACATATGTATATGTAAGCAAATTTCAGGATTAGCTTATTAAGCGTAATCATAAAAACAAATCATTGCATGCATAGTACAATGAATACAATATAAACAAAATGTTTTTTTAACTTAAGAACAAAACACAAAAATCCAGATGGATATAATATGGATGACCCACCTCCTTCCTATGAAGAGCAGACGTAACCCAGATATGAAAACCAGGTGCCAGGTGCTGGTACTGATTAAAGTGAAAGTAACCCACTTGATGACGCTGTCAGAGAACAATTTAGGATGTACACACATAGATCGCAGTGTGGGAGTGAACTCCTTCTAAACATGTGTTTTAAAGGCTCATTTTTATGTTCCAATGAATGCTTTAATGATGTTATACAAAGTATGAGAGTAAACTTATATAAGATGAAACTGTTTGCTAAAATAAATGCAATGATAATTCCTCCGTTCAAAAAAAAAAAATCACACATCTCCTGGAATTATAACTTGTATTTCTCATTCGTTATGCTAGCTGTCACAGTACCGTCCACCGGTGGCCAATGATAGTTGAGCACTCTCAAAGAAGGGAGCATTACCCTTATGGTTTCCTATTAACAAGGCGACAAATTACACACATATATATAAACTCATACCCATAAACATTGCGTCAACTAAACCCATAATCATGACGTCATCTTTAACATATAAACATAACTTCAACTTACACACATAAAAATAACGACAACTTACACACATAAACATAAAGTCCAATTCACCCGTAAATATGGCGACAACTTACACACACAATGAATAGGTGTACACGATGAACTCCGTCCCCAAGAAGGCCATTGAGTACAGCCTGACGCTAGACACCACGAGCGTCGCTATGTTGATGGTGCACATGCTGCTGAGGTACCCGGAGAAAACTCTGTCCTTGATGGTCTCACGGTTCAGAACTTTGATCGTGAAATAATTACCTGACAAAATGACATAACCATAAGCCAAAGTTTCAATAGTAAAAAAAAAAAAAAAAAAAAACATAATGCCCCTTACTTTTTTTTAACGATGTTGCCTGGATTGGTCACGTTTTCCATACAAAGTATTAATAATTACCTGACAAAATGACATAACCATAAGCCAAAGTTTCAATAGTAAAAAAAAAAAAAAAAAAACATAATGCCCCTTACTTTTTTTTAACGATGTTGCCTGGATTGGTCACGTTTTCCATACAAAGTATTAATTAAACGAACCTTTAAAAAATGTTTTTCGTATAAAACCTTATTAAGCATTTTTTTATAAAAATAATTTAATATTACTATCATTGTGTCACATACGCCTATACGCCGCAGATTTATTTCATTAATTATTTCAGAAAAGCAACTACTACGCACCAAACGCTCGTGCATCTTAGGATTTTAATTTTTTTTTTTTTTATGAATCTCATTTAGCGCAGTTATCAGGAATTCCATTTCATGAAACTTAGTGGCATTTTATTTCATTAATCCCCCCCCCCCCCAGCCGCGCCGGCCCCCCCCCCCCCAACAACCCGAAAAATGGTTACAGGAGGGTGGGGGTTGAAGGTGAGGCTGCACATTTAATAGAACGAGGTTTTAATTTTCGAACAACATTACGTTACTTTAATATTTTAAACATGCCAAATGTAATATTAAATGCGTGTCTTTCCTAACGCACAATGAAGGAAGAGAACGACAAAAGGTGTTTAAAGTGCAACTATCGCACACGCGTATGTTAAAATGTGCAAGCCGTGATATGTCCTCGATTTAACGGGAATACCCAACAATAGTGTAAGCATAATATGTCGTTGACCTACATTGAATCCGAAATAAAAGTGTGAGCATGATATGTTGTCGACTTACTCGGAATACTCAATAAATGTGTAAGCATTATATGTCCTCGACTTACCAGGAATACGCAATAAATGTGTGAGCATGATATGTCGTTGACTTACCGAGTATACCCAATAAATTTGTAAGCATGATATCTCTTCGACTTTCCAGGAATACCCAATAAATGTGTGAGCATGATATGTCGTTGACTTACCGGGATACCCAATTTAATGTGTAAGCATGATATGTCGTTGACTTTCCTGGAATACCCAATAAATGTGTGAGCATGATATGTCCTCGACTTACCAGGAATACGCAATAAATGTGTAAGCATGATATGTCCTCGACTTTCCAGGAATACCCAATAAATGTGTGAGCATGACATGTCGTTGACTTTCCGGGAATACCCAATTAATGTGTGAGCATGATATGCCGTCGACTTACCGGGTATACCCAATAAAACAATCAGAGAAGTTCCTATGGTGAGAACATAAAACCGGGTCGCTTCCAGGTCTTGAATGACCTCGCGTTCCTCCGCTGTTATGTGTGGTGTGGTCAGCGACTTCGACGTAAGTTCAGATGTGCTGTACGCGGAATTCTTAGTGACTAGGTTGACACCTGAGTCCGTCACGTTGTTAAATGTCGTTGTGTAGTTCATCTCATCAAATTTCCCGCACCGGCTCTACCTTACTCTACTGACCGTGTCTTTTTTTTTTTTTGTTTTCTTAAGTCCGTTCATGTAGACGGTGGTGTTATTTGCTGAGAAACACCTTTGTTGTATTTGTTGCAAATTATAAAGAAAAAATTGTATGTCATTGTGGGAAACACTGTTTTGAAATAAACGGCTCTACCAAATGCGGGCTTCAACTTCAGCTTGTGTCGTTTTCATATCAAGCCCACTGTTCTATAGGGACCTTTGAAGTTGCAGTCACTTAAACCGCAATCTAAAGTTAGCCATCTTGATGAGCGCAGTCACCAACAACCGAAAGAGTGTCCCTTTTTACCAGCTGATCCCTTTGAGGCCGAATCTGATAAGGCATCCTAAGTGAGGTTTTCAGGGACATCTGATAGAGTCACCTGAAAGTTTATTTTGTTAAATCACTTGAGAAAATTCTGAATTTTGTTTTTCTAAAATCGCTCATTTAAAGCATATAAAAATGTGCATACAAATTGTAAGGTGTTTTAACTTAGAACAAAAGAATTTATTTGCATCAAGCTGCTTTAATGGCGTAACCACAGGAGCCAATAGAATAATTAGTGCCACCAGAGCTACTAGAACCATTAGTGCAACCAGAGCCACAAGTGTGACAAGAGCCAGCTGTCCCACCATACCAACCAGAGCTACAAGAAGCATTAGAGCCACCAGAGTCAGAAGTGCCACCATAGCCAAAAAACCCACCAAAGCCACCAGATTGACATGAGCCAGATGTCCCACCATACCAACCATAGCTGCCAGTACTTTAGATCCATCAGAGCCAGAAGACCTTCCAGACCCACCAAAGCCACCATATTGACAAGAGCCAGATGTCCCACCATATCAACCAGAGCTGCCAGAACCATTAGTGCCACCAGAGCCAAAAGAGCCACCAGAGCCGCCAGAGCCACCAAAGCCACCAAAGCCACCAAAGCCACCATATTGACAAGAGCCAGATGTCCCAATATACAAACCAGAGCTGCGAGAACCATTGGTGCCACCAGAGCCAAAAGAGCCATCAAACCCACCAAGGCCACCAAACCCACCAAAGCCAACGTTGCTACAAGACCCAACAGTCCCACCTGTGACACTAGAGCTTTGTTTCGTTACATTCACATACTAAAGACACAAACACATATTCGACATTTACAAATGTTTCTAAACTCTGTTGTAAGACTTTCTTCTTCATATCAGTCTGTTGACATGCATTATGTATGTCCATCACATATCTAATTTGTGTAACAAGTGAAGACATCAAGTTGTGCCATATGCTTTCAACTTGTGCAATCATCAGCCCATTCATTTCTTCTTCTTCTTCTATATCTTTTCAACTCAAATTCTAATAAGCGAAATACCTAGGATCTTCCCGTAAGATCATAATAATAATAATAATAATTAGTGGTGTAATATAGCGCGGTACACCAGCCTAGGGCTGGGCTTAAAGCACTGTACATAAAAATATTATCAAAAGAGACATAATCATGACATTAAAATAAAATAGACTTATGAAATAAAGAAAAGCATGTAACCAAAACAACAAAAACAAATGTATATTCACCCACCCCACCCACCCCAGAAATTTTAAAAGGCAAACCATGGACATCCAGAAGGATCGTTTATCGGCCAGAGGAGGGGAGTTGAAAGAGATCTTTGTTTTGAGAGCAGTTTTGAAGGCCTGGGTGGTTTTTTCTAACAAATGAAAAAATACTTGCACATACATTATAGCATCACCGCCTTCAGTGAAGAATACTAAACAACCAATCCAACTATTGTAACTCTAATATAACTGTCTGATAGTACGGTTGGCCTGCTAAACAATTTTCCCCTCTTTTTGTGTAAAGAGGAAGAACACAAAAGATTTCGAACTCTTAATCAACAAACGTGACATTCGCTTCCGGTTCAACACACTTAAAAACTATGCTTTCTTGGTTTAATAAATCGGATGAATTGATACTTTGAAACACCAATGAAAGATATCGCTAATCGAACTGTACTTCTTCAAATGGACACATGTGTTATCGATGACAGTAAAGTTTTATAGTTTCGTTGTAATTTGGATCTTCAGACCAATACACTTTATAATTTTATATCAATATATTTTTTCCATTTCAAAACACATTTTACTGCGTTTTGGGTCTTTAAAAAAAATGAACTTTCCTTTGGAATGTTATCCCTTTAGAATTCTACTTCTTCCATATATGAAGTGCCCCCGATCAATTTATTGAGGAAACGTTGCAAATTTTGTGTTTATATTAAATGTGATCATTGAAAGTGAAAAGTATCACTCAAAAAGATAGATTTAACCTAACACTTTATTACACACAATTTTGTAGACACATTTGCGTACACACAATTTTAGTCACACAATCTTTTCGTTGGCTTCTTTGATGGCAGAGTTGCAATTATGATGATTATTATTATATAGGGCCACTGTTTAATTTTATAATACCAGGAGCAATGTTTATAATAATAATAATAATAATAAGACGTCTTATATAGCGCGGTACCCCAGCCTAGGTCTGGGCTCACCGCGCTGTACATAAAAATTTTATCAAAAGAGACATAATCATTACATTAAAATAATGTATAGGGTTACTATTTAATTTCATAATGGCACAAGCTGTGTGCCTGTATTGGGCTACTATTTCACTGATAATGACAAGAGCCACGTGCCTGTATTGGGCTACTATTTAATTTTATAATGACAAGAGCAATGTGCCTGTATACGGCCACTGTTTAATTTTTATAAATGCAGGAGCCATGTTTACGTATAAGGTTATTATTTAATGTCATAATGGTACCAGCCGTGTGCCTGTATAAGGCTACTATTTCAATTGATCACGCCTGGTGTCATCAGTAAATGTGTATTGTATTGTAAAGTAGTATTTCACCAGTTGATCATATATGTGGTTGTAGTATTATGTTTAAATGTTTAGCATTGGCAAACGGCAATAGAAGGGCACATCTAGCAACAAAAGACAAATATTTAAGTTATTTCTCATAACTTTCACCACACAACAACAAAATATGAATATTTAGTTAAGACACTGAATTCTTGTTTACTATTATTTATTTTTACATTGTTATTAAATGAGCTATTTAACATATTGAAATGGTTGACATACAAACAAGCATTTTACACATTTTTGTTTTCAAATTTAAATTTAAATTTATCTAATTGTAATGAAAACATTTATAATTTTAATAAAATTTATACTCTATAAAATTAAATCATGCATCCTTAGAACATTGTATCATGCTTTTAAAAAATGGCAATTCTCAAGCTTTTAAAATTACAATTTCCACATACTTGAATACCTACAATATTTACACGTTGTCAGCACCGCCAACATCAACCTATCAGCAGCACCGCCAACATCAACCTATCATCAGCAGCGCCAACATCAACCTATCATCAGCACCACCAACATCAACCTACCATCAGCACAGCCAACATCAACCTATCATGCTAAATATTTAAACTAGGCAAAACTCTCCCCTCCACCCCCCCCCCAACAATCCAATTATAATGAAGTTTATAAACAAAGTCACGAGCAAAACATTAACAAACACTACCATAAAATAAATCTAAAATTTTACCACTCAGCTAATTCAAAAATCCTACCATAAAACCGATTCAAAAACACTACAATAAAACACATTCAATAACATTATAATACAACACATTCACAAACACTACAATAAAACACATTCACAAACACTACAATAAAACACATTCAAAGACACTGCAATAAAACACATTCAAAAACACTGCAATAAAACACATTCACAAACACTACAATAAAACACATTCAATAACACTGCAATAAAACACATTCACAAACATTAAAATAAAACACATTCACAAACACTGCAATAAAACACATTCACAAACACTACAATAAAACCAATTCACAAACACTACAATAAAACACATTCAAAGACACTGCAATAAAACACATTCAAAAACACTGCAATAAAACACATTCACAAACAATACAATAAAACACATTCACAAACACTACAATAAAACACATTCACAAACAGTACAATAAACACATTCACAAACATTACAATAAAAAACATTAAAAAACACTACAATAAAACACATTCACAAACACTACAATCAAATACATTCAAAAACACTGCGATATAACACATTCACAAACACTACAATAAAACACATTCACAAACACTACAATAAAACATATTCACAAACACTACAATAAAACACATTCCCAAACACTACAATAAAACACATTACAAAACACTGCAATAAAACACATTCACAAACACTACAATAAAAAACACTCACAAACACTACAATAAAAAACATTCACAAACACTACAATAAAACACATTAAAAAACACTACAATAAAACTCATTTACAAACACTACAATAAAACAAATTCACAAAAACTGTAATAAAACACATTCACAAACACTATAATAAAACACATTAACAAAAACTACATTAAAACACATTAAAAAACACTACAATAAAACATATTCACAAACACTACAATGCAAAAACATTAAAAAACACTACAATAAAACACATTCACAAACAATACAATCAAATACATTCAAAAACATTGCAATAAAACACATTCACAAACACTATAATCAAATACATTTGAAAAAACTACAATAAAACACAGTCACAAACACTACAATCAAATACATTGAAAAACACAGCAATAAAACACATTCACAAATACTACAATAAAACATATTCACAAACACCGCAATAAAACACATTCACAAAGACTACATTAAATCACATTCACAAACACTGCAATAAAACACATTCACAAACACTACAATAAAACACATTCACAAACACTACAATAAAAAACATTCACAAACACTACAATAAAACACAATACCAAACACTACAATAAAACATATTCACAAACACTGCAATAAAACACATTCACAAACACTACAATAAAACACATTCACAAACACTAAAATAAAACACATTCACAAAAACTACAATAAACACATTCACAAACATTACAATAAAAAACATTAAAAAACACTACAATAAAACACATTCACAAACACTACAATCAAATACATTCAAAAACACTGCGATAGAACACATTTACAAACACTACAATAAAACACATTCACAAACACTACAATAAAACATATTCACAAACACTGCAATAAAACACATTCACAAACACTACAATAAAACACATTACAAAACACTGCAATAAAACACATTAACAAACATTAAAATAAAACACATTCACAAACACTACAATAAAACACATTCACAAACACTTCAATAAAACACATTCAAAAACACTACAATAAAACACATTCACAAACACTACAATAAAAAACATTCACAAACACTGCAATAAAACACAATCCCAAACACTGCAATAAAACATATTCACAAACACTGCAATAAAACACATTCACAAACACTTCAATAAAACACATTCACAAACACTACAATAAAAACCTTCACAAACACTACAATAAAATACATTCCCAAACACTACAATAAAACACATTCACAAAACCTACGATAAAACACATTCACAAACACTACAATAAAACACATTCACAAACAATACAATAAAACACATTCACAAAAACTACAATAAACACATTCACAAACTTTTCAAATTAATACATTCACAAACACTACAATAAAACACATTCAGAAACACTGCAATAAAACACATTCACAAACACTACAATAAAACACTTTCACAAACACTGCAATAAAACACATTCACAAACACTACATTAAAATACATTCACAAAACTGCAATAAAAAACATTCACAAACACTAGAATAAAAAACATTCACAAACACTGCAATAAAACACATTCACAAACACTACAATAAAACACATTCACAAAACCTACCATAAAACACATTCACAAACACTACAATAAAACACATTCACAAACACTACAATAAAACACATTCACAAAAACTACAATAAAACACATTCAAAGACACTGCAATAAAACGCATTCACAAAAACTACAATAAAACACATTCAAAGACACTGCAATAAAACGCATTCACAAACACTGCAATAAAATACATTCACAAACACTACAATAAAACACATCCACAAACACTGCAATAAAACACATTCACAAACACTGCAATAAAACACATTCACAAACACTGCAATAAAACACATTCACAAACACTGCAATAAAACACATTCACAAACACTAAAATAAAATACATTCACAAATACTAAAATAAAACACATTCACAAACACTAAAATAAAATACATTCACAAACACTAAAATAAAACACATTCACAAACACTTTCGTATAGCGTATTTACCATCTCTGCCATACAAAATATTTACACACGTTCATTTACATATCTCCCTCCCCAATCCCCACCCCCAATCGACTTTTAAAGACATGTGATTCATTAGTTTAGAGTTTTAAAGAAATGTTACACGTATGACGTGATTTAACATTTCATTGAAATGTTAAATTTTATTTCAGCACCTGACTTGTTGCAATATTTTGCTTATATCTTTCAGCATCTCAGCCAAACAGACGTTGTGCTACTCCATGCCACGGTCAGGTACATCTGCATGGTCTACAGTTTCACAAACTTGACACAAAAAAAAAGTGTGAACTGAAACTACTGCCCAGTGTCTTTTTCTTCACCAAAGTCTTGAGAAGACCATCTCACTTTACCGCATTTCCCGGAATTCATAAATCATCCATGGTTTTTTTCCCCTCAAGAGCGGCACTCTCTCATTTCATACTCTTGTACCCTCAGAGTTAGCCATTCTCCTCCCATCAAATCTTGACGTTCCGGCCCCTTCATACCCACTTCTCTGCTCATTCCTCACAGCTTTAGACGGATCACCATCTACCGCTCTTGCCTCCCCTTTCAGCTGCCCCCCTCTCGTGACCTTGCTTCCGTCGCTTCCGAACATTTTGATCTCCCCCTTCGTCATCTTGTTGAGATCGGCGCCCAGGACTTTACCGTCGGTCACCGACATCTTGATGATGTCACTTAACCTCCTGTTGCCGTCGGTCTTCGTCACCCTGCTGCTGTCGCTTCCGACGCGTCTGCTTTCGCTGGTGGGTGTCCTGGAAGCTTCGGTGCTCGCCAGGCTGGCCGTGTCGAACCCCATTTCAAAGGTCACGATTTTGTAGGGGTCAAGGTTGTCGTCGCTGATACCGGATGGCTTTTTAGAATCAAAAGTTCGCAACAGCTGTGACAGCTCGTTAGCAGCGGCAGTAAACTTTCTGGTCAGTTGTTTGTCTGGAAAACAACAACAACAGCAACATTGGTCCAGCTCAGTCATATGGGACGAAACTAAATGAGATTATCCAAATGCTTATCTGAGATCTGATTTGTTAAGCATCTAGTTATCAATGAGATTATCCGTCTATTTATCTTAAATCTGATTAGGTTTACACTTAGTTATAAATTCTTTTAGGATAAAATATCCCTCAAAAACTTTAGCAATGTATTGTTTTCGAGGGCTGCTAAATCAAAACATTAAAAAGAAGAGCCAGTTATTACAAACTTTGGACATAGTTTAAACAGTCTATTTCAAATGTTTCTGAACATTAAAAAGAAAATTTATGTCGACGACATTTCAGATCAAACTCACCTATTGTGTTCTCGTCCTCTGTTGCCGTAACGTAGAGCCACAGAGATTTTGAGTGATGAAGAGAGCAAGAATATTGTAAGCAGAATAATGTGTTTCATTTGGCTAAGTAGTTAAACTTAATTAGAAAGCTTTTTTTTATTTAAACATAAGAAATCCTTTTGTGACAGTTCAGTATTTTACAATGTAATTGCTACTTTTTAAGCTACTATTTTTTATAATGTAATAGGCTTCTATACTTTATAACATAAAATTGTTCTTTATATGCTACTATATTTTATAACAAGATAGTCAATTTTATAGACTACTATTTTTTCCGCCGTAATGGGCTATTCTGTCTCAAAACATAATGGCTTCTATATTTTATAACATAATCACTACTATATCTTAACACATGATGGCTACTATGTTTTATATAATAATGGCTAGTATATTTTATAACATAATGGCTACTACAGTTTATACGATAATAAACTACTATATTTTTTAACATAATGGCATCTATATTTTAAAACATAATAGGCCATTATATTTTATAAGATAATAGGCTACTATATTAACTAACATAATAGGCTACTATCTTAAATAACATAATAGGCTACTATATTAAATAACATAATAGGCTACTATATTTTATAACATACTTGCTACTATATTTTACAACATAATGGCTTCTATATTTTAAAGCAAAATAGCTACTACATTTTATACCATAATGGTTACTATATTTCCATATGCTATAACCAAAGCACATTTCTTTGGTTAAAAGTTTATCCATATTTATATGTCATGCAACGTTACTACATGCGCAAGTACTGTGCTACTCTATGTACCCAAGTCATTTCAAACTGTATACGACCAAGTAATGTGCAACTATATATCCCAAGTAATAAGTTACTCTATATCACACGTAAAATGCTACTCTATATCCCAAGTAATATGCTACCCTATATCCAAAGTAATATGCTACTCTATGTCCAAAGTAATATGCTACTCTATATCCCAAGTAATTTGCTACTCTACATCCCAAGTAGTATGCTACTTCTTACCTTGCGTAGACTCATCGAAGGATATCAACTCGATGTCACGTTGACAGATGGGATTACTGGACATCCCTAAACAAGAAAAAATTGCATGTTACTTCATGATGTTGCGATATTAAAAGTTTAATTTTTGACATCATGATGTCTTTTTAGTAAATGTTCATCTGTTGACGTCATGATGTCGCTTTATTAAATGTTGAGCTTTTGACGTCATGATAACGCTTTATTAAATGTTCAGCTTTTTGTATATTGATGACACTATATTTACTGTTAGGCTGTTGACATCATGATGTCATTATATTTAATATTCAGCGTTTGATATCATGATGTCGCTATATTTAATATTTCAGCTTTTACATTATGATGTCGTTATATTTAATATTCAGCTTTTGATATCATGATGTTGCTATATTTAATATTCAGCTTTTTACGTTATGATCTAGTTATATTAAATGTTCATCTGTTGACAACACGATGTCGCTTTATTAAATGTTCATCTGTGGATGTCATGATGTTCTTGTCGTAATGACTCGAGTTCCACACGTTAATGCTTGGCTATGAATGTCCAGTTCGTTGATGACAAGATTTGTATAAAGAATAAAGGAGCGGTAAAGGAGATTTTTGGGCGCATGTTTTACTTTTACGCTCAATCCTTTTCACTGGGGCACAGCAATGAAAACTTTGAGGATTTCCCGTCCGGATAAAGATATATTATTGATATCCTTATCCTTAATCTAGTTTTTTCCTTTTTCCCTTTATTAGGCGTCCACTTCTTCTCTTAGATCATGTCATAATAAATGCAATGTTACATATAATATATATAGTTACACATACTAAATATAATGGATACACGATCTATTATGTTAAATGTAATAGATACAACGGTATACATTTTATATCAAACCGTTTTCATTATTGTTAGTTGGAAAAAAAAGATGTCAAATTTTTATTATACCCCATTTAGTGGCAGCCACCTATTATCGATCAAAGACTCTACAGCAGCATACGGGTGCTGTAGCAATCCATTTAAAATCTATACGATTTGTATACTGCTTGTGTTAACCTTACCAAGTGCACAGGCTTAGCCGGTAGCGTTTACTGACTAAGTGCATGGGCGTAATTGGGGAAATGTATTTACTAAATACAGGGACGTAGTTGGGAGCATTTATTTTTTCTAGACGCTGGGGTGGGGGAGTCTACTCACCTAGCGCAGGGGCGTGTGCGGGGGCTTCTAACGGTTCAAAGAGACACCGAGTCAGACATCCCGAGCAGTGCCGCCTGCACCACTTGCGCACCACACGCTTACCCTCGATACGAAAGTTTTTACCAAAGAAACAGTAGGTGATGAAACTGCTGGCGTTGTTAAACAGCAGGACAATTGTGGTGGAGTAGAAACCTGAAAAAAAAAACAGCAGGACTATTGTGGTGGCGTAGAAACCTGAAAAAAAAACAGCAGGACTATTGTGGTGGCGTAGAAACCTGAAAAAAAACAGCAGGACTATTGTGGTGGAGTAGAAACCTGAAAAAAACAAGCAGGACTATTGTGGTGGAGTAGAAACCTGAAAAAAACAGCAGGACTATTGTGGTGGAGTAGAAACCTGAAAAAAAACAGCAGGACTATTGTGGTGGAGTAGAAACCTGAAAAAAACAGCAGGACTATTGTGGTGGAGTAGAAACCTGAAAAAAACAGCAGGACTATTGTGGTGGCGTAGAAACCTGAAAAAAA
>CAXITT010000142.1:617238-677360 GCA_964033795.1 Lymnaea stagnalis
GCGGAGAAACATGAAAAAAAACAGCAGGGCTATTGTGGGGGGGGAAAAAACTGAAAAAAAAACAGAAGGACTATTGTGGTGGCGTAGAAACCTGAAAAAAAAAACAGCAGGACTATTGTGGTGGCGTAGAAACCTGAAAAAAACAGCAGGACTATTGTGGTGGCGTAGAAACCTGAAAGAAAACGGCAGGTAATCTTTTGAAATTATTGGAATACACGTTAGAAACAATATTGTAAAATAGTGAAGACAAATGCCAAAATACCAAATGACAGTCAAGCTAAATGACATTTATTGATAATGGGAGAGTGGTATACACGTAAACGATTTATTGGACCATATTTAAGTAATAGTCTTATTTACGTGCGCTAATTTGACATTTCAAGTGAAGGCTATAGGTATGTTTTCATTAAGTTTGTTAGTTTTAGATCAGATATGCCTGAGCCAAGATACATTGGGTATGAGATGGCGTGACTTGTAAACAATTCTGAGTGGGCGGGCCTAATATTTTTCATAAAGATGTGTTTTTTTTGTATTTTTTAAATAACATAAATTGATGACACTTTTTTATGACACGTTTATTTGTGCTAATAATTGTATGCGAAGCGAGGTGAGACCAGCCCCAGGCTGGGGTAGCATGCTTCTTAAGACCACTGTTTTAATAGTAATAAGAATATTAATATGATGTATTATCATATACTAATTTCATGTCATATACTCGGGGTAGATTTGATTGTATAAGCAGAGGGTAGATTTGATATCCTATATTTACCTCGGGCAGATTTGATATCATATACCTTATAATAGATTGTACATAAAAAACATGATAGATTAGATTTCATATACCGCTTGATAGATTAGATTTCACATACCCATCGACAAATATCATGAAGCACCTTGAAAGCCACAATAATAAAAATAATAAAGTTCATTTCAAAAACACGCTTCATCCCCAAAGGCTCGAAGCGCGGTACAAAGTCAACAAAAAACAAATCTATAATTTACCACATTTAAAACAAACGCAACACTACAAAAACTAATTACAAGCATACAATTGCAAAGTCTTTCTGGCCATTTCAACCATGAGCAACACAGCCATTATGCATTAACTGGAAAATATGGTAGACAATCATCCCAGAAGGTTTTTGCGAAATAGATGTGTCTTTAAATCGGTTTTAAAGGACTTCAGTGTCTGGTTGTTTCTGAGATCGACAGGAAGGACGTACCAAATTGTTGGACAAGCAAATGCGAAAGTGCGCTTTCCGTAAGTCTCAAGGCAAACACGTGGTGTCGAGAGTTTGCCACTATCGGATGAGCGGAGTTGTCTAGGGGGTACATAAGGCGTCAGCAGCTCTTTCAGATAGGACTGCGCCAGGTCATGTAAGCAGCGGTAGCACAAAGTTGCGATTTTGTACTCTATGCGAGCACGCACCGGCAGCCAATACAACTCTCTCAGAAGTGTTTTAGCATGGTCGAACTTGCGTTTGCGGAGAACAATGCGAGCATTATTCTGTGCTATTTGAATTTTATCCAGGAGCGTAGCTGGAAGACCCACCATGAGAGCATTGCAATAGTCCATGCGTGATAGCACAAATGCAGACATCAGTCTCTTTTTTGTATCAATTGTTAGGAAGGGCCTGATGTGACTAATCCTGCGAAGCTCCAGAAAAATCGCCTTGCATAGCAATAGACTCACTGATTGTCAACGTGGCCTCTGAGTAAATAGTTCATGTAAAACCCAGCTACTTGAAATTGTAGAATACCAATCTGGCAATTAAACTGACAAGTTGGTAATGGATTTCTCAAAGGCATTTGACCGTGTCAATTATAGCTTACTTTTACCCACACACAGAGGGATGGGATCCAAGGCACCACTAAAACATGGATCTCTAGCTTCCTCAGCCACCGATGCCAAGCAGTAGTGGTGTACGGTACAAGCTCATACTTTGTCGGTGTGAAGTCAGGTGTCCTCCAGTGATCAGTGCTAGGCCCCTACTTGTTCCTAGCATACATCAATGACCTAACCGAGAAACTGGCATCGCAAGCAAGATTGTTCGCATATGACACGCTTGTATATAGGACGATCGTTATCATCTCTGACATTGACCAGCTACATTAGCATCTCAATCGGTTAGCAGAGTTGGACATGGAATATCATGCTGCCAAGTGACATACAATGAGCGTCTCTAGAAGTGGTACTCCTCTACATCACCATTATGAACTGCGTGGTCATACCCTTGATCCAGTTTCCTCCGTAAGGTACCTCGGTGTTACCATTCAAAGAGACGTCCGCAGGGACGAGCATAATAACAATGAGTGCAACCAGGCAAACAAGACCCTGTCGTTTTTAAGTCAAAATCTGAAGATCGGCAGCTTCATTGTGAAAGAAAGAGCAAATAAATCCTTTGTCCGGTCGCTTTTAGATTACGCATCTTCAGTCTGTGTTCAATTTACACAGACGAGCATCGTCCAGCGACGGGCAGCACGCTTTGTTCTGAACCGCTACAAAAACACCTCTAGTTTTGGCAGCACTCTAGAAACACTAGGATGGTAACCATTGTAGGAAAGAAGACGATTTTCAAGGCTCTCCATGATGTACAAGATCGATAATGAACTTGTCCACTGCTCCAGCATTAAACTGATACGTGTCGCTCTCACCTCTAGACAGCGACGAGGATCTGATAGGCAGTTCGGTCTCATAACAGCAAGAACGCATTACAGCAGCTGCTTATTCCTGCCCAAGACAATCAAGGACTGGAACAAGCTTCCAAAAGGAACAGTTGGGGCGACAACACTTGAAACTTTTGCCTCTATTGCCTCGGGCCTTCCCAACCCCAGTTCCTGATGCCCTCGCTGAGTCGCCCTTGCAACCAATGAACTAAAAGGGGAAGACACGTTTTGAATGCCGCTACAAATATCGGAGCCAGAATGATAAATGCATTTATCGTGGGCCCTTTATAAATGGAAGGAGAAGTAGAAGATATGACATACCCATGAAAGATTAGACATCTTATGCCCACGCCTGATTAGATATCATATATTAATGACAGTTTAGATATAGTATACCTATGATAGATTAGATTTCATATACCCATGACAGATTAGATATGATACACCCATGAGAGATTGGATATTATATACTCATGGCCTATTTGATATCACGTACCAAGGTTAGATTTGCTCGTTCCTATCCTGGTCTCTGTATCAAAGATGCGGTCGTTGATGAGCATGTAGATGGTCACTGGCAGACACGTTATCGTGAACTGAATGCTGGACACGAAACCCAAGAACATCAGATGTTGCCTGACTGTGGGGAGATAGGATAGACAGACTTTATTGCAGGTTGGATTGGGAAGCACATCATATTTATTTTAACATTTCATTTATCATTAACTATTTTATTATTAAAAAGATATTTTATTTTTAGCACGACCTACATTGTACATGGATACCTTGATTTTGTGTTAAGTCAGTTTTCTGTACCCCAGTAACTCTGCATACATCACTTGATGTTCTGATCACTTATCTGTAAACCCATATGCAGTGCTTATATAACTTATCTTATGTGTTAAGTCAGTCATCTGTGACCCTAGACACCGTGCATTCAAACCTTTAATGGTGTGTGTTAAGTCAGTCATCTGTGACCCTAGACACCGTGCATACAAACCATTAATTTTAGGGTTTAATCTGTCGTTTTTGACCCCCAGATCCCAATGTCTGCATACATACCTTTAATGGTGTGTGTTAAGTCAGTCATCTGTGACCCTAGACACCGTGCATACAAACCATTAATTTTAGGGTTTAATCTGTCGTTTTTGACCCCCACATCCCAATGTCTGCATACATACCTTTAATTGTGTGTGTTAAGTCGGTCATCTGGGACCCCTGGCACCGGATGACCATGAAGATCCCAATGTTGCAAAAGATTATCATGACACTAGGACCGATGGCGTAGCTGAACGACAGAAGAAAGACCGGCCACCGATGGGGTATCACGTGACACTCCCTGAAGTGCCTGGAGGGAGCGAAATAATGTGTGCAACACGTTGTGATTCGTGAGCAGCCGACATGCGGCTGTGGTTTAATGTGAATGGAAATCTTGTAAAGCAGGCGCAGACGACTGCACTACATTCCACGACCACATCTACCCACACGCTTAAAAGAATCCCGATCTTAATATTAACCTCTATCCCAGCTCGTTGTATTTCTTCTCACGTCTTTGACAAAGCTATAGATACGTCTCTAAACCAGTTTTAGTTAAAACAAACTTCTTCATTTCACATACATGTTTTAGGTCTTAGTGCCTCGTAATGATGCACGTTATAGGTTTCAGAGCCTCGATATCATAAAAGTTGTTGGTCTCAGAGTCTCGATTTGATAATCGCTGGATGTCTTGAGCTTCTCTTTCTATTAATGAACCCCGTACGTTATTGCTAAAATGTCGATGTACTGCTAATTGCATGTCCACGGTCCGATATATTAACTTTCTATAACCGTGTGACACATCTCTCCATCTAACTCACCCATAGTCGTCCTCTTCTCTCATGCCGAGTAGAACAATACACAGCATTGCCCCGAAACATATCAAAGAGATTAGAAATACGCCTATGGATGGACTCAGACACGTGGCTAGACATCGAGTCCTGTGAGGGAGAGGTCATGTCGAAAAAACAAACAATGGAATACGTAACGTTGTCATGACAACACGATATAAAGTCTTGGAGTATTCGAATAAAACTAGCTGATGACATAGTTATCTTGCAAGATATCTAGCAGAGTTGGAATAATCTCGAAGTAGTATAGTCTATCTTTACGGAATGGTTGGGCATTAGGCTATAGAAAACTCTCAGAAATGATACTCTAGGCCGTAATAAAGTCTTTTTGTAGGGCCTTTGGTCAGGTGAACACTTTATCAATTCTTAGTGGCGAACAATGGCATGGCCATCATTTGATCTTTGTAGTTCTCACAGCCTTGAAAAAGCTTAAAATACGTTACGTAACCAGTTTCTATTACAACACAACTTTCCATTTCGCACTTTCAGTTTCAAAAAAAAAAAATAATAACTCCTTCATAATAACAATCAATATTAACAAATTTAACACCAGTGTCACGTGACCCACATCTCATCGCTACTTTTTTTCAAGTCTAAAACACCTCCCTTGTAAATTTAAAGCAAAAATACCATTTAGTTTAAGTCAATACAATGGATGGCTAGATTTACAATAGACCTGTTCCTCGATACCATTGTTAACAACGGACACCAACTATAATGTTCACCAGGATAGTAGACAAAACATAGACGACCAACTATAATGTTCCCCAGGATAGTAGACAAAACATAGACGACCAACTATAATGTTCCCCAGGATAGTAGACAAAACATAGACGCCCAACTATAATGTTCACCAGGATAGTAGACAAAACATAGACGACCAACTATAATGTTCCCCATATATCAGAAAACATAGACGACCAACTATAATGTTCCCCATATATCAGACAAAACATAGACGACCAACTATAATGTTCCCCATATATCAGACAAAACATAGACGACCAACTATAATGTTCCCCATATATCAGACAAAACATAGACG
Organism: Lymnaea stagnalis; assembly: GCA_964033795.1. Taxonomy (NCBI): domain Eukaryota; kingdom Metazoa; phylum Mollusca; class Gastropoda; family Lymnaeidae; genus Lymnaea; species Lymnaea stagnalis. The sequence continues at coordinate 622,834 of CAXITT010000142.1, forward strand.
ACCAACTATAATGTTCCCCATATATCAGACAAAACATTGACGACCAACTATAATGTTCCCCATATATCAGACAAAACATAGACACCAACTATAATATTCCCCAGGATAGTAGACAAAACATAGACAATAGACACACAATATAATGTTCACCAGGATAGTAGACAAAACATAGACGACCAACTATAATGTTCCCCAGATAAAAGACAACAAATGGACACCAACTATAATGTTCCCCAGATAGGAAAAAACATAGACAGCCACTGACCTCTGCCCAAGATAGAGTAGACGTAGCGTTGATATGACGACTAAATGCCAGGTTGTGATGCTGACCAGGGTAAAGTTGATCAATTTCGTCAGCCTAAAAACATATAATAATGAATGTTTTAATGATATGGCATGGCATATGACATTGCATATAACTAGGCATATGACATGGCAAATGAAATGGCAAATGAAATGGCATATGACATGACATATAACATGACATACTCGGCTCTTAATTTATCCGTTTTGTCTCAATAGGTCTTGCTCCATAAGAATTATGTCTAAAGATATCTATGAACTTAATATTGCATTTTCTATATTGTCCCTGTCTAATAATATCTATGAATTTATTATTGCATTTTTATATTGTCCTTGTCCAATGACATCTATGAACTTAATATTGCATTTTTTATATTGTTCTTGTCCAATGATATCTATGAACTTGTTATGGCATTTTCCACATTGTCATTGTCAATTATTATCTATATACGTAATATGCCATGTTCCATATTGTCACTGTCTAAGGATTTATATTAGCTGGCATCCAAAGTCTTCACATCACATATAGTCACTGTCTAATGTGATCTATGAACTAACAAACATACGCCCCTACTAAACATCACATATGGTCAAGGTCTAACGCTATCTATGAACTTACATACTTACATACAGAACCACATAGAGTAGTAGACGAACTCCTTCCCAGAAATCGCCACGGTCAAGAGGCGTCCACAGGAGAACAGGAGGGTGGCGATGTTGTAGAAGCACATGCTGGTCAGATACACGGTGAAGATTTTGTCTTTGAGTGCCTGTCTGTTGAGCACCCGTATCGTAAAATAGTTGCCTTGGTGTGGAGGAGAATGAACACGTGCCAATGGTATTATCCTTGTATTTAAATGATGTACCTTTGTTTCATATAAATATACTACTTCAATATAGAATATGTATACTGTACACACAACTCTCTGCAGTCCGACTATAGAGAGAAATGGTACTTATAAGTACCATAGATTTTGTGGGTGGGTTATTTATTTTTTAACTTTTTTTTTTACTGAAAAAAAGTATTTATTACATTTTAATAATTTGTTTCATTGGTTTAAGTATTTGTAAAAATATTCAAATTATTACAAAATTTGAAATTACTATTAAAAAAAAATATTTTTGGAAACTTATTCAGCACGGAGTATCCCTTGAAAGCTTCGCAGATTTAAAAAAAAACAAAAAATATAAGTCTCACAAAGAAAATTAAATAGTAGTATGAATATTGTCAAATGATTTCAATTTCCCGATTTATCAAGGAGTAATTTGTTTGTCTAAAGTAATGTATCCAAATGGAGACTTTAATCATGATATCTATCACGATTTCCATATAAAAGTACAGACTAATGCTATCGTAAACAAGTAAGCTTAATTTTAATTATCATTTCCCAACTTTAAAATTAATAATAAAACAATAAAGTGATATTTTTATAATTTTAATTGGCTGAAGTATATATTATCCATTTATAATTATATTGATATATTATATTTGAATTTTATTGAGTTTCAATAAGTACATAATAAATAAATAGCGTCGCTATACGAAATAATTTTTTTTTTTAAATTGAGGAAAATTTCGGCCGATTGGAACTTGCGTAATGAAATAAATTTAAAGTTAAGGACTTCTGAGTTATTAACTAAATATATTTCTTTAAAATATGTTACAGCCAAGAATAATCTTCTAAATTTTCTAATATTGCATAGCAGAAATGTGTTTAAATTTAATTATCATTATCGCTAGTCTCTAGTGTTAGTCGGCAGAATAAAAAAAAACAAAAATATGTTTTTATTAAAAGCTCTCTAACTCTAATGGGAAGGAGGAGAGAGAGACAAAAATGGAGATATTGGATCAAGAAGCCCTTATTCCTTATTGATCCTAAATATTAAGCCTGGACTCCACCCTTTTACTGAGTTACAGAGTTAATGGAGGAATATCTTTGAAGATTTTACCCTAAAAACAAGTGGTGGTAAGTTTTAATCTAATCACTTGGTAGCAAAATGCATAAAGAATAAACTCACAATATTGTTATAACATATGTTATAATGTATTTTCTATGTACAATGGTTTACTTTTATACTAATTTAGGCACTTGGACTAGGATTAATGGTATTTTCCCTTACTGATAGCATACCATTACTGATACCATTAGTGTTAATTTATTTATGAATCAATCAAATTTTTTTTTTCCACAGGTTCTTTATTGAGTGAATATTCTGTGGTGAAAAATCTTACCTAATCTTATGTAGAAATCAAGTCCAGGACAAGCTCTTATTTATCAAATATAATTATTATAATAAAACTGCAGACTGTTTTAAGAAATAATATTTGTTCAGAGTCCATAAATATATTTAAGGAATACTGTAGTTTATCAGCCTGTGTTGTGTGAGGATTATAACAAAGATATATAAAAATGCCAGTACATGGGAAAAAATAGATCACATTAGTGAGGAATGGATAGTATTTGACATTAATATCAAAATTAGCATTATTGTACTGAAACATTTTAATTTTTTTAAACTTTAACATAAGCGAATACCGCTATTTTAAAATTAAAAAAAAAAAAAACATTGACTCTTATATAATCATCAAATTTTACTTAGTTTTCTTTTACTCAAGAATTATTAAGAAATATATTTAATATACAAATCTATAAGATATGAGGCCCATTTTTTAAAATATATTACATACAAAACATACTTTTAATTAAAAGAAAAATTATAGTGCATTTTTTAGGAAAAAAACACAAAATATAGGTTTTGCTAAAATGTTAACAACTTTTTGATTGTTCATAGAATTTTTGTCATGTTTGACTATGAATTGTATTAGACGATGAAATATTTTATTTAAATAAATTTTAAATCTTTTATAACAAGGATTTTTTTTTTCCCTTCAAACTGTGTGCAAAATTTTGTCAAAACTTTGTATAAAATGAAAAAAAATAATTCTCCAATAATGTTTCAATTATTTTTATAACAAAGAAAATAAAATATTTTAAAAAAATATCTAATGATAGCTGAGTCAAAGATGAACAAGTTAATATATTTAACTGATCAGATCAGAGCTATTTCAGATCAGTTAATTAATTAGTTTAAAAAAATCACTTTAAGATTTTTTAAGAAATGTGAAAAAAACGTCAGACTGCAGAGAGTTAAAGACACTAGCTCTTCGGAATGTCTCTCCTCGCCCTGTGAACACGTCTACCAAGAAACTGACTATACTTGATATGCAAGAAAAACAAATTAAACCTACCTGGAATAAAGAGACCAAAGAAAAGAACCTACCCTCAATAAGGAGACTAATAAATTGTATCTTCCAAGTCTAAAGAGACGAATTTATTGTATCTACCTTGTTTAAAGAGACCAATTAATTGTATCTACCTTGTATAAAGAGACTAATTAATTGTACCTACCTAATATAAAGAGACCAAACAATGTACCCACCTGTAATGTTACATTAAGAAATGGCGTCAGCAGGGCGAGTCTAGACTCTTATGCCCCCCCCCCAAATTACCCCTCCCCGGTCCAACGTATCGGGCCGCGGAGCGGCTCGGTGGAGATGCCTTCTCGTCAGGTCGGCCCCCACACGGGCCCCTCACTCAAGTCCCCCACCTGGGTGCCTGGGCGCTCGACCAGGATCCCGCCTGGGGGCCGCCCCAGCCAGGAGGCACCCGGTCGACCCGACACTATGCGTTTAAACAGTGCACTCGATCGACTTTCTCAGGAGTTGGGATGGAAAAATTTACGCCCTAAAATCTTCCCCCACCCATCCCTGGAAAGCGTCGGACGCCCTATAAGAGGGATTCCACAGTGCGATTCCACAACGCGACTAGTTCACGCTGTAGCTGGGACGAAACGGTTGCCTAGGGGCAGCGTTCTCACGGCTGCATTATTTGAATCCTCGGCCAGAGGTTACCACCCTCGCCTCTGGCCTCACACCCGTCAACGGCAACTTGTAATCATGATCCCTACCCTGGCTCTGCCTAACTTTCCGACTGTGAAATATCACAACCGGCAGCCCTGTGGGTGCTGTTTTATGTACGGCAGGTACCGAGCACACCCTTTGTCTGCCCACGCGGGGCGTGCCCAGTAGTTATGTTTCCAGGCAAACGCCGAGGGGATCGGTGGCCGACGCTTCCTAATCGTCAAGCCACAGCAGACTTGTCAACCGGAACCCGGGAAGAGCCCACCTGTAATAAATAGACCAATTAATATTACTCACCTGTAATAAAGAGGCAAATAAATTGTACCCACCTGTAATAAAGAGGCAAATTAATTGTACCCACATGTAATAAAGAGACCAATTAATTGTACCCACCTGTAATAAAGAGGCCAATTAATTGTACCCACCTGTAATAAAGAGGCCAATTAATTGTACCCACCTGTAATAAAGAGACCAATTAATTGTACCCACCTGTAATAAAGAGGCAAATTAATTGTACCCACATGTAATAAAGAGACCAATTAATTGTACCCACCTGTAATAAAGAGACCAATTAATTGTACCCACCTGTAATAAAGAGACCAATTAATTGTACCCACCTGTAATAAAGAGGCCAATTAATTGTACCCACATGTAATAAAGAGACCAATTAATTGTACCCACCTGTAATAAAGAGGCCAATTAATTGTACCCACCTGTAATAAAGAGACCAATTAATTGTACCCACCTGTAATAAAGAGACCAATTAATTGTACCCACCTGGTATACCTAAAGCGATGAGAACGCTTGCACCTATACCAGTAGTTAAACTGGTTGCCAAGCTAAACTGATCTAAGATTCTCTGCTCGTCATCTTCGATTGTTTCATTTGTGACCATCAACGGAAAAACTTCATCGAACATTTTATTTTGGGACACGAGCCTTCATGTACTAAGATACACATAGATTAAAGAGACTTCATGTGCTAAGATACACATAGATTAAAGAGACTTCATGTACTAAGATACACATAGATTAGAGAGACTTCATGTGCTAAGATACACATAGATTAAAGAGACTTCATGTACTAAGATACACATAGATTAAAGAGACTTCATGTGCTAGTTGTGTAGAGATTTGTAATAGTTCATGTTCCCGATAATCAGAGATTAGAGAGACTACATGTGCCAGATAAGCAGAGATTAGTGAGACTTCATGTGTAGATAAGTAGAGATTAGTGAGATTTCATGTACTACATAGAAATATATTAGGACGACATCATGTACTAGATAGACATAGATTGGTGAGACTGATTGTACTAGATAGATATAGGTTAGGAAGACTCCGTGTACTAGACAAGTAGAGGTTTGTGAGACTTCATGTACTAGACAAGTAAAGATTAGTAAAGCTTCATGTAATAGACAAATAGAGATTAAGGAGACTTCATTTACTAGATAAGCATAGATTAGAGAAACTTCATGTACTAGATAAGTAGAGATTAGTGAAACTGCATGTAATAGAAAAACATAGAATAGGAAGACTTCATGTGCTATACAAGTATATATCATTGAGACTTCATGTACTACATATATATGGATTATGGTACTTCATGTACTAGATAAGTAGAGATAAGGGAAACTTCGTGTACTAGATAAGTATAGATTAAGGAGACGTCATGTACTAGTTAAATAGAGATGTGGGCGCCTTCATGTACTAAACAAATAGAAATTAAGGAGACTGATAAGTAGCGAATTGTGTTTTGTATGGATCACATAAATGTATACAATAATTAGGTCATACAATAGATGAAAATGGACCAGGTTTATGTGTACAATAATTAGGTCATAAATTAGATGAAAATAGACCAGGTTTATGTGTGCAATAATTAGGTCATAAATTAGATGAAAATAGACCAGGTTTATGTGTACAATAATTAGGTCATACATTAGATGAAAATAGACCAGGTTTATGTGTACAATAATTAGGTCATACATTAGATGAAAATAGACTAAGTTTATGTGTACAATAATTAGGTCATACATTAGATGAATATAGACCAGGTTTATGTGTACAATAATTAGGTCATATATTAGATGAAAATAGACCAGGTTTATGTGTACAATAATTAGGTCATAAATTAGATGAAAATGGACCAGGTTTATGTGTACAATAATAAGGTCATAAATTAGATGAAAATGGACCAGATTTATGTGTACAATAATTAGGTCATACATTAGATGAAAATGGACCAGGTTTATGTGTACAATAATTAGGTCATACATTAGATGAAAATAGACCAGGTTTATGTGTACAATAATTAGGTCATACATTAGATGAAAATAGACCAGGTTTATGTGTACAATAATTAGGTCATACATTAGATGAAAATAGACCAGGTTTATGTGTACAATAATTAGGTCATACATTAGATGAAAATAGACCAGGTTTATGTGTACAATAATTAGGTCATACATTAGATGAAAATAGACCAGGTTTATGTGTACAATAATTAGGTCATAAATTAGATGAAAATAGACCAGGTTTATGTGTACAATAATTAGATCATACATTAGATTAAAATAGACCAGGTTTATGTGTACAATAATTAGGTCATAAATTAGATGAAAATGGACCAGGTTTATGTGTAAATAATTATGTCATATATTAGATGAAAATGGACCAGGTTTATGTGTACAATAATTAGGTCATACATTAGATGAAAATAGACCAGGTTTATGTGTACAATAATTAGGTCATACATTAGATGAAAATAGACCAGGTTTATGTGTTCAATAATTAGGTCATAAATTAGATGAAAATAGGCCAGGTTTATGTGTACAATAATTAGGTCATACATTAGATGAAAATGGACCAGGTTTATGTGTACAATAAAAAGGTCATACATTAGATGAAAATGGACCAGGTTTATGTGTACAATAATTAGGTCATATACTAGATGAAAATGGACCATGTTTATGTGTACAATAATAAGGTCATACATTAGATGAAAATGGACCAGGTTTATGTAGCCCTGCCCTCGATTTAAAAGAAAAAATTAAAAAATAAACATCAGGAAAGTTAGTCTGCAGATACAAAACGATAAAACTATTGATCCTCTTAAAAAGAGCGATTGAGTATAACTATTTAAGAGATGAAACAACTGAATGAGAGTCTTTTAGAAAGTTGTAAGAGCGAAGTATGGATGGTTTTTAATTTACTATGTTTCAACTGTAAGACTTTGTTACATTTTTATTTTTAAAGTATAGTCGCAATAGCTAATATAGTTATCATACTGTAAGATTAAACTGTACGTTCATAATATATGTTCATACTTTATTTTTATACTATATTTCATACTATATGCTTACCATATATGTTCTTCGAATAACCCGTTAATATGAATTTAGATTCCCTTGTCATAATATCTGACACCCGTTCTCTTTAATACTTTTATTTATAAAATGTACCAGTTATCATGGTTTAAAATAGTAAAATTATTCCATTTACAATTAAATTGTTTCGTATTAATAATGTTAATAAAATTGTCAATGTCGCGTAGTTTTGAATAATGTGTTTAAACGCACCATTTATGTTCATTTATGACATGTTTACATACAACAGAAGAATTAGGAGCTAAGGCAAAGACATAAGTGGTTATGTAGTTCTTTTACTGCCAACACTATGTTTACACATTCACAACAATCCAGTTCTTGTTTTTAGATTGCTCTGTGTTCAACTTCCGATAAAACAAAGAAATTAAAAATGTGTCAAAATTGTGTCTTTATTTCAAAAGAATGTTAATTATTTGTTTCGTGATTTGTTAGCTCGCTCTTTTCATGTTTCTGGTTCTGGTTCTGGTAATGTTTCGTTGCTGCATCCATGTACTGGAATTTTTGCAACGGTTGTTACAATCCATGTTTTTAATTGTTGTTTTTTTCTTATCAACATAATTAAATGATAGGAGAATAAAATCATTTGAATTTAATACATTTACACTATACTAATTATTTTTACAGTAGGTAAGCTACTCATATAGATGAAAAAAAAATTGAAACATTTTCTTACAGTAAACAAATGGACACTTATTGACAATGTTCTTCCAACAAACATTTTCAAAATACTCTTTGTTAAACACTTTCAATAGTTTCCAAGCACTTAAGTTTTGAAATGTAAATATATCACTCTTAAGTTTTAAATTTAAATGTGTCACTCTTAAGTTTTGACTTGTAAATGTGTCACTAACAAATTTGAAAATGTAAATGTATAGCTCTTAAGTTTTAATGCTCAATGTATCGCTCTTAAGTGTTGACTTGTCAATGTATCACTCTTAAGTGTTGACTTGTCAATGTATCCGTCTTAAGTGTTGACTTGTCAATGTATCGCTCTTAAGTTTTGACTTGTCAATGTATCACTATTAAGTTTTGACTTGTCAATGTATCGCTCTTAAGTGTTGACTTGTCAATGTATCAGTCTTAAGTGTTGGCTTGTCAATGTACCACTCTTAAGTCTTAAGTGTTGACTTGTCAATGTATTGCTCTTAAATGTTTACTTGTCAATGTATCACTCTTAAGTGTTGACTTGTCAATGTATCACTCTTAAGTTTTGAATGGTAAATGCATCACTCTAAGTGTTGACTTGTCAATGTATCGCTCTTAAGTGTTGTCAATGTATCGCTCTTAAGTGTTGACTTGTCAATGTATCGCTCTTAAGTGTTGTCAATGTATCGCTCTTAAGTGTTGACTTGTCAATGTATCACTCTTAAGTGTTGTCAATGTATCACTCTTAAGTGTTGACTTGTCAATGTATCGCTCTTAAGTGTTGACTTGTCAATGTATCGCTCTTAAGTGTTGACTTGTCAATGTATCACTCTTAAGTGTTGACTTGTAAATGTACCACTCTTAAGTCTTAAGTGTTGACTTGTCAATGTATTGCTCTTAAATGTTGACTTGTCAATGTATCACTCTTAAGTGTTGACTTGTCAATGTATCACTCTTAAGTTTTGAATGGTAAATGCATCACTCTAAGTGTTGACTTGTCAATGTATCACTCTTAAGTTTTGAATGGTAAATGCATCACTCTAAAGTTTATGAATTGTAAATGCATCACTCTAAAGTTTTGAATTGTAAATCTATCAGTCTTTTTCCATTTGAATAGTTAATGCATCATTCATAGTTCAAGCCCGATAATACAATGTTTTTTTTTCTCTAAATTGTGTCTTAGTTTATAAAAAGATTATCAAAATACACGATGTGTGGTCTTTAGATTTACTGACAGGACACCACAACAATTATATACTCATATAGTCAACAACAACTAATATATACATATAAACATTTGTCGTAAGAGAAACATTGGGGGGGGGGGGCCCTTTTTGTGTTGTCATTTTTTCCAGGTTTTCCTCTTCCATTTGTACATCTACTTGTCAGGAACATATTTTCATGTGTGCTTGCATCAACTCTTATCTCCATTTCTTTCTCAAGGCTCCTTCCGTTTACTTTAAGTAACTGTGAAGACATAGAAATCATTCACACCATGTCTAATGTTTGGCTGTTGTCTGCCTTCACTGTCTGTGAAGATGCAGTGAATACATACATACCATGTCTAATTTTCAGCTGTTCTCTACCGATAGTGAATCTGAAGCCGTAGTGCAATTTCATACCATGTCTAATATTCAGCGCTTCTCCACATTAAGTAACTGTGAAGATGCAGTGCTTATACATACCATGTCTAAAGTCAGGCTGTTTAATATTGCCCGCCTTCATGCAAAAATCAAGATTTTACAAATATTTCTTCAGTTAAAAAAAAAGAAAAAAAGAAAAGAACATTCAGGGCATCAAGAATTGAACGGCATTTAAAAGCTTTTTTTATAAAGAATTTAAAAAGTATAACATGCATTACGCTAAGCAGGTTTGTGCAGAATTGTAGTATACCGCTATTTTAAGCCAGAAACAAAGTAAACTAGGTGTCCCTTTTCCAAGAGTATTGCAGCCAAAAAGGAGAGTCCATGGTGTGGCTCCTAAGCCACTAAACAAATTGGGTATTTGAAAAAAACCTACAACATCATCAAAGAGTCTCCATTGTGCTAAAAACAACAAATCTATTCGAAAAATAAATAAAAATTTAAAATTTGTGGTAAAAATGTATAGGTAGAGATTATACTTTTTTTTACTAAAGAAAAACGGTAGCTAAAACTTTAGAAAAAAATCGATTAATAATGAAAGAAATGAAAGAAATGGATTGAGTGTCAAAACAAATTAAGCAAGAAAGAAAATTTAAAAAAAAAATAAAAAATGCAAAATGTTGAAAATACATATTTTTTAAAATGAAAAAGTAATAAACAAAAAATGTAAACAGATAAATGAAATTGAAAAAGGAAAAAAAAAAACTCATAGCAGAAGCAGTAATTTTTGTTTTTCAAACGAATTCACAATTTATATCCATCATCAGATACTTAACATAAAGGATTTGTTTTTTTCAATGTAGAATAAGGACCGTCCATGTCTTAGCCTGCTGGGCACAGTGCCAATTTTCATAAATGACTGATGAGCGTGACCTTTAGTTGGACCATGCACAACTGAATTGAAACAATCCCTTAAATGCTATCAGTTGTAGTCCCTCCATGGGCTGACTTTCCGGGCAAATTGAAAATGAAAGTTTTTTTTTTTTCTTCTAACAAGCCGACCAAACGTCTATTTGTGTATTCATGCCATGGATGCATCCATTAATCCACTTTCAAGGAAGGCTGGCGTTACGTAATTTTCAAGTGTTACCTTCCAAAAGAAAACCAAGACCATTAGAGAGACCGAATACTCTTATTAGTCTCTTAGTATTCACCCTTCATGTTATGAGAAGGACTGCCCCCCCCCCAACGAGTCATAATATACTGGCCAGGCAGGCCCATTTCACAACTGACTGGACAGACAGCCCCCCTGTCAAAGTTGACTGAATAGACATCACCTTGTCACAATGGACGTGACAGCCGCAAGTAACAGTTAATGTGACTGTGAGAACACGGTCGAAATCTATATCCAGGATCCGGTCTCAAAATACGTGTCGCTTCGTCTTTTCACCGACTTGTCGTCGTGATCTGACAAAGATGATTTTTCTTTTTTTGGCATGTCCATGTTATCACAGTCACTGTAGTCAACTTCATCTCTTTGGGATGACGTCATTCTCCCGGCCGCCATATATAGGTCATCGAGAGATCTGAGCATCCCAGGGCTACCTAGGAGAAGAAGCAAAAGCGGTTCATAAAATTTAGTTTTTAGAAGTTAAAAATAACCAAATCTAACAATTCTAAACCGTCTGTTGGGTTGCTTTTCAGATATTGACCCCTAACTATGTGGGTGCTCTTCTATATCTTGTACATTCTTTTATATTCGCATACTAAATGTGCTGGATATAATTCAATATACTACATAGGAAATGTCTTCTTCCAGGATTACCTTGTCTAGATCTTTCGTGGGTCAATGTTTCCGAATCTGTGAAATTTCAAGAAACAAACTATATCAATACATTTAATTGTTCTTTCAATGGTGTTAAAAATAATTAGACCACTTTCTAAACGATATAAAGCTCTAATTTAAATTTTTTAAAACCTATAAAAATAAAGTTTTTCGTATAAAAGCTTTTATCATTCATTGAGAAGGGTTTGTTGCCCGCCAAGTAACAAATTTATTCTTTATATTATTATTTTGTTGATAGCTTTTCCACTTCTCCAATTTTATTTCGCTCGCGCAAGTTTTTGGTGAAGTATCTCGGCCAGCCTCACATTTTCAGTTGTGTATGCGTTGGTGCAATGGTTCAATTGGCAAATGGTTCAATTGGCACATGGTTCAATTGGCAAATGGTTCAATTGGCAAATGGTTCAATTGGCAAATTGTTCAATTGGCAAATGGTTCAATTGGAAAATGGTTCAATTGGCAAATGGTTCAATTGGAAAATGGTTCATTTGGCAAATGGTTCAATTGGCAAATGGTTCAATTGGCAAATAGTTCAATTGGCAAATGGTTCAATTGGCAAATGGTTCAATTGGCAAATGGTTCAATTGGCAAATGGTTCAATTGGCAAATGGTTCAATTGGCAAATGGTTCAATTGGCAAATGGTTCAATTGGCAAATGGTTCAATTGGCAAATGGTTCAATTGGCAAATGGTTCAATTGGCAAATGGTTCAATTGGCAAATGGTTCAATTGGCAAATGGTTCAATTGGCAAATGGTTCAATTGGCAAATGGTTCAATTGGCAAATGGTTCAATTGGCAAATGGTTCAATTGGCAAATGGTTCAATTGGCAAATGGTTCAATTGGCAAATGGTTCAATTGGCAAATGGTTCAATTGGCAAATGGTTCAATTGGCAAATGGTTCAATTGGCAAATGGTTCAATTGGCAAATGGTTCAATTGGCAAATGGTTCAATTGGCAAATGGTTCAATTGGCAAATGGTTCAATTGGCAAATGGTTCAATTGGCAAATGGTTCAATTGGCAAATGGTTCAATTGGCAAATGGTTCAATTGGCAAATGGTTCAATTGGCAAATGGTTCAATTGGCAAATGGTTCAATTGGCAAATGGTTCAATTGGCAAATGGTTCAATTGGCAAATGGTTCAATTGGCAAATGGTTCAATTGGCAAATGGTTCAATTGGCAAATGGTTCAATTGGCAAATGGTTCAATTGGCAAATGGTTCAATTGGCAAATGGTTCAATTGGCAAATGGTTCAATTGGCAAATGGTTCAATTGGCAAATGGTTCAATTGGCAAATGGTTCAATTGGCAAATGGTTCAATTGGCAAATGGTTCAATTGGCAAATGGTTCAATTGGCAAATGGTTCAATTGGAAAATGGTTCAATTGGCAAATAGTTCAATTGGCAAATGGTTCAATTGGCAAATGGTTCAATTTGAAAATGGTTCAATTGGCAAATGGTTCAATTGGCAAATGATTCAATTGTCAAATGGTTCAATTCGCAAATGGTTCAATTGGCAAATGGTTCAATTGGCAAATGGTTCAATTGGCAAATGGTTCAATTGGCAAATGGTTCAATTGGCAAATGAATCAATTGGCAAATGGTTCAATTGGCAAATGGTTCAATTGGCAAATGGTTCAATTGGCAAATGGTTCAATTGGCAAATGGTTCAATTGGCAAATGGTTCAATTTGCAAATGGTTCAATTGGCAAATGGTTCAATTGGCAAATGGTTCAATTGGCAAATGGTTCAATTGGCAAATGGTTCAATTGGAAAATGGTTCAATTGGCAAATAGTTCAATTGGCAAATGGTTCAATTGGCAAATGGTTCAATTTGAAAATGGTTCAATTGGCAAATGGTTCAATTGGCAAATGGTTCAATTGGCAAATGGTTCAATTCGCAAATGGTTCAATTGGAAAATGGTTCAATTGGCAAATGGTTCAATTGGCAAATGGTTCAATTGGCAAATGGTTAACAAAATTAAATATGAACGTTTTTTTTTTTTTTATTAAATTGAAATAATTAATAAATTTATGAATTTCACACAAATCACATTTGAGTTAACCTAAAAATTTGTATCTCTTATATTGTGTTCTCTTCAAATGTGTTCTGGGAGACACACAGTTGACTCACAAACTTGGTAAAACTTAACAAATTAATGTAATATTCCGCAAAAAATGCTTTCCATTTCAGAAGCAAAATGCGAACCAATTTTAAAAAATTTGATATTTAACTATTAGTTTTAAATCATATATACGTTAGGGTTAGAGTTATGTTCAGGGTTATGGTTATGTTCAGGGTTAGGGTTATGTTTAGGGTTAGGCTTATGTTTAGGGTTAGGGTTATGTTTAGAGTTAAAGTTATGTTTAGGGTTAAGTTTATGTTCAGGCTCAAGGTTATGTTTAGAGTTTAGTTCATGTTTAGGGTTAGGATTATGTTTAGGGTTTAGTTTATATTTAGGTTAAGGGATATGGAAAGTTAAGCGTAAAGATACTAAAAGCAAAGCGGGTAGTGCGGTAATAGTGTACAGGTGGTAAGTAAAGCAGGGGAGGTCGAGTGGTTAGGACGCTAACCGTATCAGGGTTACGGTATTGTTAGTTTGTGTTAGTAGTAATGCCTGGGGGCCCGTTGTTATGTGTTGTTCTTTGGCTAAGCTTGTTTGCGGAACCTACATTACCAAATAGAGTTCTTGTTAGATTAGGGTGTAGAAGATTACAAATTCATCAGCAGTAACTGAAAAAAACTCTTGTGTCAAGCAAGTGTAATCGTTCGTCGAGTCGTCCGATGTTTGATGACTTGCGCGGGTGACTTTTTTTAAAAATGAGGAAGAGTTGCGCGACGTCAACCTCACTCTCTCGTCCGGACCCACCATATCCAGTGGCAAGACTCTACGTCAAGTCGTCCAGGGATGGGTACGGTTGCTGGTATTGTCATTGTATGCGCTTTACGGGACTCCAACTCCGGGTTTGAATTCAGAGTTTCCTTCTCTTAGATGAGTAGCCTACCAAGGTTAATGAGTCTTATCCAGCCGGGGTGATGTTTTTGCTTGGAATTGAGCTTCAGACCACCAACTTAAGGTTTTGCTCAGTTTAGACCATTCGGCCACCCATTCACCCAATGACGGTTATGTAATAGATGGTAGTGTATTGCAAAATAGTATTTTCAATAGTAGTATATTGAAGTAGATTCTAGTAAAAATGTAATATAATGTAATATGGTGTCAGCCCCTTCCCCCATGTACTACTTACCAAACGTTTGTGACGGGAATTCGACCATTGTTTTGTGAAGGCATTTCTTGAAACATCCGAAACTTCTTAGAAACGGAGAGAAAATCTTGATCACTTCCGCTCTGAAGATGCTTCCAAAGAGGCAGTAGATGAAGATATTGAACGACAGGCCGCTGTAGTAAACCAATGCGCTTATGCCGAGACCTGGAGTAAAAGATACGCAGGAAAACACATTGGCGTGAGAAATGTAAGGGGGAAAAAAGAGGGGTCATTTTGTTATAGACATATCTTTATTTTTTTAACAAAATTTGACAGATTTTATGGTTTTTAAAGGATTTAAAAAAAAATAAATATATAAATGGTGATGGAGTTTAGATTTTATTGTGTCTGTGTCAAATAAATAATTTTTTTTTTTTTAAATCTTTGTATATAAAATTTATCTTGATGTGCGTTTATCTATAGTACTTCTTAACCATATTGCTCAATAGTTGATGGAAGACGAGACATAATGTGAGACGCTACTTATGTGAGACAGTACTTAATGTGAAATGGTACATGATGTAACACGGTACTTTATGTGACATGATACTTGATTTAACACATTTCTGTGCATTAACTGTACTTCATGCCGTCACAAACTAGAAAGGTACAATGTGTGGGAATGTATAAAGGATCCTTTGTATGATAGCAAAGTCAAATTCAATTTTGCTCACACTTTAATTTTTTTTTTATTTTGGCAAGACAAGTAAAACAGCATATTCTTGAAACACTAACCCAGCTTAGCCTTGGCCTTGCCGAGGTCAGTCCTTATGTCAAAGATCAGGCCAAATGTGCTGTAGTATATGGCCAGGGGAATGTTGGTCAATATGAAGTTGCATGTCGTCACGATGATTAAAACGTACAACTGCTTTCTAATGTCTGGGAAATAATACAACTACATTCTTATATCTGTGAAATAACGCAACTACCTTCTTATATATGGGAAATAACGCTACTAATTTCTTATATCTGTGAAATAACGCAGCCTCTTTCTTATATCTGTGAAATAACGCAAATAATTTGTTAAATATGTGAAATAACGCAACTGCTTTCTTAATCTTTGAAACTAGAATAAATGACTCGATGTTATGGGGATATAATGTTAGATCCTTTGCGATAATTTCTTACTGCTATTGCAAAAACTTGTCACAATTCATAACTTTAAAAGTGTAATGATATTGAAGTTTCTAACAGCATTACGTTTTGAGAAGTATTTATCAGCTATATATTAAAGGGCCTATACTACTCCTTTTCACGCTCCTAAACTACTTTTTTCCCCTCTAAACAATATCTTAAATTACACAATCTAAATTATTACTAATTATATCAATTTTGTCACTAAAGAAGCTAATTGAGGGACAATTACTACGTTAAAGAGATACTTTAGATTGACCCCTTTTCGTGGCCTTCAATAACACTTTTTTTTCTCTAAAAATTCTTTAAAAAATTTGCCTTAAATTTTACCAAAAACTCTATGACATAAAAATATTTTATATTATAGGAATTCGATATAGATATTGATATCTTCAGCAAAAATTTAAACACAATTTTGCCTTTTTAAAAAAAAATTATATATTATCAGAAAATCGTAAAACAAAGAATTATTTTATATAAAGTAGAATCGAGCAACCGTTTTCACGTCTATAACAGATTTTAGTGTTTTTTTTTTTTATAATTTAAATGATTAATCTAAAAAAGTACAAATCTCTTTACTTTTTGGCAAATTAAAAACAAAAATATATTTTAATTTTTTGAAAGTAAATATAAACCCATCTCTATTTTTCAAAATTAATTTTTCAAGTGGTTAAAATGATTGGGTTCATTCCTTTATTTTCAGACGTATCTCGTGCTGCCTGGGCCAAAGTAACCAGCCCCACCCCCACCCAGATTTAAATAAAATTTGAAAAACCTTCTACCGGATTGTGTGATTTGACTTGATATTTATATCGCGCTGGTATCCATGCCACTTTAGCTTGCTCACTGCGCTCTGGTCCCTCGAAATGTATTCAAACAAAAAAGTTTTTAATTGTTTCTTAAATGATTTTTTTTTATCATTTACAATTCCCCTCAAAGATTCAGGCAAACTGTTCCATAATTTTGGCGCTATCGCTTCAAAAGAGCGCACTCCGTAAGACTTTTTTATGTGTTCACTCTAAACAAACTCAGTAAGTACTGTGTTGAAAACTGAAGGCTCTTAAGAGGTACATGTTTATAAATCAGTTCCTTGAGATATTCCGGTGCTGAGCCATATATGCAGCTGTACGTCAGGGACAGATCTTGAAGTTAATGTAGTCCCTTCCGTACCCAAACTAAAATAATGTGCACTTCATAGGGTTCGTTCTTTTTTGTTTTAGTTCTAAGTGGATTAGTCAATGCTATTTGGCTATGGAGTTGCTCACTTACGGTCGATTAAAACCACAGGCTACAACTCACTTATGGTCGATGTTCTGTGCATCATGCTAGACGGCGTTCGTTTGTTGTGGATGAAATAGATGAACAGATTCAACACGGTGATACAGAAGCCCGGCAGAAACCCGAATAAAATCATGCTGATGACGGCGGTGACGTCACCTTTGGTCAGCTCGCATTCGACAATGTCACTGTTGGGTGAAGTTATAACGTTTCAGATTTTGGAACAAAATCATTTCAATAAAATTCGAAATCGTTAAGACAAACGAACAAAAAATGCCGTAGTGTATATTAAGAAAAATGTAAGCAATAATGTATATTATTAGAGCACTTTTAGAGTAGCCATAAGTGACCTGCGGAAGTTTAGAAGAGTCCATTAGGTAATGAAATTCGTGCACCAGAACATGGTGGAAGATACATATTACATTATCAACATAATAAATGTATACCAAGATTATCCACATTCGTGAGAGTTATCACATATGGCCCAGTTTTTTAGATGTTTCCTCAAATGGTCCACATTGGTGGATGTTGACACATATGGCCACATTGGTGGATGTTGACAAATATGGCCCACATTGGTGGATGTTGACAAAATGGCCACATTTGTGGATGTTGACAAATATGGCCCACATTGGTGGATGTTGACAAAATGGCCACATTTGTGGATGTTGACAAATATGGCCCACATTGGTGGATGTTGACAAAATGGCCAAATTGGTGGATGTTGACAAATATGGCCCACATTGGTGGATGTTGACAAATATGGCCCACATTGGTGGATGTTGACAAATATGGCCCACATTGGTGGTTGTTGACAAATATGGCCCACATTGCTAGATGTTGACACTTATGACTGCATTAATCGATGTTGACATATATGGCCACATTGGTGGATATTGACACATATGACCTCATTGCTGGATGTTGACAAATATGACCTCATTACTGGATGTTTACACATATGACCTCATTGCTGGATGTTGACATATATGACCTCATTGCTGGATGTGGACACAGATAACGTCCTGGAGCAATTAAGCCAATTGCTTGTATCCAGTATTGATTAAATAATTGATTGAATCAATTGATTGTTTATTTAATTTAATGGCTAAATGAATCAGTACAAGTTCAGAGTAATCCCTGCATGATTGAATCGATAAATTCTGTTGTTTTTTTTTTAAACATCTTAGTGAATGATTGAACGAGTGACGTCACGGTTCCTTACCCTTCAGAACTTTGCCGCGTCGTCCACTTGCCGTGTTCTATCAAGATGACCTCTGGCACCGCTAGGACGATCCACATTAAGACAGTGCACATGATCGACTTGGTCCACGACGTGCTGCCTCTGAAACTGTACAGCCAGGATCAAATGGAAAAATACAGGTAGAGTACCTACCACTATGTTTGAATTACGGTAGGCTTAAAAAACACAATTTAAGATTAGAAAATGCTCTTTAATAACAGCTAATGAAAATAAAACAATGTTAAAACAGTTTTCATAATATAAGACGGACTTTGTTAATCCTTTTGAATGGAGTTTATAAAAATTGCAAAATATTTCAAATATCATTTTTAGAGGACTCGAAGATTTACTGTCAATTTGAGGAATGACGTTTACGACTTTAAAGATAGAAACGAGATATTTCTGAACAAACCATCGTACTACTAGCGTTTCATAGTGTGCAGAAAAAATGTATTACTTTGCATGTCTTGAACCCCTGCAAGTGTTACATTATATAAATGAGAAAGATATGTGCCACAATATAATATGTATGGGAACGATTTTCTCTACATTGCATAAATGATATTTTATTTGCTACAGTATATAAATAAATAAACAATATTTGCTAGTCTAAATATATGGGGAATCCTTTCAGAATCTATGGATTTAAATTTTAACTATGAAAAATGTTTATGTGGCAATGTGTCTGTTTTTGTAATTGCATCTATGTATCATTTGTTATATATGGCTGGTTGGCACTTATAATGCAGGGTGTCACCTATGTTGCAGGGTGTCACCTTTGTTGCACGGTGGTCACCTATGTTGCAGGGTGTCACCTATGTTGGAGGGTGTCACCTAAGTTGCAGGGTGTAACCTAAGTTGCAGGGTGTCACCTATGTTGCACGGTGGTCACCTATGTTGGAGGGTGTCACCTATGTTAAGGGTGTCACCTATGTTGCAGGGTGTCAACTATGTTGCACGGTGGTCACCTATGTTGGAGGGTGTCACCTATGTTGCAAGGTGGTCACCTATGTTGGAGGGTGTCACCTATGTTGGAGGGTGTCACCTATGTTGCAGGGTGTACACTATGTTGCACGGTGGTCACCTATGTTGGAGGGTGTCACCTATGTTGGTGGGTGTTACCTATGTTGGAGGGTGTCACCTATGTTGGAGGGTGTCACCTATGTTGGAGGGTGTCACCTATGTTGGAGGGTGGTCACCTATGTTGGAGGGTGTCACCTATGTTGGAGGGTGTCACCTATGTTGGAGGGTATCACCTATGTTGCACGGTTGTCACCTATGTTGCAGGGTGTCACCTATGTTGCAGGGTTTCACCTATGTTGGAGTGTGTCACCTATGTTGGAGGGTGTCACCTATGTTGGAGGGTGTCACCTATGTTGGAGGGTATCACCTATAATGGAGGGTGTAACCTATGTTGGAGGGTGTAACCTATGTTGCACGGTGGTCACCTATGTTGCAGGGTGTCACCTATGTTGGAGGGTGTCACCTATGTTGGAGGGTGTCACCTATGTTCGAGGGTGTAACCTATGTTGGAGGGTGTAACCTATGTTGCACGGTGGTCACCTATGTTGTAGGGTGTCACCTATGTTGGAGGGTGTAACCTATGTTGGAGGGTGTAACCTATGTTGCACGGTGGTCACCTATGTTGTAGGGTGTCACCTATGTTGGAGGGTGTCACCTATGTTGGAGGGTGTCACCTATGTTGGAGGGTGTCACCTTTGTTGGAGGGTGTCACCTATGTTGGAGGGTGTCACCTATGTTGCAGGGTGTCACCTATGTTGCAGGGTGTCACCTATGTTGCAGGGTGTCACCTATGTTGCAGGGTGTCACCTATGTTGGACGGTGGTCACCTATGTTGGAGGGTGTCACCTATGTTGGAGGGTGTCACCTATGTTGCAGGGTGTAACCTATGTTGGAGGGTGTCACCTATGTTGGAGGGTGTCACCTATGTTGCAGGGTGTCACCTATGTTGCAGGGTGTCACCTATGTTTGAGGGTGTCACCTATGTTGCAGGGTGTCACCTATGTTGCAGGGTGTCACCTATGTTGCAGGGTGTCACCTATGTTGCAGGGTGTCACCTATGTTGCAGGGTGTCACCTATGTTGGAGGGTGTCACCTATGTTGCAGGGTGTCACCTATGTTGGAGGGTGTCAACTATGTTGCAGGGTGTCACCTATGTTGGAGGGTGTCACCTATGGGCCAAAGAAGGACGCTCCTGTGGCAATATTTTGTTTACCCCGGCGTGTTCACATTCCCTGAGCTGGGCATGCCTGTCCGGGGACCTGGTCAACAGCTCATGACGAGGACGTCTTTGTGACTACATGAGGCAGGGGGAATTAAACCCGGGCCCTTGTACATTCTGAGCTGTGATCGAGCAGTCAGCTGTGTCTGATACTGAGTGTGGACATTGATAATGTGTGTGAAAACGGCTGCATCGGGTCAATAGTCACAACAGCTTGATCCAAATTGTCCCAACGATCTCGTCCCTCTAGGGGCACGTATTACCCAGATGGCCGCTGAGGCTTCAGGCATCAGCTGATGTTGCAGGTTAAGTTTCACTTCCTTCGCAAACTGATCTGCCTTGCTCTCGCGATTAAATTTGGACAGCTTGGGTAGACTGTTGGCTGACAGCTTGGGTAGACTGTTGGCCGACAGCTTGGGTAGACTGTTGGCTGACAGTTTGGGTAGACTGTTGGCCGACAGCTTGTGTTGACTGTTGGCTGACAGCTTGGGTAGATTGTTGGCTGACAGCTGGGTAGACTGTTGGCTGACAGCTTGGGTAGACTGTTGGCCGACAGCTTGGGTAGACTGTTGGCCGAAAGCTTGGGTAGTCTGTTCGCCGACAGCTTGGGTAGATTGTTGGCTGACAGCTTGGGTAGACTGTTGGCTGACAGCTTGGGTAGACTGTTGGCTGACAGCTTGGGTAGACTGTTGGCCGACAGCTTGGGTAGACTTTTTCCCAAAAGCTTGGGTAGACTGTTCGCCGACAGCTTGGGTAGATTGTTGGCTGACAGCTTGGGTAGACTGTTGGCTGACAGCTTGGGTAGACTGTTGGCTGACAGCTTGGGTAGACAGTTGGCTGACAGGTTGTGTAGACTGTTGGCTGACAGCTTGGGTAGACTGTTGGCTGACAGCTTGGGTAGATTGTTGGCGGGGTGAAATTGTTCTACGGTACTTTTCTTCATCGGTCGTTCCATGTGTGTTCTGTCGGTATATGTGTGTTCTGTCGGCCCATGTGTGATCTGTCGGTTCATATGTGTTATGTCGGTATATGTGTGTTCTGTCGGTCCATCTGTGTTCTGTCGGTCAATTAATTTTCTGTCGGTCCATGTGTGTTATGTCGATCTATGCGTGTTCTGTCGGTATATAGTAGTTACCTTTTTATTCAAAGCGGTCCTCAAAGAATCATGCCGACAACGCCAAAACCATAGCCGGGTGTTGACATGGCTTTTTACAGTTTACATACACAAACAATAAAATGCAGGTCTCAGAACTATAGCTTTTATTCTTGAGGTCCAAGCTGTTGAACAGACAGTCAAATCCTCACATAGGCAGCCGACTCGAAGGAGCCGTTTTCACACACAATATAAATGAACACAATCAGTATCATGCTATATTGTTATACATTCACTTTCGGGAAGCACCATAGTTATAAACAAAATAGTGGAGTCCCCCGAGTTGTATGCGAACGGTTTCGGGTTGCTATGGTAACACAAAGTCGTAAAGCCACCAGTGTTACAGGTTACCTTTCTGGATAGGCCATGTAGTAGGCGCGAGACGCTGTGATCATGACAAGTAGCCAGCTGCCATAACACATGGACGTGGCGAGGAAGAACATATGGAGACTGGAAGAGACGAGTACAATACAAGTGGTATCTAAGATACTTTGACGTAAACATACGAATACTAAAATAGAAAAAGAGACAAAATAATGTGTTATCTTAGAATAGCTTGATAAAACATACTGAGACTAGAATAGACAAGGAAAATAATGGTAGTATCTAATTGACTTTTATATAAAGTTATGGAGACTACAAAGGTGATGCTTGTGTTATCTAAGTCATAGCTCAGCTACCTTGTTTCAGACGTGGGGCACACACTAAACTATTCCAATAACTCCGCGGCCCACCACTAGTAATAACTTAGAAAAAAATGGTCTTAATAAAATAATAAAGCCAACATTCATAAAGGCGTGTACTACTAAAAGTTTTAAGTTGAAACTCAATTACTCTTTGTCAATTGTCCTTAATGGACACTTTTTTTTTTTTTTTTTTTTTTTTTGCTTTATTAATGTCGATTTTATGAAAAAAAATTTTTTTGTTTTTATCCCATCTCCGCGCCAACATAACATTAGCGCTTTTTCTCCTCATGGAGGCATTTTTTGCAGGCAACTCTGATAAAAGTCATGATAAAAACATGGCTACCAATAGTGTTATTGTTTTCTAAGTCAGAGGTTTCCAAACTGTGCACAACGGATCCGCGTGGCAAAGAGCGCTAAATGAATACTCAGGAATAAAAGATACACTCTTTCACCATGCACTCATTATAATAGAATTGTAATAGAATATAAGGGACCTTTGGGAATCATAGACGCTCCAGCGATTCAAAGATGTTTGGGAAACCTAGATTCAGCATCAATGCTGTGATTTAAAGTGGTTTGGGAAACCTAGATTCAGCATCAATTCTGTGATTTAACGATGTTTGGGAAACCTAGATTCAGCATCAATGCTGTGATTCAAAGATGTTTGGGAAACCTAGATTCAGCATCAATGCTGTCATTCAAAGATGTTTGGGAAACCTAGATTCAGCAACAATCCTGTGATTTAAAAAGGGTTTGGGAAACCTAGATTCAGCATCAATGCTGTGATTCAAAGATGTTTGGGAAACCTAGATTCAGCATCAATGCTGTGATTTAACGATGTTTGGGAAACCTAGATTCAGCATCAATGCTGTGATTCAAAGATGTTTGGGAAACCTAGATTCAGCATCAATGCTGTGATTCAAAGATGTTTGGGAAACCTAGATTCAGCATCAATGCTGTGAAGCAAAGAGGTTTGGAAAACCTAGGTTAAGCATCAATGCTGTGATTTAAAGATGTTTGGAAAACCTAGATTCAGCATCAATGCTGTGATTTAAAGATGTTTGGGAAACCTAGATTCAGCATCAATGATGTGATTCAAAGATGTTTGGGAAACCTAGATTCAGCATCAATGCTGTGATTTAAAGATGTTTGGGAAACCTAGATTCAGCATCAATGCTATGATTTAAAGAGGTTTGGGACACCTAGATTCAGCAACAATGCTGTGATTTAAAAAGGGTTTGGGAAACCTAGATTCAGCATCAATGCTTTGATTCAAAGATGTTTGGGAAACCTAGATTCAGCATTAATTCTGTGATTTAAAGATGTTTGGGAAACCTAGACTCAGCCTATATGCTATGATTTAAAGATGTTTGGAAAACCTAGATTCAGCCTAAATGCTGTGATTTAAAGAGGTTTGGGAAACCTAGATTCAGCATCAATGCTGTGTTTTAAAGAGGTTTGTGAAACCTAGATTTAGCATCAATGCTGTGATTTAAAGATGTTTGGGAAACCTAGATTCAGCATCAATGCGGTGATTCAAAGAGGTTTGGGAAACCTAGGTTCAGCATCAATGCTGTGATTTAAAGATGTTTGGAAAACCTAGATTCAGCATCAATGCTGTGATTTAAAGATGTTTGGGAAACCTAGATTCAGCATCAAGGATGTGATTCAAAGATGTTTGGGGAAACCTAGATTCAGCATCAATTCTGTGATTTAAAGATGTTAGGGAAACCTAGATTCAGCATCAATGTTGTGATTTAAAGAGGTTTGAGAAAACTTAGATTCAGCATCAATGCTGTGATTTAAAGAGGTTTGGGAAACCTAGATTCAGCATCAATGCTGTGATTTAAAGAGGTTTGGGAAACCTAGATTCAGCATCAATGCTGTGATTTAAAGACGTTTGGGAAACCTAGATTCAGCATCAATGCTGTGATTTAAAGACGTTTGGGAAACCTAGATTCAGCATCAATGCTGTGATTTAAAGAGGTTTGGGAACTCTCACCTTAGTAGCTGATAAGGTTTCAAGGACTCTGGGTTTAACACAAAAGGACACACTGATATTTTTTAATGTGAAGTAACGTCATTTTATAGAACAACTTCTAAATATCTATACTGTAATATGAAGTTTTAATCAACATGTAAATATCGATACTGTAACCTGATTAACGAAACTTCATATTGCTACTGCAATGTGATTTTATAAACAAAGAGTCTTAAACTAAAATTATCCTAGGCCGAAGGGGATAGAGTCTGACTGAGACTGGGCCGCAACAAGTACTCCACAAAAAATCGATCATAAATTCACTTAAAGGGAACTGTTACAATCTGCTCAAATTTTATTAATACTACAAAAAAAAAATTGGGTTGTCAAGAAGTAAACCGTCACATGGCGTATCATTGTCCTTGGCATTATATAGTAAGAAAATGAAATACAGGGTGACCTCAAGTAAAAGTATTAGCTAATAAATGCTGTAAAATAATAAGCTTCTGGTAAGACGAAAACTTATACAATAAAAATTAAAACTAAACGTGTTTAAACAGAAGGCAGAAGCAGAAAATATTTATGAATTATTGATGCGAAGGAAGATGCTATTATAGGGAGAATGAATTTTAATTTTGATATCGTAGAAAGGCGTTTTTAACAACACTATTTTGAAAGTGACCAAGCTGACAGGGTTCGGGATTACCCTCACTCGTCACCCGTGCATACTGGGGGCAATTTTAATAGAGATTCTTTGAAATTGTTTAAGATTGCTGAGTTTTACACAATTATGGTTGTGCATTACACACTAACAAACTTTTTTAAATTTTGTTATATGAATATTCAATATTTGAAGCGTTTTTCTCAAAACCACACTTGCGCAATGTTTTTCCCATAAAATACAATAAAATTAAAATCTTTAGACCGATTTTAAATTTAATTTACCCATTATAACCAATTTCCCAATCTATACAAACATAATACAAACCAGAATTAGACCAGTCGAATCTCATCGACTGAAACCGTCGCTTAGGGTCATATTATAGATTTGAAAATGTGGAAAACATGTGGGCTACAGTAACACTAAACTTTGCTTTCAAGTAGCTGTCCGCAAAATATCGTCTCACGGGCCGCAAATGGCTCGCGGGCCGCCAGTTTGAGACACCTGGTTATTGAACAACATGTAAATATCGATACTGTAATACGATGTTTGAAACAAAATTAAATATCGATACATTATTGGATGTTTAAAAAAAAATGTAAATATATTTATATCTTATTGTGATATTATAAAACAACATTTGTGTGGACCGTTCAACTCACAAACATGCCGTTTTAGAATACAAACGAAAGTTCCACCCAATCAGGCCCTCTACAAAATGCCTCGAGAGACCAACGACGAGGCACACGATGTTGTTGACACACAGGATAATGAGAAACTTGGAGAAAAAATTTCTTCTTAGCATCCGTCTTTTAAACACACAAATTGTGATGACGTTTCCTGGAATTAGAAGAAAAGTTATGATTTTGCCTGGAATTAGAACAAGAATTGTGATGATGTTTCCTGGAATTAGAAAAAGAATTGTGATGATGTTTCCTGGAATGGAACAAACAATGAACATTAGTTTGAAATTAAATGTTTAAAATAGAAGAAAAAAATAACACCTTAGAATTAGCATTTTGAAAAATTACTTTTTGTGTAAAATTACGTCGTGACATTTTACGCCAAAGGAACATAGTGTTACATAGAAATTAAGAAAATCTGAAGGTTTCTTTTTGTGAGCCTTGACACTAGCCTAGGATATAAGCTAGAGCCACATTTAAATGTTTAAAATAGCATTGGACTTAACGAAATGTGGCATTGGAGTGTACTATTGCTGTTCGTGCTGTCGAGGACTGCTGTCTTGCTGTAAAAGATTGGATGTCATCAAACAGACTAAAATTAAATGATGATAAGACTGAGGCAATTATTTGTGGTTCAGACGCCTATCTTCGGAAAGTTAACATTGCATCCATAAAAGTTGGTGAATCAGAGATCCTGTTGTCCTCGACTGTCAGAGACCTTGGCTCTTATATTGACTGTAAACTTAGTATGATTCCCTATATCAGTTCTGCTGTCAAGGCAAGCTTCTGTCATCTGCGTGGCCTGGGTCAGCTGCGTCCTCAACTCAATGCTGTAGCAGTCACTCAAACCCAGTCAAGATTAGATTACTGTAATATTTGTTTGTGGGGTTTACCTAAGAACCAAATTCAGAGACTCCAAAAGATACAAATTATTGCAGCACGATATAATTATCAAATCCATCAATCAATCAATAGGAAAAGTGGCATAACGTGTCACAAGTGTCATATGAAAGGTGAAAATACGAGTTGCAATTATCATACGCTGACATTATAAGGATAACTCTATACTTTCTTTATGATAACTCTATACGTGCCATAATTATAGCTCTATAATTGCTATAATGATAACTCTATACTTGCTATAATTTTAACTCTATACTTGCTATAACTTTATATCTATAATTGTTATAATAATAACTCTATACTTGCTATAATCATAACACTATACTTGCTATAAAAACTCTATACTTGCTATAATGATAACCCTACACTTGCTATAACGATAACTCTATTCTTGCTTTAATGATAAATTATCATTAATGTAATGATAAATCTGTAATTGATATACGATCAATTGATATATGATAAAACTATAATTACTATTATAATAACATTATAATTCCATTTATGATAACACTTGATAAAAAACGCGTGTCTTTTATTTAATTACTCTAAACTTGTTTACCCCTTTACGTTGAATGGAAGTTACCTGGAATCCCAAGCAGATAAAGACAGATGGGTATGATGATAAACAACCATCTGTTTAATGTGACTATACGGCCTATGGTGTCACGGTCCGTGGAATGCGAGATACTGACATTGCTGACATTTAAGAAGATGTCAATGTCTGGGATTTCAAAGTCAAAGTCCCACACCTTCAAGGTCCTCTTCGGCTGCATGTCTGTGAAGGGTGAGCACAATGATACAGAAGATGGTTGGAATGCTCTTTAGAAGATGGTTGGAATGCTCTTTAGAAGATGGTTGGAATGCTCTTTAGAAGATGGTTGGAATGCTCTTTAGAAGATGGTTGGAATGCTCTTTAGAAGATGGTTGGAATGCTCTTTAGAAGATGGTTGGAATGCTCTTTAGAAGATGGTTGGAATGCTCTTTAGAAGATGGTTGGAATGCTCTTTAGAAGATGGTTGGAATGCTCTTTAGAAGATGGTTGGAATGCTCTTTAGAAGATGGTTGGAATGCTCTTTAGAAGATGGTTGGAATGCTCTTTAGAAGATGGTTGGAATGCTCTTTAGTTGTGGATGGTTCATTTCGCACAATAATTTCTAAAATGATTGGAACGTGATTCAGTTGTGGATAGTTCATTTAGCAAAATATGGTATAACTTGTTTGGAATGCACTTAAGATTTAGATTATCAATAAGACATAAGTAGCAAGTGTGAATAAAGTCTGAGTTCAGATTCACTTAGTTTAAATAAATACACTTTTGTTATATTTACACAAATAGTTTTGTTGCCGTGTTTTCAAACACAAAAAAAAAAAAAAAAATACCTGTGAAATCTCGACAACAAATCCACGGCCAATCGAGCAATGTGTTACATTAGTGAGCTCTAGTACCTCCCTAGTATGTTGAAGTTGTATCACATCATGAAAGAATGTGACTGTAAACAACCCACGGGTTGGCAGGGTATGCTGAATGGACAGAGCTCTTTATTCTTATTTGGCTCTAAGATTATGTATACAATTAATGCCAAGTCGATAACTGAATTATCATTACTATCGATGCAATTTTTCGTCTCTTTTTTCTTTTAATTTATCGATTATGTGAGGTGATGACGCACCGAAGCATGTTTCGTGTGATGAAGATTTGGTGCGCAATACGTGCCACCAGTGGTTTTATGCCCGAAGCTGGATACGTTGAGCTTTAGGGGAGTGTACTGGATGAAACTGATGTTAATGTATCAGGAGGCAAAAACCGATACAGAGGCGTAGCAAGCCAATGCTGTGTGCAGTGACAACCCTGAATTTATTTTCCGCCTTCTCAAAATTGTATATTGCAATTGTACAGTGTGATCCACATATTTTGCATAGGAAAATACGATATTGCACACTTTAAAGATGGCAACATGTGCAAATACCACCACACATCCCTACACACCTGCTTAACGTCCCTGGCTTGCTATATATTTACACTTACGGCTCTGATAATACAGTACAAACGCATTTTAAAACTGTACCGTGTGTCTCTTTGAAGTGTTGTTGTCTATTTGGTAACTCGGAGAAGTGTTTTCAGTATCTGGAAAAGAATCGGTTGTTTGTCCCCCAATACTGCTAATAATCCTACAGTCATTTCACAATAACATGCACACCACGCTAACTTTCAATGGCGCTGTCTCTGAGACATCACCAGTCAGTGGCGGAGTAAAACAGAGGTGTGTACTGACACCAACGCTCTTCTCCATTTTCTTTTCGATGCCCTTTAATTTGCATTCAGGGTCTGTGAAGATGGAATGTACGTCCATACCAGATCTTATGGTATGCTGTTCAATATCGCCCGCTTTGGTGCAAAGTCCAAATTGAACAAAAAAGAGCTGATTCGTGAACTGCTGTTCGCTGACGATGCGCCTAAACATCTCACTCAATGGCTGGTTAATCGTCTATCACTCGCTTGTAAAGAGTTTGGACTTTCGATTAGTCTACAGAAAACACATGTAATGATGCAACAATCATCGTCTCTCCAATCATATCTATTGAGGGTCATACTCAATTTTTTTTTTTTAGCATTTAACATACCTTGGATCCAAAATATCTATTTCTCTCTCCCTAAATGAAGAGATAAATATCAGAATAGCAAAAGCAGCAGCAACTATGGCTAAACTGAATAAGCGGGTGTAGAATAATCTCAATCTATCTGATAAAACAAAGATAAGTGTCTATCAGGCATGCGTGCTTAGTAAGCTTTTATCTGCTAGCAACATGTGGACCACATACACCAGTCAGGAGCGGAAACTCAACAGCTTCCTCCAAAGATGTCTGCGTCACATTTTAAGCATTCGATGACAGGACAAGATGCCTAACACGAAGGTCTTGGAACGTGCACACATGTTTAGAGCATTTTCCTTTCTTAGCAA
Source organism: Lymnaea stagnalis (assembly GCA_964033795.1). Lineage (NCBI taxonomy): Eukaryota > Metazoa > Mollusca > Gastropoda > Lymnaeidae > Lymnaea > Lymnaea stagnalis. Next base: position 652,711 of record CAXITT010000142.1, read on the forward strand.
GAGGCGCCTTCGCTTGTTAGGCCATGTAAGGAGAATGGAGGAAGGTCTTTTACCAAAGATGCTGCTGTATGGAGAGTTGGCAGAATGGACAAGACATATTGGACGGCCATGTCTGAAATTTATGGACGCTTGCAAAAGGAGCATGAGGGAAGTCAATAGTGAAAACAACGAATTGGAGCTCATTGCCTAACAACATTCCAGCTGGCGAACAACAGTGCATGAAGGAGTCAAAAAGGCAGAAGATACGTGAAACGAGGACTTTGCTAGAAAAAAGAAAAATACGGAAGTCATGATCTTACTAGGAGTCAATATTCTCCTGCAAGAAATGTAGTCGAGATTGTCATTCTCGGATTGGCCAAGTGAGCCACTCGCCGAAGTGTAGGACTACATAGCTACTCCATCGTCTCGCAAGGACAGAAGGATGCCATATGTTGTCTACAGATTTACTTTATATATATATATTTATATATATATATAAATATATATATGATTTATATCTATCTATATATATATATATATATATAACATGATGTTAACCTTAAGAGGAATTATGAAAACTTTAATTGAATAACAACAGCTATAACGAGAAACATAATCTAGATATGTGTTTTTAAAAAAAAATATATATATTGACAAAGACACGTTTCATCATGTACCGCTTTTTATTATAGTGGCATGTAGAAGAAATGTCAATAAGAAGTATACCGCATATAACAAAAACTACAATTATGGCAATTATAGACAAAGGAAGACTATAATTGGCCTAGGACGCATGAATGTCCTTATGATCAAACCTATGGTTTGAAGAATTCAATATATACATAGAAACGATCAAAGCCATATTGTCTAATAAAGCTTTAAGCGCTAAGAAAATGTTTGTTCAAATTAGAATCGAACGATTTTCTACAACGTCAATATAATTTGTCCCAAATAGATTCTTTTTTTGTTCTTTAGATTCATTTTTCTTCCCCTTAGCGCGAGTGCAGGATTTATGTTAACATGACATTTAGTACGAAAAATGAATAATTATCATAACAAGGTGAATTGGTACAAGATAAAATGTTATTTAACACATCTTTCATATAGTGCTTCATATATTTGAAATAAACATTTTATTTGCATCAGTGTAAAAAAATAAACAATTAATGTGTAGCTAGATTAAATGCATACTAGTATAGGTCAGCCAAGTCCTGGGTTATTTCTACAACAAACGTGTTTCCAATATTAGTAGTCAGTTCTCTTGCAATAGCGCGAATCACAGGAAATAAAGGGTCAGGTAGGTTCTGAGCATAGAGGCTGAATAAGTCAGAATTCGTAGCATGAATTCGATTCGTTAAAACAGAAGAACATAATGTACCACAGAACTATTGACAAAGTCCTACAACTTTTCCAGTAAGTAGTATGAATGTGATTCGTTAAAACAAAAGAACATATAATATACCACAGAACTATTGACAAATTCCGACAACTTTTCCAGGAAGAAAATTTCGAGAAAAAAAAACAACCAAATGTCTTGTCACTGGGAAAGCACGAAAATTTAAAAAAAAAAGATATTTGCCCCCAAAACGTTATCTTAGACTGCTCATCCCAACTGCTCATCCCAACTGCTCATCCCAACTGCTCATCCCGACTGCTCATCCCGACTGCTCATATCGGCTTCTCATATCGGCTGCTCATATCGACTGCACATACGGGCTGCTCATACCATCTTCTCCTTGCTTGACCTCGTGCGCAAATGTGTGTGTTCGTGTGTCTATTTTCTCGGCCTGCGCTAAAGTCTTTCAACAGGAAAGAGCCTTGCACAGAGTGAACGTTGGCCCATCATAACTCAGTGGATGAGATGACTTGAGGGCTTAGCCTTGATGAGTTGGTGGACGGCCTGAACAAGCATTCAGGCAGCGCGTGTGGCAACGTGCTCTGCCGGAACACCACGGACAGTTTCTTGCCATCTCTGTAGGTGACGTCAAACAGGTTCATCAGCGACATTTTGTTTCCGAATTCAGAGATTTCTGTAGTTCAGAATTAAAAAAGTAATTAAAAAAAAAAAAAATCTTTTCAGTAAATATATTATCATAAAATCTTATATATTGCATTTTTAAAAAAAAAAAAGAAAAGAAATATTGAATTTATTTATTATGTTTATCTAAATCTCTAACACAATGACGTCATTTTGATTAATTAAATTAATGAAGATGTTCATAAAGTTAATTTAAAAAGTTTATTCAAAAATGCATTCTTTAAAGAAGATACAAAAGTTCACTCATAAATTTAGGTTTTAGGTTTTTTGACATTCAAGAAGATTTTCACCTCTCAGTATTACTGTAAACCTACAGATCACCGGGACATATTGAGTTGCTACGGTTAAAGTTAGTTTTTGATGTTAAAGAGTCGATTTTGTGTTGACGTTTGAGGAAATTCAATGTAGGAAGAACTCTTTTGTTTTTGTTTTTTTGTTATTGCAATCGTTTTTTTGTACATAATAAAGATGAAGATTTTCATTCAATGCACGTCACATATGCATTGAACAAACCCATAACGTTAAAAAAAACAGTAATGAAAAGTTTTTGTACAGACACCCACCACTGAAAACAGCGCATGCTTGCATATTCCGCTCCTGGGACGTACTGTCTTCGACCGTTGACTCAACCCACCGGCTCTTCTTCCGGCAGACGTATTTTAGGCATGGGCGCAACATTCGGCGCAGCTCTTCCCGGAAGTGGTCCCCGAAGAAACAGTAGATGACAAAATTGATGGAGTAGTTGGTGTAAAGCAATATGGCAGATATGTGGTAGACTGAAGACAAAGGAAATGTGTTAATAGGCTGGCAGACAAAGTAACTACGGTTACAATTGGATGGACAAAGGATATATGATAAGACGCTGGCAGACAAAGGTAATATGGTTATAGTTTGATGGACAAAGGGTATATGGTAAGACGCTAGCAGACAAAGGTAATATGGTTATAGTCTGGAAGACAAGTGTATTAGGGTTATACGCTGGCAGACAAAGGTTAAGGCTAGGCAGATAAATGGCAGAACTATGGTAGGCTTGCAGACAAAGGAAGTATGTTTATGAAATGGCACACGAAGGAATTTTGGTTATTTTAAAATTATACACTTTCTCAAATAAATTGTATCTGTTTAACTTGTTGAAAATTCATGTCTTAATTATTTTTTTAGTCGCTTGTACTTGTTTCTTTCATACAAATAAATGTGGTGTTTTCACACAGGAATAATTTTTAATGTTTTTAACTTTTCTATTCTGAATACCCAGAACACGATATATCTATGAAAAATTATAATTATATATGTCCAGGAAATTTAAACCAAATAAAATAAAATCTTTATAGGGCTAAAACAAATTATGGATTAGTTAAAAAAAAAAAAAAAAAAAAAAATTGTTTGTCCTAGTTGAAGATACTTGAACACATTAAAATTCCTCCAAACAATTTGGACGTGTTCCTGGAAATCTGCTTCAACATGACCTATTTAAATAGCCAAAGATTAGTAGGCATGCTTATTATCTCTCGAAGGTGAAAGGATATCTCAATGTACATATCCCTATTCATAAAATGTTACACTATGGCAATAATATAAAACTATATTATAAAATACAAGCATTCCAAACTGGGTTACACAACATTTGTAAACGATCCTTTTTCTGTACATATCTTATTTACGTACACATTCAAATTAGGTATACGCATTTATATTTTATTTACACATTCCTATTTTACGTACACATGACTATTTTATGTACACATTCCTAATGTATGTACACCTTTCTATTTTATGTACACATTCCTACTTACAAAACATTGCCTTGTAAGCACCGATCTCACTATCCTCGAACAGCCTTTCACCAAAAGTGTAAAAAATGGTGTACGGAAGTTCATTCAGTAAAATTTGAATATCGCATGCAAATAGGATGTAGGCGAGGAGATGAACAACTGCAGGAACGATAGGAAAAAAAAAGAAGATGACGTCATACATTGACACGTGACACACCTATATATATATATATATATATATATATATATATATATATATATATATATATATATATATATATAGATATATAAAAAATAAAAAATAAATATATATATATATTGAAATATAAATAATAAAATCATATTTGATTAAACATAAGTTTTAGAATTTGTTATCAAAAGATTGTAAATGAAATAAACACATGTTGCAATGTAAATATAACATAAAGTTATCCATAACAAATAAGAAGAAGATGACCATATAGATAACACATTTCAAAGGTGTTGAAACAGTGAGTAAGACTAATCAAAACAAAACCAACGACACATGAGAAGCAATGTGAAGAAAAAAAAGTATTTAAAATAGACTTTTATCGAAGACTGGTTGAAACCCATAAAAGAGTAAACAAAATTAATGTGCAAACTATTTCATAAAATTTCTTAACATTCATTACACAATGAGTTTATGTGCAGAAGGGTAGTAAGACATTGGGATTGCCAATGGTCGTAAGACACTGGGAGTGTCAATGGTCGTAAGACATTGGGATTGCCAATGGTAGTAAGACACTGGGAGTGCCTATGGTCGTAAGACACTGGGAGTGTCAATGGTCGTAAGACGCTGGGAGTGTAAATGGTCGTAAGACACTGGGAGTGACAATGGTCGTAAGACACTGAGAACGCCAAAGGTCGTAAAACACTGGGAGTGTCAATGGTCGCAAGACACTGGGAGTGTCAATAGTCGTAAGATACTTGGAGTGTCAATGGTCGTAAGATACTTGGAATGTCAATGGTCGTAATACACTGAAAGGGTCAATAGTCGTAAGATACTTGGAATGCCAATGGTCGTAAGACATTGGGAGTGTCAGTGGTCGTAAGACACTAAGAGTGTCAATAGTCGTAAGATACTTGGAATTACAATGGTCGTAAGACACTAAGAGTGTCATTAGTCGTAAGATACTTGGAATGCCAATGGTCGTAAGACACTAAGAGTGTCATTAGTCGTAAGATACTTGGAATGCCAATGGTCGTAAGACACTAAGAGTGTCATTAGTCGTAAGATACTTGGAATGCCAATGGTCGTAAGACACTAAGAGTGTCATTAGTCGTAAGATACTTGGAATGCCAATGGTCGTAAGACACTAAGAGTGTCATTAGTCGTAAGATACTTGGAATGCCAATGGTCGTAAGACACTAAGAGTGTCATTAGTCGTAAGATACTTGGAATGCCAATGGTCGTAAGACACTAAGAGTGTCATTAGTCGTAAGATACTTGGAATGCCAATGGTCGTAAGACACTAAGAGTGTCATTAGTCGTAAGATACTTGGAATGCCAATGGTCGTAAGACACTAAGAGTGTCATTAGTCGTAAGATACTTGGAATGCCAATGGTCGTAAGACACTAAGAGTGTCATTAGTCGTAAGATACTTGGAATGCCAATGGTCGTAAGACACTAAGAGTGTCATTAGTCGTAAGATACTTGGAATGCCAATGGTCGTAAGACACTAAGAGTGTCAATAGTCGTAAGATACTTGGAATGCCAATGGTCGTAAGACACTAAGAGTGTCATTAGTCGTAAGATACTTGGAATGCCAATGGTCGTAAGACACTAAGAGTGTCATTAGTCGTAAGATACTTGGAATGTCAATGGTCGTAAGACACTAAGAGTGTCAAAAGTCGTAAGATACTTGGAATGTCAATGGTCGTAAGACACTAAGAGTGTCAAAAGTCGTAAGATACTTGGAATTTCAATGGTCGTAAGAAACTAAGAGTGTTAAAAGTCGTAAGATACTTGGAATGCCAATGGTATTAAGACACTAAGAGTGTCAAAAGTCGTAGATACTTGGCATGTCAAGGGTCGTAAGAATCTAAGAGTGGCAAAAGTCGTAAGATACTTGGAATGTCAATGGTCGTAAGACACTAAGAGTGTCAAAAGTCTTAAGATACTTGGAATGTCAATGGTCGTTATACACTAAGAGTGTCAAAAGTCGTAAGATACTTGGAATGCCAATGGTCGTAAGATACTTGGAATGTCACTGGTCGTAAGACACTGAAAGTGGCAATAGTCGTAAGATACTTGGAATGCCAATGGTCGTAAGACATTGGGAGTGTCAGTGGTCGTAAGACATTAAGAGTGTCAATAGTCGTAAGATACTTGGAATTCCAATGGTCGTAAGACGCTGGGAGTGTCATTAGTCGTAAGATACTTGGAATGCCAATGGTCGTAAGACACTAAGAGTGTCATTAGTCGTAAGATACTTGGAATGCCAATGGTCGTAAGACACTAAGAGTGTCATTAGTCGTAAGATACTTGGAATGCCAATGGTCGTAAGACACTAAGATTGTCATTAGTCGTAAGATACTTGGAATACCAATGGTCGTAAGACACTGGGAGTGTCATTAGTCGTAAGATACTTGGAATGCCAATGGTCGTAAGACACTAAGAGTGTCAATAGTTGTAAGATACTTGGAATATCAATGGTCGTAAGACACTGAGAGTGTCAAAAGTCGTAAGATACTTGGAATGCAAATGGTCGTAAGACACTAAGAGTGTCACAAGTCCTAAGATACTTGGAATGTCAATGGTCGTAAGACACTAAGAGTGTCAAAAGTCGTAAGATACTTGGAATGTCAATGGTCGTAAGACACTAAGAGTGTCAAAATTCGTAAGATACTTGGAATGTCAATGGTCGTAAGACACTAAGAGTGTCAAAATTCGTAAGATACATGGAATGTCTATGGTCGTAAGACACTAAGAGTGTCATTAGTCGTAAGACACTTGGAATGTCAATGGTCGTAAGACACTAAGAGTGTCAAAAATCGTAAGATACTTGGAATGTCAATGGTCGTAAGACACTAAGAGTGTCAAAATTCGTAAGATACTTGGAATGTCAATGGTGGTAAGACACTAAGAGTGTCAAAAGACGTAAGATACTTGGAATGTCAATGGTCGTAAGACACTAAGAGTGTCATTAGTCGTAAGATACTTGGAATGTCAATGGTCGTAAGACACTAAGAGTGTCAAAATTCGTAAGATACTTGGAATGTCAATGGTCGTAAGATACTAAGAGTGTCAAAAGTCGTAAGATACTTGGAATGTCAATGGTCGTAAGACACTAAGAGTGTCAGAAGTCGTAAGATACTTTGAATGTCAATGGTCGTAAGACACTAAGAGAGTCAAAATTCGTAAGATACTTGGAATGTCAATTGTCGTAAGATACTAAGAGTGTCAAAATTCGTAAGATACTTGGAATGTCAATGGTCGTAAGACACTAAGAGTGTCAAAATTCATAAGATACTTGGAATGTCAATGGTCGTAAGACACTAAGAGTGTCAAAATTCGTAAGATACTTGGAATGTCAATGGTCGTAAGACACTAAGAGTGTCAAAAGTCGTAAGATACTTGGAATGCCAATGGTCGTAAGACACGGCATGAAGCCAATGATTAATTTTCTTTAAAAAAAGACATTGTGTTTTTATTTGTTTATTTCTTTAATTTTGTAACTAAATATTTTCTGTAGATACTTTCCTTTGCTCCACAGTGCGCCTTGCTACAGTTCGGCACAGATTTGTTTTGTGCTATGAATGGCTTTTAAGAAATGTCTCTTTTTAAAATTAGTATCTACTACTAATTCCTTTGTTTAAGTTCGTTTTCACAAGAAATTCATTAAAATTCTTATTTTAAATATTACTTTTCTATGTTACTTTTCGTGATAGATTTTAATATTTAAAATAACCACAAAAGAATTATTTTACGCCACGCAATGCTTAAAACCCGCCTATCATGACTTTGCTCTTGACCCAGGGATACAACTGATGAATTACCTTTTCTTATTTCCCCTTGACTCAGCACCCAATCGTCCCCTCCCTCACCCATAAATCTGAAGCTGTAGCTCTGCGTCATCAACTTAGAGACCTCTCGGCCCTAATGGCAACAATAACAATAACTGAGGCAACAATAACAACAGCTAAGGCAACAATAATGACAGCTAAGGAAACAATAACAACAGCTAAGACAACAATAACAATAACTAAGGCAACAATAGCAACATCTAAGGCAACAATAAAACAGCTAAAGCAACAATAACAACAGACAAGGTAACAATAACAATAACTAAGGCAACAATAACAACAGCTAAGGTAACAATAACAATAACTAAGTCAACAATAACAACAGCTAAGGTAACAATAACAATAACTAAGGCAACAATAACAACAGCTAAGGTAACAATAACAATAACTGAGGCAACAATAACAACAGCTAAGGTAACAATAACGACAGTAAAGGCAACAATAACAACAGATAAGGTAACAATAACAATAACTAAGGCAACAATAGCAACATCTAAGGCAACAATAAAACAGCTAAAGCAACAATAACAACAGATAAGGTAACAATAACAATAACTAAGGCAACAATAACAACAGCTAAGGTAACAATAACAATAACTAAGTCAACAATAACAACAGCTAAGGTAACAATAACAATAACTAAGGCAACAATAACAACAGCTAAGGTAACAATAACAATAACTGAGGCAACAATAACAACAGCTAAGGTAACAATAACGACAGTAAAGGAAACAATAACAACAGTTAAGGTAACAATAACAATAACTAAGGCAACAATAACAAAAGCTAAGGTAACAATAACAATAGCTAAGGTAACAATAATGACAGCTAAGGCAACAATAACAAAAGGTAATTCATAAAATTTATGCATTACCTTGTTATTAAATAACAGCAGCTAAGGCAACAATAACAGCCAAAGCAACAATAACAACAGCTAAAGCAAAATTAACAATAGCTAATGTAACAATAACAACAGCTTAGGCCACAATAACAACAGCTAAGGCAACACTAACAAAAGCTAAGGCAAAAATAGCAACAGCTAAGGCAGCAAATACGACAGCTAAGGCAACACTATCAACAGCTATGCTAACTATAACATGACCTACGGTTACAAAAGCAACAGTAATGGCCAAAATAACATCGGTAACCACAGAACTAACTTCTCTCTTTTTTTTTCACAAGGCTTGGCTTAAAGACGTTGCCCTTGTTATACTGGCGGACCTTGTAGATGATGCCACAGTTGATGAGGATGATGAGAGCCCCAGGTATGAAGTAGAACATGATGGCTTGCAGGATGTTGATGTGCAGCTCGTGGTTGATGCTGCAGTATGTCAGACGTCTGGGAGACAACACAGAGGCACACGTGTCACATAGTGTAGGCTTTCACTAAGATATGTGATGGGTTATCGCGAAGCAAACATAATTTGGAGCAGGCATGCAATTTCGGTAGCCATTTGGAAACACACACAGAACTATTTGTTTTTCTTTTTAAAGGGCCGAAAACAAGCCATATAAAAATCCATAATCTTAATCGCAGATTAAGTTACATGGATTTGTGTGTGTGTGTGTGCCACTCTTTGGCACGCGTGTGTTGCTAAAAATATAACCGTTGCTGGTCACCTTCCCGCCAATCTGAGGAAGGACTTTTCCTTTCTCTAGGGCACTGGTCGGGCGAACTCTTCACAACAAGGAGCCAAGCATTAAATGTTGATATAGTAACTAGTAGTACCTTATAGCTACATCAGAAATATCAAAGAGTCAAATATAATATTAAATGTGTTCAGCATTTATAAAGCATTCAATGGACCAGGGTAGTTATGAAGTAAATGGTCGTTGGAGACGGAAACTGTGAGCAATTTAAGATTTTCAGGGTGCAATTTTGGAAGCAAATAGGTGAAATGAAGTATGAGAACACCTGAAGAACAGGGAAGCAAAAAAAAAAGAACAACAACAACTAAAGAAGAATGTACTGGCAAGAAGACTCTTTCGGGGAACAACAAACAGGGAAATCGGTATAAAATAATAAGTGGAAATAAACAGTTAGCTTCCGTGTAATAGCTAGGAGGACAGCAAGAGGAAATGGTCAGAACAGAAGTAGGGGAACGATATAATTTTGACATCTATTGTTGACTCTATTAGGTGTAGATAAAACATGGTGACACTATTAGGTTTACATTAAACATGGTGACACTATTAGGTATACATTAAACATGGTGACACTATTAGGTATACATTAAACATGGCGACACTATTAGGTATACATTAAACATGGCGACACTATTAGGTATACATTAAACATGGCGACACTATTAGGTATACATTAAACATGGCGACACTATTAGGTATACATTAAACATGGGTACACTATTAGGTATACATTAAACATGGTGACACTATTAGGTATACATTAAACATGGTGACACTATTAGGTATACATTAAACATGGTGACACTATTAGGTATACATTAAACATGGCGACACTATTAGGTATACATTAAACATGGCGACACTATTAGGTATACATTAAACATGGTGACACTATTAGGTATACATTAAACATGGGTACACTATTAGGTATACATTAAACATGGTTACACTATTAGGTATACATTAAACATGGGTACACTATTAGGTATACATTAAACATGGGTACACTATTAGGTATACATAAAACAAGGTGACACTATTAGGTATACATTAAACATGAGGAGACTATTAGGTATACATTAAACTTAAAAGAAACTCATTCTATGACTAGCGTTAGAAAGTTTACCCAGAAGATCCCAAGAAACGGTACTCGTACTGGGTTTGTGATGTGAAGTATTCAAACAGTGTGAAGAATATGATGAGAGTAAACATCACTGAGTGGACAAGTTTGTTCGTACAGCACACGGTAGCTCTGAAAATAGGCGACACATTGGAAAGAAGTTAATCTATACGAATAATATACTCATTTCTTCATTCAACTGCCATGACATTGATGTTTCCCTCTCTCAATCCATCTCGTCATCCTAATATCCCTCAATCCATCTGGTCATCCTAACATCCCTCAATCCAACTAGTCATCCTAACATCCCACAGTCCATCTAGTCATCCTAACATCCCTCAATCCATCAGGTCATCCTAACATCCCTGAATCCATCTGGTTATCCTAACATCCTTCAATCCAAATAGTCATCCTAACATCCCTAAATCCTTCTAGTCATCCTAACATCCCTCAATCCATGTGGTCATTCTAACATCCCTCAATCCATCAGGTCATTCTAACAACCCTCAATCGTTCTAGTCATCCTAACATCCCTCAATCTATCTAGTCACCCTAACATCCCTCAATCCACCAGGACATCCTAACATCCCTCAATCCATCAGGACATCCTAACATCCCTCAATCCATCAGGTCATCCTAACATCCCTCAATCCATCCAGACATCCTAACATCCCTCAATCCATCCAGTCATCCTAACATCCCTCAATCCATCAGGTCATCCTAACATCCCTCAATCCATCCAGTCATCCTAACATCCCTCAATCCATCCAGTCATCCTAACATCCCTCAATCCATCTAGACATCCATACATCCCGTCCATCTATTCTTCCACCTGTCGGCAAGCCCTGCGTTTTAAGCCATGTTCATCTATTGTATGACGTCACCCATTTGTTCAATCCCATATTATATCTTAGCATCTAGACATCCATACATCCCGTCCATCTATTCTTCCACCTGTCGGCAAGCCCTGCGTTTTAAGCCATGTTCATCTATTGTATGACGTCACCCATTTGTTCAATCCCATATTATATCTTAGCAGCTGAATGGCGATAATGTATCAGACCAACTCCTTTGACACGCCCCTTCGTCGAACCCCTTTGTCCCAATTCTTTGCCCAACTTCTTTGTCCCACTCTTTTCCACACTCATTTGTCCTTTGTTTTGCTCCAATCCTTTCCCCCCACTCCTTTGCCCCTTTTCTTTGTCCCTCTCATTTCACTTCGTTGCCCCACTCATTTCACTTCGTTGTCCCTCTCATTTCACTTCGTTGTCCCACTCATTTTCTCATCCGTTTGCTCCGCTCTTTGCACTATTCTTTTGTCCGCTCTTTTTTCAACAACTTTGTCACACTCCTTACCCCCACGGCCGACTTATTTGTCCCCACACCCCAATCTGTGTCCCACTTTTTTGTCCCACTGCTTTCAAAAATCTGTTTTTCAGTTCCTCGCTCTACTTCTTTGTCCCACGACTTTGAACCATTTTTTTTACACACTCATTTGTCCAATCAATCGGTCCCAACCCTCCTTCCCAGGCCACGGTCCCATCCCTTGGTTTCAGCCCTCAGTCCCAGGCCACGGTCCCATCCCTTGGTTTCAGCCCTCAGTCCCAGGCCACGGTCCCATCCCTTGTCTTAACCCTCAGTCCCAGCCCTCGGTCTAAGCCCTCTGTCCCAGACCTCAGTCACATGCCTTGGTCCAAGCCCTCTGTCCCAGACCTCAGTCACATGCCTTGGTCCAAGCCCTCTGTCCCAGGCCTCAGTCACATGCCTCGGTCCTAGCCCTCATTCCCATTACATTACCCCACTCTATGTCTAATCCTTGGACCTGCTCATGTGTCCCAATCCATTGTCCCCAAATCTTTTGCCCACTTATTTGTCCTTAGCATTAGATTCCCCATGTACTCACTTATTAGGGTTTACAACATACACGAGTTTACACAAAGCCACGAGAGTCATCGTCCAGTTGGCAATGACGTGGAGAACAATGGACATCATGAGATGATATCTGGAGGGTTGGAGATACATTGGAGTGGTACAATGCAAAATGATCTCTAACAATGCGACATAAACACAGTCAAAGTAATGTTTATCACATAGTCGTCATAATTTAAAATTTCCAGGGGCCCAACAAAAATATGACAAAAAGCGGGCCTTTTGCTGACACGTCCATTCGAATGTGCTTCATATATTCATTTACTTGCATCTATTTAAAGACTCGTCTCATATATCCATATACTTGAATATATATTCACAGATGTGTTTCATATTTCCACTTACTTGCATACATCCATAGTTGTGTCTAATAGATCCACCTACTTGCATACATCTATACAAGTGTGTCTTAATTACTTGCAAACATTTATAAAGTGTGTTTTACTTATTTGCATACATCTATAAAAGTGTGTCTTACTTACTTGCATACATATATAAAGTGTGTCTTTATTACATCTTTAGAAATGTGTCTTACTTACTTGCATACATCTATGAAGTGCGTCTTTCTTACTTGCATACATCTATAAAGTGTGTCTTACTTACATCTTTAGAAGGGTGTTTTACTTTGTTACATACATCTATAGTAGTGTGTCTTACCTAGTAGCATAAGCCTCTAGAAGTGTGTCACACTTGCTTGCATACATCTTTAGAAGTGTGTCTTACTTACTTGCATAAGTCAATAGAAGTGTGTCTTACTTGATTGCATACATATATAGAAGTGTGTCTTACTTAGTTTCATAAACCTCTATTAATGTGTCTTACTTACTTGCATACATGTATAGAAGTGTATCGTATATCTGTCTGAACCAGTCCGATGATCCAAAGTCGAGTAAGCCCAATAAACAAATTTAACAAATTAAAAGTGGCCAAGTAGGTCAAAAAAAGTGCTACGAAATTATTGCGCAACGATCGGGAACGAAGAATCAAAATGGTCAGCAGGTTTCCGGTGACCCCAATGGACAGCAGGAGTGGGGGGTACAGCAGCAGGATCCAGTGCAGGCTCTCCTTGAGCCTCGTTATCTCCAAGGGTTCTCGAGTGGTCGGGATGGCGCTGGTGTTGTAGTCCTCGTAGATGTGGAAGGGAACGTCTGAGATTGAATGTGATTTGGTCATCTCCAGCAGCACACATCTTCCTATTGCGGTTCAAAGTCACATCGTTCGGAAGTTTGCCATTCTGGATGGGAGAGGACAGAACATTATATGTTGAACAATGATAGGAATGGTTGTTCATAAATGCAACTAACCGATAGTTTGTTTGAGTTTATGACGAGGGGGCTAGCGGGGGGGGGGGTGTCATAGGGGTATAGAGGCAGTTTAAAAAAAGAGATTTAAGTGATTTTAAACAGATGGAATCAACATGACTGAACTATTAATGCTTAGTCCATTACTCCTGTCGCACCGGCAATAACATGACAGTTAGTAATTGTATCAAACATTTTCGTGTAAATAGCAATGGCATAAGTTCATGATGGTGTAGAGGTGTTATGTTAGTTACTTACTTATGTATTTTTTTTTTAGTGCTTACCTTAAAGCTCTAAGCGCTTTACATTTAAATTTATTAAAAATGTGTAAACTATTTAAACTGCAAAAGTAAAATAAAAATGAAAAACCAGAGACACTAGAACAGTAACTACTATGTGAAAAATGACTATAGAAACAGTAACTTAAACATTAAAATGGCTATATAAACAAGTCCACTTTGGCACGTTTTGGCCTATACTACAGGATCAACCCGAGACACAAAATGAGGCAGGGCAAGGAGGGTGCATCACACCTCATAGGCGGACCTAAACAGATGGGTTTTAAGGGACTTTTTGAAAGTGGACGAGGTTTCACAATGACGGATGTGGAAGGGGAGCTGGTTCCAGAACGTGGGCGCATATCAAACTTATATCAAACATGTATAACGCGTAGATAGTAAAGGGGTAAGTGCTGGAAGGTGTAGAGTTGTGATGTTAGTTAGATACTTATATCAAACATGTACGCGTAGATATCAAAAGGATAAGTGCATAAAGGGAGTAGAGTAGTAATATAATTAAGGTAGTTATATCATACATGCACTCGTAGATACCAAAGGGATAAGTGAAAGAAGGTGCAGAGTTATGATGTCAGTTAGGTACTTATATCAAACATGTACTCGTAGATAGCAAAGGAATAAGTGCATGACTGTGTAGAGTTATGATTTTAGTCAAGTATTTATATCAAACATATACGCGTAGATATCAAAATGATAAGTGCTTGAAGAAGTAGAGTTGCAATGTTAGTTAGGCACTTATATCAAATATATACGCGTAGATATCAAAATGATAAGTGCTTGAAGAAGTAGAGTTGCAATGTTAGTTAGGCACTTATATCAAATATATACGCGTAGATATCAAAATGATAAGTGCTTGAAGAAGTAATCTTGCAATGTTAGTTAGGCACTTATATCAAATATATACGCGTAGATATCAAAATGATAAGTGCTTGAAGAAGCAATCTTGCAATGTTAGTTAGGCACTTATATCAAACATGTACGCGTAAATACCAGAGGTATGAATGCATGACGCTGTAGAGTTGTAATGTCAGTTACTGCAATTCAGCTCATATCATTTTTAGTTACATGGGTAATAGGAAAGAAATCTCCCTGAAAAAAAAACAACTATATTTGTAACGTTCGTGTAAAGCTACTTGGTGACGTCATGTTTCATTTCATTCTGACTTTCAGATTTTAAAGTAAACATGACACATTTTAAAATAAAATAAAATAATAATAGAGAAAAAATGTTTGATCCGTTTAGAATTAGATACAAAAATTTGATTTGTTCTATGCAATGAGACTGACTTCAATATTTTAGTTTTTCTCATAAATTTTATATAGTAGTAAAAATGTTGCTATATTTATTAATCTTGATTGTATATTAAGATTGAAATGGAGAATTTAATGGCAGTCTCGTTTTCATTTCTGACCCAGAGCTTTTTTTTATGTTTAAAGCTCAAAATTTAACTTTTAAGAAGTAAATACATTTTATTACCAACTCGTCATTGTTGTGGCAATATTTTTTTCAGTTTTATTCATTTTTTTCTTTGGTTGGACTAATGGTGTGACCTATGACCTATGATATTATTTATCTTTTTCTATAAACGACCTTGGCTATATCAAAGGATGCCAGTCTCATAACGTTTTCAATAGCCGTGCCTGAAGCTCACATCTTTAAGAGCACACGGTGGTTCTTGACGAACAAAGAGAACACAATGACAGAACACTGTCACTTCACAGAAGCTGAATCAAGATTACCTTCGAAAAAATATGTATGCTTACTAATAGAAGAAATGTTTTGTTTACCTGTTGCTGTAAATTATTGCGCCTATTCACCAGGTAACTACCGCTTTCATAAACCTTCCCCCGGTACCAAACACGACAGAGAGAACATTTTTTTTCTTCTTTAATAACAAAATCAATATGCGGAAAAAAATAAATACTTTTTTTTTCTGCGGTCTTTGTGAAGTTCCTTTCAAATAGATATGTAATGTGCATGGAGAGTATCTATCGGGAATTTCCATGCCGTTCATGAATAGTGCAGTAACAGTTGTAGTTTAAATGTAGCTTTTAACAAGACAGGGATCATGTCTTAAACACTGAACACTCACGAAAATAACTATGAAAGTAGTTTTAAACACACAAAAATGTCCCTAAGCATTGGCCACTATTGTAGCATTGTTAAATGAGGGTGCAATCTAGTTATGTGAAAATATTTGTTTCAGACATTTAGATTTCTCTTAAATACAATCTTAAAAAATATATATTTTCTTTCTTGTATAATAATATATATTTTTTAAAGCTCTAAATTAATGGTAGTAATATTTTCTCAACAAAAGACTCAATAAAAGTTGTCTAACCAGATCTCAATCGTTGTTGTTTTACAAATTACGCTAGTTTATTCCATTGGCCAGCTGCTTTGTATCGTTTTAATGTGACAATTTCTACGACAAACTTCAAGAAACATTTATCCCATGTATTACTAAGTCTCAAAATCCCCAGACTGTGTCAGCAGACTTTTCCTTTGTCTTCGTTGGCTCTGTTTCCCCCCTCGTATTCAATTTCAACTACACAAACATTGCCTTGTCGGACACTAGAAATGTATGGACCCGGGCGAACAATGACTGGTTGGCCCTGCAGAAATTTGTGTACCAGGACGAACGACTGTCGTACTACAGAAACTGGGATCAACACCCCCCCCCCCCACTTTGTTGCCAGCACATGCCAGTGTCAGGCTTCTCGTGACGAGGTCCATCAATGGACACATTACTTGACCCGATGGTTTTCAAACGATGGGATCTGTATGCACTGAAATGCCAAGAAGGTATCGGTTGCTAGAAAGATTCTGTAATTTGAGAGCCGTTAACTTTAGCTCTCAGAGCAGATGTCTGTTATACTATGAATAAAATATTTAGCCACTGATCTATTGTAATGGATGATGTCAGCCTTGTTGATTCATAGAGTCTAAAAGTCGCATTTATATGAAGGTATATAATGTAATCTCTATAATATAATCTCTATAATATAATGTCTATATTATAATCTCTATAAGATAATGTCTATAATATAATCTCTATAATATAATCTCTATAAAATAATCTCCATATAATCCCTTGAAGCATTTTTTGCACGTACATTTTAGCTTTAGTAAGAGATAAATTTACACCTAGATGAGTTGTCAAACTTCAGATGGCCTTATTTCATTTTCGTTTTGTTATTTAAATTCTATTTTAATGCAATTAAAAAATATGGCTAACATGTGGGAATCAGATTTTAACACGCAAAATAATGTTTCAAATATTTATAAGAATTGCATAAACATCTTTTATTATTTTAAAATTTACACGTTGCTAATTTTTAACCAAATTTGGAATCGTCTCGATGTCTCAACAGTTGCGGCAGTTATATTTATAAATGTACATTTAAAAGTCAATCTATTGAACCCGATTCCCATTCTCTACCTTTGGTGATACATTTACGATACTCCTAAGATACTCTTTTTAAATAGAAATGTTGATATTTTATATAAGGTGTTTCATCTGTTATAGACATTATTTTTAAAATTGAAATAGTGATCGGAAACGTGTAACTTAAAAAATAAAGAATCTGAGAAGAGTCGAAGAAATAAAGACACAGGAACTAAAGTCAAAGGCATAAGTTTTACTAACGGTCGTTTCATTTGTAAATCCACATAAATATTTATTGTAGACTAACACGAATAGCTGGAAGAGACGGCTCATTGGGATCATGTGCTGATTCTCACTTGCGATTAAATAAATGATTGCATCTCATTTTGTTTTTTCCTTTTCTTTTTTCCTGTGATTTTTTTTTTTCTGGTTGCTTTTTTTCCCCTACAATTATTTAATCAACCTGAAATAACCCGACATCTGAAACTGATCTCGTTTTCTCATCTGTCAGAACGTTATCATGCACTCATCCAGGGGATAGTAGGATATCAGCCTTGACCATGACAAACACAGTTATAAGAATGTCCAGCATCAGTATGATCGAATCGTGTCCAAGAAAAGAAGACTTTATTTTTAGCCCCCACACCCCAACCCTCACCCCCTTAAAAAAAAAAAAAAAAAAAAAACATTATTTTTTCTCAGCACAAAATTCAAACATCGCCCACGGACCGATGGTCTGACCAACACTCGTAGGCAGACCCCGCCTTTCAGGTCCTGAACAAACCAATCAAGTCGTGGACGACAAAACATTCGGATCGACTCTGATAACGACTACCATCGCCCCAGCTTGGCAGAGATATGAGGAGATGCTTGACTCAAATATTGGCTTGATCCCACTCCCTTTCTTACGCTTTGTATTTTATGACCGGGGGACAGTGGCTCTGGGGAATAAACTCTGACCTCTGACGGCCATTGAATGGAAATCCTAACATATTTTAGCGTTTACGTTTATAATGATTAATAATTTCATTTTTATTTTAAAAGTGAATTGTTTCAGACGTGAATGATTTGATGAGTGGATTGCTTTGGAAAGATAATTGTTTTAAAAATTGTATACTTTAAAAGTGAACTGTTTAAAAGTTAAGTTGACGAAAGCATAACGGAATGACAACCAATGTCTTAATATTATATCAGAGGCCGTGAACAGGTAGCATGAGGACTGCCACATCAGGACTGTCACATCAGGACTGTCACATCAGGACTGTCACATCAGGAGTGTCACATCAGGACTGTCACATCAGGACTGCCGCATCAGGGCTGTCACATCAGGTGTGTCACATCAGGACTGCCACATCAGGACTGCCACATCAGGACTGCCACATCAGGACTGCAACTTTAGGACTGCACTATCAGGACTGCCACATCAGGACTGCCAACATCAAGAGTGTCACATCAGGAATGCCAGGACTCCCACAACGGGAACGTCAGGACTGCCAGATCAGGACTGTCACACCATGACTGACACTTTGTCACTGTTTTCTCTTTCCATTTGTATACATCTTGTTGCTGACAGATACCATGAAGCTCTTCTTTCAAACTACAATGTTGTTGTTTAGGTTGTGCTCAGTTCTGTCCCTAATTTCGCCTTGGATTTCTAGACCCTCGGTTCTCAAATTTTAAATTTGTCGAAATCCCCAAAGAACAGGTGCCAGATTTATTTATTGTAATTTCCATATTTGAACACTAACTAATTTGTGGTAGTAATTTGATTTTGTATATTTATATCAACTTACATATAATTATATTATACTGATGGTTATTGATATTTAGGTTTGATTTCATTTTTCTTTGTTTGACTGGTTTTCAGTGCTTTGTTATGTAGTGTTCATCAAACGAGCAACAGGTTAAAACAGATGAAATTAGCAACACTTTATAACGGCGCGTAACAATGGGATACACAACTTTGTAATTATAAACATTCGAGTTTCCTGAATAAAGTGAACAAATTTTTCTATTTGATCTACAGCCTCATTTTTGAAAATTCAATTGTTGCCATTCTATTTTTTCGTTTCAGTTATAAAAACTGTTGTCAAATTATTTGTTAGTTGAGCCAAGATTTGGGTCCGTATTGAATTATAACATAAAGCCTCTTCTGAACACGATGGACAAGAACCGTCTAAAGCAGAACTGGGACTCCAAGTGAGTCGCCTGCAGCAACAACTTTCTGATCTGGAGTGTCGCATCACCACAGCCTTGAAAGGTTTAGAATGCAAGGTCTCAAAATAAAACTTCAGTTGATCATTCAAAAATGCTTTTTCCAAGATTTTTAAAAATATTTCTAATAATTTCTTAGCATTTCACAACATTAAAAAAAATGTTAAAACTTGTTTTTAAAAAAATAAAAAAAATAAATTAAAAATTTTGAAAAATTTTAGTCTTTCCTCAATTTCAAAATATTTCTTTACATTTATAAACATTTCTCAGCTTTTGTAAACATTTCTATAAGTTTATAAACATTTGTTAACATTGGAAGTTTAAATATCATTAATTATCTAAAAGCATATTAGATCTTGCAAATTAAAAACAAAATATTTTCCTCCCCTAAAAACTGTGCTCTATTGAATAATTTACCTACAATATATATTTATTTAAAGTATCACTGATCAGTACATTGCCAGAATGTGTAATTGTTATACTATTGACTAATGTGGTCCTGAACGTCGTTGCTATTTCTCATGGACGTATCAATATCATTCTAAGTGTTTTTCCTTTGGCGCTTTTTGTGAATTTCAACCTAGTAACATTGTTTATTTTTATTTTTTCTTATATAAGCATTTTTCCACATGGCACTATGGGATAAGATCACATTGTTTTCAAATATGAAAATATTTGGCTTAAGTGTTTTTCTTAAAATGAATTTGAATATTTTAACTACAAAAATAATTTTATATTTAGTTAAATAAAACTGTAAATGCTTATATGAGTTTTGATGATTTTTTGGTTACTTTTCCCACATATTGACTGAGGATGTTTATGATACATCAGTCCCAGATGCTCAATGAAGATGTTTATTTTTACATCAGTCCTAGGGATGTTTATGTTACATCAGCCCCAGATGTTAACTTAGGATGTTTGATACATCAGTCCCAGATGTTCACTTAGGATATTTGATACATCAGTCCCAGAAGTTAACTTATGATGTTTGATACATCAGTCTCAGATGTTCACATAGTATGTTTGATACATCAGTACCAGATGTTAACATAGGATGTTTGATATTTCAGTCCCAGATGTTTACATAGGATGTTTGATACATCAGTCCCAGATGTTAACATAGGATGTTTGATATTTCAGTCCCAGAAGTTCACTGAGTGTGTTTATTTTACATCAGTAATTTTCAATTGAGCCCAACTTAGGTATGCGGGTGCAAATGAACATTCAGATAGACTTTACGAATAATCTGCATTAATTTATCAATTTAACATACACAGATATTGACTGCTTAAAAAAAGGCCCCCCGACTGTTACTAGATAAATATTTACTGAAATGTTAACTTGCATTTTGCTGCTTAAAATGTGTGTGCATCATTTGTCTGTCCATTTTTAAAAAAAAAATAATTTAAATTGTTACTTAAAGGCATATCACATGCTTGAATGCCACTGTTTAATATAGCATACATCATTCTAATCTTTAGTGTGCTTTCATTGGATAAACCTAGACATTATTGTTTTTATTATAGTCTTTGTACATGAACATTTAGACATTATTTACCACATTTTTTACATAGTTAGCTGATTGCATTTATGAAAATGTTTAAAATGCAGAATAATATTTGCTAGTCAGGTGTGTTCTTATGTTCAGAGCTAGCTCTAATTAAGTTTTTAGAGTTAAGGAAAAAAAAAAAATATTAGACACAAAAATTTATTGCAATTACAACACTAACAATTCTAACACATAAGTTATTATCTGATTAATTGTTATAATTATAATTAAGTTAAAAGTTCATGAATTATGATAACATAGGATTTGAGAGGAAATGGACTATGATCAGATAAGATAGCTATTATCATGGGCGCCCGTTGGTAGGGGCAAGGTGGGACACTTGCCCCCCCCCCCCCCCGGATTGATTGAATAAAACATTTTTAGACAAAAATAGAAAAAAATGTATTAAAGTAAAGAGAAAATAAAGAGAAAGTAACTAACCTGATGTCCTGTCCGTTCGTTCACCATACAAATATGCTACAGTAAATTAAAACTATATTAAAACATTACTAAAAAAATTTGCCCCCCCCCCTGGAAAGTTAATCGATTTTTTTTGCCCCCTGCCCTAGAAAGTTTTCTGCGGGCGCCCATGGCTATTATGGGATGTGATCAGATCAGACAGCTGTTATGGGATATGATCAGATAAGACAGCTGTTATGGGATATGATCTCATAGTATAGGATTCGCAGGGGCTAAAATGAGATTGGATATGGTGAGGAAACGATATGATAGAATAGCATTGAATATGATAGGTTATGAAATGATATGAAACAATATCATATTATATGATCAGATTCGATTTGATAGGGATTGGATAGGACATGATAGAATATGATTTGATAGGGATTGGATAGGACATGATAGAATAATATGATTTGATAGGGATTGGATAGGACATGATAGAATATGATTTGATAGGGATTGGATAGGACATGATAGAATATGATTTGATAGGGATTGGATAGGACATGATAGAATAATATGATTTGATAGGGATTGTATAGGACATGATAGAATATGATTTGATAGGTATTGGATAGGACATGATAGAATATGATTTGATAGGGATTGGATAGGACATGATATAATATGATTTGATAGGGATTGGATAGGACATGATAGAATAATATGATTTGATAGGGATTGGATAGGACATGATAGAATATGATTTGATAAGGATTGGATAGGACATGATAGAATAATATGATTTGATAGGGATTGTATAGGACATGATAGAATATGATTTGATAGGGATTGGATAGGACATGATAGAATAATATGATTTGATAGGGATTGGATAGGACATGATAGAATAATATGATTTGATGGGATCGGATACGTTCGAAAGGATATAATAGTAGAGGTTAGAATAGAATAGAACAACATGTGGATTTAATTGGATAACACGGGATTTGAAAGCATTTGTTGGAATGTCCAGCATTTTTTTTTATTTATCCTGGTTATCCAGGGGCCACAAAAAACGTACTGCAAGATTCAGCCATTCTTAAGACGAGACTTTCCACTACGTAAATGTTAGTTTAGCCAGTCACAGTGAAATGCCCCCCCCCCAACCCAACCCTAGTTCTAACGGGCCAGGAATAGTAGCAGGTGAACACTACGTGTGTGTACAGACAAAACCACCAACAAAGGGTCAGCTGCGTTGAATACCAGGCAGGTCAAGGGGAAAATGCTGTTTGATTATGAAACGAAAATTTATTGGGGAGAAGATTGACCAATAGCTATTAATTCCACCAAGTTATACGGGACTAAAGGTTGGGCGAGGAGAGATCAAACATTATTTATGAATTCTTTTAACAATTTCAAATACGATGATTATAAATAATTTGATCGTAAAACAAATTGAAAGTTATAAATCTGATTTCATTTTAAGTGTGAAATAAATGCTTATTAAATTCTCAAATAAATAATTATATTTTTGGTTTTCAGCAATTAATATCATGGAATTATTTTTTTATTTTTTTTTTTGTTAAATTAAAAAAATTTGTTGCCAATACAATAAATAGTAATACTCTATTTGAATATAATGAGACCAATTATTATTTTTAATTAAAATGTAGACTATTCATTTTCGTTTAAATAAATAACTATTTTTTAGTGTGATCTCCAGTACCAAATTGATATTTTCCAAACCAAACTTCTTAGAATAGCCATTCGTAAAAAAATATAGGCTTCTAAAAAAGCAAAGAATTTCAAGATGAGGAATAACGCCATCTCCTCTTTAGTCCAAGGGAAATAATCCATCATTTTGAAAGTGTGATTTGGGGGAAGGCCTTTACAGAAATGTGAATGGTAGAGATCTAGAAAAACTGGCATTGAAAGTGGTTGGACAAACTGGCATCAAAAAAGGTTGGACAAACTGGCCGAAAGTGACTCAGGTTTTCGGTCATTTTAATACTCAGAGAAAGCGATATTTAACAACAAATTAAGCCACATTTAAGAACAAATTAAGCCATCTTTGAGAAAAACTAAATGATATTTAACAACAAACTAAGTGACATTTAAGAACAAACTAACCGATCTTTAAGAAAAATCTAAGCGATCTTTAATATCAAGCTAAACGCTCTAACAGAATAAACTAAACGATTTTTAAGATCGAACTGAATGATCTTTAAGAACAAAACAAATGATCTTTAATAGTAAACTAAATGATTTATAAGAACAAACTAAGCGATCTTTAACAGAAAACTAAATGTTCTTTAGGAACAAACTAAAAGATCTTTAAGAACAAACTAATCGATCTTAAGGAACAAAATTAATTATCTTTAAGAACAAACTAAGCGATCTTTATGAAAAAACTAAAAGATCTTTAACAAAAAACTAAGCGATCATTATAAAAAAACTAAGCTATCTTTACAACAAACTAAGCGATCTTTAAAACAAACTAAGCGATCTTTAACAACAAACTAAGTTATCTTTATGAACAAACTAAAACATCTTCAAAAACAAACTAAGCGATCTTTAACAATAAACTACTCGATCTTAAACAACAAACTAAGCGATCTTTAAGAACAAACTAAACAATCTTTAACAACAAACTAAACGATCTTTAACAACAAACTAAACAATCTTTAACAACAAACTAAACGATCTTTAACAACAAACTAAACGATCTTTAACAACAAACTAAAAGATCTTTAACAATAAACTAAGCGATCTTTAACAACAAACTAAGCGATCTTTATGAACAAACTCACAGATCATTATGAACAAACTAACCGATCAATAACAATCAATTAAACGATTTAAAAAAAAAATTAATCGATCTTTTAAAACCACATTTTTTAGAGACCCTGTTTAAAAAAAATAATATTTTGCATTAATTCCCCCCCCCCCAGACCGGAAGACCG
>CAXITT010000142.1:677384-702009 GCA_964033795.1 Lymnaea stagnalis
ATTAGATCAAGGGTCTCAAACTCAAATCATCAGGGGGGCCGCAGGAGGTAGTGTCTGAATGAGAGTGGGCCGCATCAAGTAATCCACAAAAAAGCGATTACAACTGTTACAATCTGCTCAACCTTTATAAAATCATTAAGGGCTCTCAAGAACTACTCACTGTTGCCAGAGACCTGGCATACAAAAATATATAGAAACATTAAAAAAAAAAAAAAAAAATCAGAATTAGACTAGTCGGTGAGATTCGACTGAAAACGTCGCGGAGAGTCATGTTATCGATATGAGAATGGGGGAAACGGGCCGGCACATTTACACTAAACTTTTCTGTCATGTAGCGGGCCGCAAAATATCGTCTTGCGGGTCACAAATGGCTCGCGGGCCGCGAGTTTGAGACCCCTATATTAGATGTTTTTTTTATTAATATTCACTATTATCTAATTTTTATTTAAAATCATTTTCGATGTATGCAGAATGTATGCGGGAACGAATTTCAAAATATCTTAATATTCCATTTTTGGTTTCGGCTTCAGTTTTGGCCAAAATTCATTTTTAACTTTCGACCTTTTTTCGGTTTCGGCCGAAAGTCATTTTTAAACTTTCAGTATTTTTTAGGTTTCGGCTAAAGTCATTTTAAACTTTCGGCCTATTTTCGGCTTCGGCCGAAATCAGAAAATCACTTTCGGTCGGTCTCTAGTTGTGTGAAACCGTTTGCATACTCCTCTGTTATGAACCATAGCAAGTCTCTAAAACAATTTTGTAACAGTTAAGGAGAAACTTCTACGTTGTGTTGACATCTTGGGAAGGTAAAGGTGGGGTGGGGGAGAGGCTGCGATAAGGCGGCTGAAAAGATATTTAATTATATTATTATCCTTTTTTTAAAGGAGTTCAGCTCCGTTCCAGTAATAATAATAATAATAATATTAATAATAATTTTCTAAAGAACTTTTAAACTGCTGCACAAAACTCCCATCAAGCGAGAGTTTTCTTAATAGGCTTATGATTCTGACCCCAAGGTCACGCATGCGCGCCTCAGCGACCCGCCTAATTGAATGCTAACTGAGTGGATCGGTAAACTGTTTTTGTGGCAGTCGTCTCCCCTAGAGCGCCCGCTGCCTGGTTGAGCTGTGGGACAGGAAATGGGGGGGGGGGGGGGGGGAAGTGAACGTCTGGTGTGGGTGGTGTGAATGCCTGGTAGGGGATGATGTGATGGGAATTATATGGAAGACTGGTGGGGGTGGTGTGGAAGACTGGTGGGGGTGGTGTGGAAGTCTGGTGGGGGTGGTGTGAAAGACTGGTGGAGGTGGTGATTTTTTTAAAGTGTTATTTTAATGAAACGTTCAGAACAGTCAATAAAATCAAAACATCAAATTCACCAACATTTTACTTTGTTTAGGATATCAGCGAGTCATTTATAAAACTGTTTTAAGCCCGTGGTTCTCAACTTCCCTAATGCCACCACCCTCCAGTACAGTTCACCATGTTGTGATGACCCCAACCCCCAAACAAAAAATTATTTTCATTGCCACTTCACAAATATGTGTTTTCCGATTGTCTTAGGTGACCCCTGTGCCAGGATCGTTCGATCCCCAATGAGTTCACGACCAACAGATTGAGAACCGCTGGTTTGAGCTGAGCTAAATGAATACAATGTCGAAGCCACGACCATAGCGCGTCAATGAGGCGAATGGCGGTAAGCCAGTAATGTGATTCGCCATGGACACGGTTAGGTGAGACTCCAGGAAACCTGCCTCTATTTATCATGAGAAATGAATTGGTGAATTACATTGTTGGAGGCTCGTGGAAGGGAGGTTACCTGTGGCACACATCTGTTTTCTAGTTGCGGGCCCTGGGCTATTACGGAATCATTGCGATAATAATGGGTATTTTGATAGAAAGAAAGAAAACAAGAAAGAAATTAAAAGCAATGAAGGAGATGAATGGAGACAAGGGGGTGGTGATGGAAAGATGGAAGAACTCATGATGTTTCAATGTCAAAAATGGCATTGTCATTTGGAAAAGGAAACAAAAATATTATCCGTGTGATAACTTGGCATCTAATGACACCTGTAAACTGTGTTTTAAATTGACATCTAACGACACATGTCAACTGTGTGATAACTTCGCATTTGATGACAGCTGTTAAATGTTTTTTTTTTTAAATTGGCATCTAATGACACCTGTAAACTGTGTGATAACTTGGCATTTTTTTACACCAGTGAACTGGGTAATTTTTGGCATTTGATGACACCAATAAACTGTGTTAACTTGGCATCTAATGACTCAAATAAACTGGGTGATAACATGACACCTGCTGACGCCCCCCTTTTCACTTATGGTAGGATAAATAAATGATATTAAATGTGAACTGGTTACAGACATTCCATCACTCAGTTGATCTGTAGGCTTGCATTATTTTATATGGATAAAGTTAGTAAGTCCAGGTCTACACGCTCCCTGGTGGTTGTATATTGGACTGTGTGGGACCAAATAGACCATGTTGCCTGTACTTATGGATTTTAAATTTGTTATCATACATTGGATATAGTTTATTTATTCTTTATACAGCCTTTGCTCGTTAATAAATATCCACTCTTCTGTACTGGAAAATGAACAAAGGAATCTGAACACAAGAATATGAACCAATCAGAAAGTTAAAGAAACCTTGATCCAGTAAGTAAGGCAGACAGACGAACTCTAACTCTATGGCGATAAACCTTGGGGGAAAAGCCCCACGTAATGGTATCTCGCTCCACACCATTGCCCCCTTGAACTATTGCCTCGCAGAGAATCTTAACTTTGAAGTGACGCGTTGCGCCTGGTGTCTGTCAGATCGTCTGTCCGATAGTCTGTCAGTCTGTCCCTTGCCTCAGGTGCAGCTCGACACCATCACGTGGCCCACTCGAGCACGTGACCTTTCACTTCACGTGCCCGCGTGTCTGCCTTGACGTGTCTGTCTATGGGAGGCTGACAGATCGACTTGAATGACAAGTTACTTGGGAAAACAGAACATTGGATGTACCCGATAAGATGGGGGAAGGGGGGTGGGAAGATGTGGGGCGGGGGATGCTAGGAAAGGAAGCAGTCTGGAACAAGAATCAAACAGTTTAACAATCTACCAATTGAAAGATACATATTTCATCGCTGTACATCTTGGTACAAGCTAAGTTCAAATGAAAACAACGGTACACAATTATCCGGGATACAATCAGACATACATTTATAGAATGTGAAATGACGCAAGAACAATTCAATAGAAAATTAACATTGTTATATCAATACATCGATAAAATAAAGAAGACATCAATTATTTTCATAAGCTCTAATTCTTTGACCATTTTCATTTTTAATTTAGATACTTCAAAAAAAAATTATATATGATTTGTTTGTATTATATTATTTCTTAGGCTTATTGGTCTCATTGCTATCGATAATTGTGGTCAAATAGTAAGTGTACTTTTATAATAATCTTCTGATATGTCTTATTTTTTTACTTTTACTATAACGAATTCCCATACTATAAAAATCTGATAAGTTGTTCTGATTTTTAAAATTTAAAAAAAAAAAACAAACATAACATATTATATTATTTTATGGATAAATAAATATTTATAATTTCATTATAACCATTTTCTTTGGATTCATTTACGGGTAGCTAAGCTTCACACAAATCATCTGTATCTTATTTAAATGTGTGTCAATATCATCATAATAAGATACCAACCAATTTATATGGTCGATAATAAACCTGGCAGGGAAAAGCTTCAGCCTGATTAAATGAGTCATCCTACTTCTCACGTCTACGTGGCCACCACGCCCCTGCTCACCCATGGGGTGTCCGCCCCCTAGTGTGCCACCCACAGGCTCACTGATCAACTGGAGTGTTTACCTGACGACTTACCCCATCTGTCCACTGCTGATACCATCGTCCACTCAGCTGATCCTTTTCGCGCCAGACAACCTTCAGGTGTTCATTGTTTGGGGACCGCATAATGACGTTGTCCGAGGATGCTGGTCATTCAACGGCTTTAATGATGGCTGTGTCCACTGAGCTAGCCATTAGAGTGTTTGCAAGGACGAGGCTGCTAACTAAGCTATTTTTATTTTTCATTATAATTTTTTTTTTAGAGCTTATACCTTTGACCGTGGTTGGGGGGAGGGTGGGGGTAGAGGATTTCTAAGTTATACCATTTGAACGCTTCTGTTGTGGGGCGTAGGACGTATATTTACCATACACACTGTTAATGTAATAGTAACAATAGAATGATACGTATAGTTAACATTTATTTTAAAACATTTATGCACCTGAGACCTTTCAGTCTTGTGTGAACTGACACCTGCAAAACTTGTGTGAACTGAGACCTGCAACACTTGTGTGAACTGAGACCTGCAACACTTGTGTGAACTGAGACCTGCAACACGTGTGTAAATACAGACCTGCAAGACTTGTGTGAGTCGAGAGCAGCATTCAAGTTTAGAAACTGTGATCTGCCAGAGATAATGTATTCAACAAATCCCGTATCGTAATACATTTGACGGGAAATCACGTGACAGCCGATTGACTGGTCATCTGAATGTTTCCACTACATCCTGTCAATGATTGTTCAAATGTTACAATTGTTACAACGGGGTCAAATTCTAACTAGATAGAGACGTTGGCTTTTTTAATGTCGGTATCCCCAAGGTCATAACATTGTCATATAAAACCCAATCATGAGATGTACATTGCTAAATTTACAAGAAATAATAAGAAGTTTCTTCTTGTTACTTCGCAGAACTGATATGGTGTCAAATGTTTTATATTTTAATTCATTTGCTCACCTGATTTACATTTAAAACACCATCTTCACCATCATAACCGTCATCACCATCTTTACCATCATAACCGTCATCACCATCTTCACCATCATAACCGTCATCACCATCTTCACCATCATAACCGTCATCACCATCTTTACCATCATAACCGTCATCACCATCTTTACCATCATAACCGTCATCACCATCTTCACCATCATAACCGTCATCACCATCTTTACCATCATAACCGTCATCACCATCTTTACCATCATAACCGTCATCACCATCTTTACCATCATAACCGTCATCACCATCTTTACCATCATCACCGTCATCACCATCTTTACCATCATAACCGTCATCACCATCTTTACCATCATCACCGTCATCACCATCTTTACCATCATAACCGTCATCACCATCTTTACCATCATAACCGTCATCACCATCTTCACCATCATAACCGTCATCACCATCTTTACCATCATCACTTTATCACAGTGTGACAATCCAAAAAGATTAATGAAAAATTTGGCCGGAATGAACTAATGAATCAGATAGTTCATGCATTACATGTGATCTCAACCTTAAGAAAGAAACCAGTTTTTGTTTAGGAATGGGCTGTTCGCGACTCCTGTTTAGATTTACTGTGCAGAAATCACAATAATTGCACATTACAGTAGATTCAAAGTCTTAAGTGCTTTATTCTATGTTTTAAAATATATACAATATTTAAAAAAAAAATAATTTAAAAAGAACACAAAACCTAATAGACAATAATACGTCACTAGGCTGTTCAGACTTTGAGGCTACTATGACAACTACACAGCTCACTTAAAGGTGAACCATTACACACAAAAACACACACAAGCCTCATTTGGGCATTCAAATGGACATCTCCCAAACACAAAGGTATTATTATATTTGGAAATAATCATCTCCCAAACACAAATGTATCACTAACAATTTGAAATGGACATCTCCCAAACACAAAGGTATAATTACACTTTGAAATGGACATCTACTCAAAACAAAGTTATCACTTATATTTTGAAATGGACATCTCCCCAAAACAAAGGTATCACCGTTTGAATGACCTCTCTCCCACACTCTGTTATCACTTACACTTTTAAATGGGCACCAACACCCCATACAAAGGTATCACTTACACTTTCATTTAGACTCCCCCCCCCACACACACAAAGCTATCACTTACACGCATTGGTGGCCTGGCCCCATCTCACACACCTTCAGAGGCGTCCCCGGGCCATTCAGTTTAACCTTGACCTCAGAGTGCAGGTTTCTCGACACACGCTGAAGTTCCCTTCTCAAATCTCAATGAAACTTCCGCCCCTAAGGCAGAGGCGTAGACCCGAACTAAGACATCGGGTCAGCGTGGAAGGTCAATACTGGTATAAAAGGAGAAAGGTCTATAGAGAAAGAAGCAAGATCTGTGGAATGTGGGGGTTAAAGTGTGTGTGTTTGTGTGTTTGTGTGTTGGTGTGTGTGTGTGTGTGTGGTTTGGGGATGATATAAGGTATTTGTAAAACATTCATAAAGTATAAGAACAAGTGTATTTCTTTCAAAGTAAGATATAGGCGACTGGAACCCAGGCAGTCAATATAGCTATGGCCTTAATAACGACACCTGCAGGATACAGCAACTAGACCAGGGAGCAGGGGTGGATTAACCATTAGGAAAACAAGGCACGTGCCTAGGGCACCAAGCATTTGGGGGGCACCACAAGTCCTTAAGAAAAATGTGTATATTGTCCCGGTAGGGTAATTGCATGGCATAAGCAAATCGCAAATGTAATATTGAATCACACATTATTTAATCTTGGTCCCACAACCAAAAGATGGAAGATTCTGAAAGGATGCCTTCTGAATGAAAAGCTGGTAAAGTCCCTTTCCGATACCAGATAGGAAGCACATGCTGTTGCAACTGAAGCCATTCTAAAGTCTCATCCTCAGATTATAGAAGCGTTAGAATGTTTACAAGAAGACCAGTCTCAGAAGGGGGACACCAGAAGAGAAGCAGAAAACATTGCAAACAAGATGCAAGAATTAGAATTTGCCTTCATGCTTGTCTTTTGGGAAGAAGTGTTGCAACATTGTCACTGGGTCAGTCAAGCTCTATAAAATGAGCACGTGAACTTGTGTTCTTCACTAGCAGATCACTTGCATGAATCTAGGAATGAATTTGAAAGATTTGAAGAAGCTGCAAAAGAAATAACAACAGGTCTGGATAAAAAGTCAACTTTGAGCCACAATCGTAAACGAAAGACGGTGGTCACTGTTGGTGATGCCCCTGACGTATCTCAGAATTCCAGAGACACATTTCGTATATCTGCTCTCTACACCATTGTTGACAAACTTGAGACACAGATGAGTAGACGAGGACAGGTAAATAATGATCTAGTAGCTCGATTTTCTTATTTGGTCGATGTTCCACAAACATTTCAATGTGGTGAAGGATTAATAAAATGCTTTTATCTGAAGATCTGAACAATAATTTGTATTCTTAACTCATATATTCGCCGCAGGTTTAGTGCATCGAAATCTGAGAACAACACGTTCAGTCATGCAGAACTCTACAAAGTAATAGCTAGAGACAACATTGAGTGTGCTTTTCCGTAGAAATCGCTTTGCGCACATTTTTAATATTAATGGTTACGAACAGTTCAACTGAGCGCTCTTTTTCTCAGCTGAAACGTACACAAAATCCAAGTACATCGACAATGAATCAAGAAAGAATTGATTCCTTATCTTTACTGATGATTGAGGCAGACTTGTTGCGAAAAATTAACTTTGATGATATACTCAAAAAACTTTGCCAGACGTAAATCTAGAAAAGAGAACTTTAAAATGTAAATGTGCGCTCTCTCTGACTTTAAAATGTAAATGTGCGCTCTCTCTGACTTTAAAATGTAAATGTGCGCTCTCTCTGACTTTCTTATCTATCAAAAAAGTTACAGTATTTTTATCAACTATTATTACAAATTTAATTAACTATTAATTTTAATACAGAAACACCTTATTGTAGGTTTTATATGAGTGATATTTGTACAAACATATGTGTTTACATTTCACAACTGTTTTTCTTCGTTAGTTTTTTGCATAATATTGAACATACCAGCAGTCAGTGGAGGATCGGGGGCCCGGGGCAGTAAGGGGAAACCATGTGTGTTTGTGCCTAGGGCACCAATATCGCTTAATCCGGCGCTGCCCGGGAGCCAGTTAATTTTGTCATGGCTTTAATATAGACATGTGTAGAGCATAGGTGAATAGACCTAGTATTCAATGAATTTAGCCATGGCTTTAATACAGACACGTGCATTTTATAGCAACTAGACCCCCAGGCCAGTCAATTTAGCCACGAATTTAATATAGACACATGTAGGATTTAGGTAGCGAAAAATAAGACGTAATTTCTTTTGTAATTACATTTATCTTGTTAAATTACAGCCTTCGTATTTAACATAGTGATATACTACTGCTCAATTTTAATTACACTAAAACTAGTATTTTAAATGATTTTGTCATAAAATAACTGTTTTACTTTACTCTAAAATTCGTATTTTATGATTATTTCTATTTGTTTGTAAATGTGAACTTATCTGAGACAATTGGCTAAATATAGAACTAGACGAAGCATTTGATTATTCCACGGGAATCCCACCAGATGCCCGGGGCAGGTAATTCTAGGAGCTACAAAAGACTCCCCGAGCGTAAGTGATGCCCCTTGAGGAACTCTCTCAAACCAAAAGGTTGCGCAGTTAAGACGTCAAAACATCTAAGACATCTCGTTCGTTTCGAGAGTAGGGGGAAACATCTTTACTTCATTTTGATCTGGCCGTCTATGGATACTAAAAAAAAAAAAAACTGGACGGCTAAACGATATGTATTCTGGTTTATTTTTTTGTATTTTTAACCATTAAATATATTAATATGATAAATAAACATATTAACTGGTTTTATTTACGTTCGTTTGCTCGACATTTCAAAGATATAAATATTTATATTTTAAAATCATTATTTACAATCGTTGCATCAAATAAGGCTGAAGATAACCGAATGACGTAATATATTTTTATTGAAATAATAATGTTCCCCTATAAATGACGACATGACCAATATAAAATGAATGTTCAATTGAATTCTTTCCATGGCATTAGGTAAAAAAAAGAAATAAACAACACAAAAACAACACAAAAAAAACAAGCAAAACAAAACAATAAAAGAACGAAATCCACAAATGCAACAAAGTGATAATAGAAATATTTTAAATAGTGCTGGTATAAAGTATATTACAATACACAATTTGGGGCTAAATCTTTATGTTATTTCCAAATGAGAAACATGCTCAAAGATTTCTTGACACGAAGTAAACACGCTAACCTAACCTTTACTCGATGTATTTTATTTATTTTTATTACTTTTTTTATTTACGTGAAACTAAAACGTAGTGAAATAGACGGCCAGGCTGCGCACCACGACGCGAAACTTAATACGTTCAGCTCCGGTGTGCACCTGTTGTCAAGATGAACGCCAAAAGATCTTGCCCTGAAACTACAGAAAACCTCGACCAGTTGCCAATTTTTCTTTTTTTTTTTTTTTTTTTTTTAGAAGCGGGTTTTCCTTCCAACTTTCTTCTTCATGCCAAGAAAATTTTCTTCCTCATTGTTTTTCTAATTAAGATTCAAAAACCGTTTCCTTAAAGATGAACGCCAAAAGATCTTGCCCTGAAACTACAGAAAACCTCGACCAGTTGCCAATTTTTCTTTTTTTTTTTTTTTTTTTTTAGAGGGGGGTTTTCCTTCCACTTTTTTTCTTTCTTCCAAAAAATTTTTCTTCCTTTTTTTTTTTTTTTTTTTTTTTTTTTAGAAGCGGGTTTTCCTTCCAACTTTCTTCTTCATGCCAAGAAAATTTTCTTCCTCATTGTTTTTCTAATTAAGATTCAAAAACCGTTTCCTTACCAACCCACTCCCCACCCTTTGTGGAAGAGCTTAGAGCGTATGTAGAAACCAGATGTTCCTCAGCATAACGCAGTCCAGAATGTGAGTTCAGTGTGTGAGAAATGAGGCCATTAAAACCTAATCTTTTCATAACTCAAAGGGGAATGGGGATGGAGAACAAGTGCGTCCGGTAACTCAGTGATCAGTGAGTAGATCAGTGAGTAGGTCTGTGAGTACAACCGTTAGGAAGCCAGTGAGTAGGTCTGACAGCAGATCTGTGAGTACAACCGTTAGGAAGTCAGTGAGTAGGTCTGACAGTAGGTCTGTAAGTAAAACCATTAGGAAGTCAGTTAGTAGGTCTGAGAGTAGGTCTGTGAGTACAAACGTTAGGAAGTCAGTGAGTAGGTCTGACAGTAGAACTGTGAGTACAACCGTTAGGAAGTCAGTGAGTAGGTCTGACAGTAGAACTGTGAGTACAACCATTAGGAAGTCAGTGAGTAGGTCCGACAGCAGGTCTGTGAGTACAACCGTTAGGAAGTCAGTGAGTAAGTCTGACAGTAGAACTGTGAGTACAACCGTTAGGAAGTCAGTGAGTAGGTCTGTAAGTAGGTCTGTGAGTACAACCGCTAGGAAGTCAGTGAGTAGGTCTGAGAGTAGCTCAGTGAGTGAGGCAGTGAGCAGGTCTGTGAGTAGGTCTGTCTGTGAGTTTCACTGTCAGTAGAAGGTCTGTGAGTAGGTTGGTCGGTATGTCCGTGACTAGCATGTGGTAAGTCTGTAAGAAGACGTTTGAGTAGTTCAGTGAAGACAACTGTGAGTACGTCAGTGAGTAGGTAAGTGGGTACAAACTGTGTGTAGATCAGTGCATAGGTCTAAAAGTACCCCTGTGAGACGATCTGTGAGTAGATCTTTCAGTAGGCGTGTGAATATGTATGTGAAATTGTCAGTGAGTAGTATATTGCGTAGGTCAGTTGTAGGTGTATGAGTACAACTTTGAGTAAGTCTGTCAGTGGGTAACTTAGTAGGTCAATGAGTAGGTCAGTTTTTATGTCAGTAAGTACAAATGTGAGTAGGTCAGTGAGTACGACTGTGTGTACAATTTTTAGTAGATCAGTTAATTCAAAGTAATATTTAAAATACACATTTCGGGAGTCCACTACCAAATATTAGTCTAGTCTCAACGCCTTGAAACTTCTCAAGGTTATTATTATTCGAATGGTATATAAACCGGAATGACAGGTGGAGATTTTTTTCTTTAAAAAAAAAAAAAAAATCAGATTAAGAAATCCAAGATTACGCATACAGAGCCCTGGCCTGTCTGGAAATGTTTAAGGGGGTGGGGCATGTCGGTTTTGGCTGGCGGGTGGCGGCTGGGAAGCGCTGGAGTGTTGGTGAGAGGATTTGTTTGTGTTCCGCTAAATTGAGTGTCCAGCCGTCTTTGAGATGGCGTTACCACATGTGTAAGCTCAACTGTGCCTGTGTGTTCACGCAACGGTCTTCTGTGTCTGTGTCTGTGTCTGTGTGCCATCCGCGGCGTTGATGATTGAAAATCTCGCGCGAATAGGCGGACTTGGAAATAAAGATATAACTATGTGTCTGTATTAGAAGGAACTAACGGTCCTAAAAGAGAAACCAAAGCAGATAAGTTGAAGGTCTTTGTTTACAAAAAAGACAAGCTGGCACGAGAGTATGATTTAATAAAATTAAACAAAATAAATTATCGGGTGAAAGGATTGACGTCATCAGTCATCAGAGTACTAAATTAACCAAAGGAGAAAATGATGGAAGGAAATGCAGAGAGACCAGGATAAATTAGAAAGATTGATGCTGAAGTGGCCGGAAAAAAGAAAAGAATTATATTAAGCATTTAAAGACTTACAATCAAGAAAAAGAAATATAATAATTAATAAAGGCATACATTAAAGGAGCCACAGTGAGTTTAAACAGTTGTTTGCCTGGAAGAGAACGGAATACACGGCCCATGTATAGCCCGTAGGATAATGCCATACAAAATTATGCATTGCAAATTATTGCAGTTGTATATAATGAACATACGGCTTCATTAATATTTTTTTTTTTATTTTATTTTTTTTTAACGTTTGGACCAACATCCTTGAATCAATCCCATTCAGGCCTACGCCTCTGAATCATCACCAATGAATTCACTGTCCACTGCATAATTATTTGATTCAGTTGCACCATGACCTTGTCAGCCTTGTTCAAGGTCACTTCATCATTTCCGCGCAGACGGATCCCTTTCATGACCAAAACCTGAGAACCACCCCGCCCCCCTTTACTGACATTGTCAAACAGAACTCCGCCCCCCACCCATTCTCACACCATGGTCCCTCTCCCCTTGTGTAACGATGCTAATAATGGCGCCCCATAAATTGTATCGCCACCTCATTGAAATCGAGGAGTGCGCTTTGTGTCGTACCGGACTACACGGCCAGTACAAGGAGACCGTCACGGGTGGACAATGGCACGGGTCAAGCTGACCTGTCCCTTCAACACCGGTCAGTCGGATAAATCACCAATGACTGTTTTAACGGATAACGGACCAGCAAACAATCGGACGAACGCAGAAGATGTTCTTTCAGCATCAATTGCTTGGAATGCACATAAATATGGTTTCCGATAGGAGTTATTTGCATATAGCTGACATTTAAAGACACACTCTGTGCGGGTAATGACTCATCAAACAATCCTCCAAAGTCTTCCAGGCTTATTGATATTATTCACATAAGTTTATGCCCATCATGATATATTATCTTTAATTCAATATCCAAAATTTAATTTAGGTGGCACATTTAATGTCCATGCAATATTTCGGTGATGACTGCGGCTACTGGGCAATAATTCTTTTAAATAAGTGAGCTCTAAAAATGGATTGACGCTAAAATGCGGCATGCGCCAAAAGTAACAGTACTTAAACTCCCGCCAAAAGTAACAGTTCTAAAACTACCGCCAAAAGTAACGGTACTGAAACTCCCTCCAAAGTAACAGGACTAAAACTCCCGCCAAAAGTAACAGTACTAAAATTCCCGGCAAAAGTAGCAGTACAAAAACTACCGCCAAAAGTAACAGTACTGAAACTGCCGCCAAAAGTAACAGTACTGAAACTGCCGCCAAAAGTAACAGTACTGAAACTCCCGCCGAAAGTAACTTTACTGAAACTCCAGCAAAAAGTAACAGTACTGAAACTCCCGCCAAAAGTAACTTTACTGAAACTCCAGCAAAAAGTAACAGTACTGAAACTACCGCCAAAAGTAACATACTAGAACTCCCGCATAATGTAAAAGTACTAAAACAACTCTCGCATAAAGTAACAGTACTAAAACAACTCTCGCATAAAGTAACAGTACTAAAACTCGCGCATAAAGTAACAGTACTAAAACTCAAGCCAAATGTAACAGTATTATAACTCCCGCAACTAAAACTCTTAAGTATGTTTGTTAACGGTGCATATCTACAGCTGTCACGTAATGTATTAATGAAGATAATTTAGCAGTTGTTGGAATTGGGTCTCTCACCGGAGGAAAACATAGACTTATGTGGCCAGTATTTTCACTCATACGTCAATTTGTTGTCGAGTATTCAAATTTTTTAGGAAAGTGTATTCTCCAACTAGAGTTAAATTCACAATTTTTTATGAGAATCCCTTTCCTACACCCACTAGGTCTATCAGATCTCCCCTTCTTACGCAATTGGGTCTAACAGACCCTCACTGTCATGGGCAGGGTACCTCTCCAAGACGGTGTAATTTCGTAACTAGTTACCGCACAACTGTGTTGCTATATGCAGTCTTTTTGAAACCCTCTCAGTAGCAGTGTCACTGGCATTCATACCGCTAGCATTATTTCTAATTTTAATATTATGTTTTTCATCTGAAACAGAAAACCCAAGACATAATACCATGGACCTCAATTTTATGAAGTTTTGGCAGTCATGGTGGCCAAATGTAAAAATGTAAAACCATTTCAAGAACAGTTTGGTTCAAATATTTAAAACTTGACAAATTCATTTTACGCCGTTTCTCAAACAGCTGTAGTCTGCCTTAAGAGATGCACCTTTCATCTTGTCACGTGACAATTACCAGTCAGATGTTATTTTAACTTTATGTTTATAATGTATTTATTATTTACATTTTTTTAAAATTCTTTTTTATTTGTTAATCTTAATTTTTTTTTTTTTTTTTTAAATTACACCAACATGGCTTAGCCCAAAACAGTCTATTTAGTGAACTGAAACCAGTCCAGGAGATGAATTTATCTCCAGGGAATCAAGGACAGTTGGCAAGGGGACAACACGATTTCTCGTACTGATACAAAGCTAGCTATTCAGAGAACACTCTGCTCAGATAAGGGAGACCATTGACCCCTGCTACTCACATAAATAACGCTAATGCTAACCAGGGTGATAGACCATGGCGAGGAACTTCCAAGGGAGCAAACCAGCTTCAACGAACAGTAACTGTTTGTGTTTCATCCCGTGCAAAGGGAGATCATGCATCGGGACACAAAGGGAAGACGGAAAAAGGCGTGGTTTATGGCCCTTGTCTCCCAGAATATCAAAGCAGGTGTGCACCGTTATAGATCAGACGGAAAGGACGTGTGTATACACTGCCCTCCCCACATCACTAAACTTTCTGTAAAGTCTAACATTTAAAGCCATGGGTTTGAAACAATTTAAAGTTTACCATGGAGGTAAAAAAAAAAAATGTAGATAAAAGCAAAGCAGAGATGTAGATAATTGTAGATAAGAGATGTAGATAATTGTACTTAAGAGATGTGATACTTGTACTTAATAGATGTAGTTAATCGTACTTAAGAGATGTCGATAATTGTACTTAAGAGATGTCGATAATTGTACTTAAGAGATGTAGATAAATGTACTTAAAAGATGTAGATAATCGTACTTAACAGATGTAGATAATAGTATTTAAGAGATGTATATAATTGTACTTAAGAGATGTCGATAATTGTACTTAAGAGATGTAGACAAATGTACTTAAGAGATGTAGATAATCGTACTTAAGAAATGTAGATAATTGTACTTAAGAGATGTAGATCACTAGATGTAGATAAATGTACTTAAGAGATGTAGATAAATGTACTTAAGAGATGTAGATAACGGCACTTTAGAGATGTTAATTAGTATAGATCTCAATATTTTAAATCAGGGCTGCACAACATAACCCCGCTGGCTTCTTGCGGTCCACCAGCACCCACTATGCTGCCCGCGAAGTAACGAACTGTTCTAGTTTATGTTTTGTTTCTTAATAGCTTTCCCCACCGTCCTATTTCCTCCCCGCCCGCCTTACATTTTGGCGCTGTGCGTCCTGCTCTAAATCCTCCAGTGGCATCAAAGGAAACATTGTGTCTGCTGGCTGGGTAAGGGATGATGGAGCCACATGACCGCCCGGGGCCATTTGTTAAGCAGAGGCCTCATCGTGGACGCAAGTCATAACACGTAGAACATTTAACAAATAAAACTTGAACTCATTCCTGATTACCATTAGTTTGTTAGTAAATTATTACTTTAGAAAGTTATCTATTTTACAATTTTTTAAATTAAAACTTGTTTTTTGTCTTCTTTTTTTATATTAATGTATTCATTTTTTTTAACAATAATTCTTTTATGTCAGAGTCTTTCAAGAATGATAAGAACAGTAATTTAATCAGGCGGCCCGCAAATGTGAACGCCACGTTGTGCATGCGGCTCGCGGGCCTTTCATGGACACCCCTTTTTTAGATTGTTAAATGTTTAATGACAAGGCAACTTGGGAATTTTAACACTATTTATGATTGTTTAATAATGTGGAACTCTCACATTGCAGAGAGAATTCAAATTGTTCATTTGAAATAATATGTTAGAAACATTTAAGAAAAGTAAACAAAACATTCCCCCCCCCCCTAATTAAAACTATGTGTAAAAAATATGTTTTTAGCAAAGTTTTGGAACAAATATTGGTCGTATGAATGACCCCTCACACAAGAAGAATTTATGAATAACATTTTCATTGACCAGTATTTCATTTTTTATTGCATAGGGGAGGTAAGTAGATTTTTAACAATACACAACATTTTGCGCACTCAGTTAGCTACCTTAGCATAGACATACTTATATTTACATTTTTAAAAAATTAAAAAGGCGGCAGTTTGAAAAAGGGTGGGGGGGGGGTAGTGGGGTGGGGGGGTAAGGGGGGTGGGGGGAGATACAAACAACACCAAAGAAAGTATTATTCTTTTATATATTCCTTTTTTTTTTAAAAGCAGCCTTAATTATGTTTAAAAAAGGGTGGGGGGGGTAGTGGGGTGGGGGGGTAAGGGGGGTGGGGGGAGATACAAACAACACCAAAGAAAGTATTATTCTTTTATATATTCCTTTTTTTTTTAAAAGCAGCCTTAATTATGTTTCATATGAAATATAAAGTTATAACTGTGTTCAATGTGTTTCAACTGAAGCCCCAAATTATGATTGTGTTCAATGTGTTTCATTGAATTTGAAGCACCAATTGATGACGGTGTTTAAAGTGTTTTCAATAAAGTATCAAATTATGACTTAGTTCGGTGTATTTCAACCGAAGAAACAAAATTATGACTGCGTTCAATATGTTTCCACTGAAGAATTAAATTAGGACTGTGTTAAGTGTGCTTCAACCGAAGCACAAAATTTTGACTGTATTCATTGCGTTTTCCTGAAGCACCAAATTATAACTGTGTTTAATGTGGCTTAACTGAAGCACCAAATGATGACTGTGTTTAATATGTTTTAACTGAAGCACCAAATTATAACTGTGTTTAATGTGGTTTAACTGAAGCATCAAATTATGACTGTGCTTAATGTTTTTTTTTTAACTGAAGCACCCAATTATGACCGTGTTTAATGTGTCTTAACTGAAGCAAAACAATTAGGACGGTGTGACCCCAAGCATAATTTTATGACTGTTTGTAATGTGTTCCAACCGAAGCACCAAATTATGACTGCGTTCAATGTGTTTTTAAACAAGGCACCAAATTATGGCTGTGTTCAATGTGATCTAAATGAAGCACCAATTATGACTGTGTTTAATGTGTTTCAACTGAAGCACCAAATTATTCTTGTGTTAAATGAGCTTTTTGTTTGTTTTGTTTTATATGCACACTTATAAGGCACCATACTCTAACAGCCCTTACAGGCAGCCTAGTCTACCATTATATGTAGTGCGTTGGAATATTCTCAATAAGGCACCATACTCTAACAGCCCTTACAGGCAGCCTAGTCTACCATTATATGTAGTGTGTTGGGATATTCTGAAGGTAAAAACAAATCATACCTACACCCCAAACACCATAACTCGGGAATGGTGTCACATTGATATTTTCTCACATATGAACTACATATCACAACATATAACTTTAAGGAGGTCAAGAAAGTTCAGTTTTTTTACAAGTTTTAGAGCACAAGTCATCGCAAATGTACGAACGTTTAAGTCACATCTATTTATGTCGAACACAAGGATGCCATTCTCTTTGATTTTGTAGACTAAGGGAAGC
The DNA here is from genome assembly GCA_964033795.1 of Lymnaea stagnalis. Lineage (NCBI taxonomy): Eukaryota > Metazoa > Mollusca > Gastropoda > Lymnaeidae > Lymnaea > Lymnaea stagnalis. The sequence goes on from CAXITT010000142.1 coordinate 694,674, forward strand.
AACATACAGAATCATTTGATGAGATTCAAATAAATAGTTATTTCCCCTAAAATATTACTTATACCATATTTTTGAATATATATAAAAAATAAAAAAAATAAAAATAAATCATTATCAGGCATTGACGTTTACCTAACTTGCTCTCTCCATTTGGTTGAGCCCAGGTGTATCTTTATTGAAATCAATAAGATAAGAGTAACAGTTATGATAAATATGTAACGAAATCGCGATAAAATCTACAAGTAATGAGTATACAATTGCCAGGGACATACGATCAAATATTTCTGTTAAACAATAGTTTTCTGAGATTTATGAAACGGTGAAATAAAAGAAAGTTAGGAATATTTACAAAGTTAAATGCAAACTTAATCTTGATATATTTAATAATGTTATGCTCCTTTACAAATAAAAAAAAAAAATTATACTTTTCCTCGATATTTTTGGGGTCATTTTTGTGTGCTGAAAACTAATTTAATCTATGCGAGATAAGCCTTGCAGGATTTAATATATGAAACTAATCTTATCTGTACAAGATAAGTCTAGCAGGATTGAATACTTGAAACTATCTTATCTGTACAAGATAGGTCTAGCAGGATTGAATAGATGAAACTAATCTTATCGGTACAGGTTAAGTCTAGCAGGATTGAATAGATGAAACTAATCTTATCGGTACAGGTTAAGTCTAGCAGGATTCAATAGATGAAACTAATCTTATCGGTACAGGTTAAGTCTAGCAGGATTGAATAGATGAAACTAATATTATCTTTACAAAATAAGTAGCAGGATTGAAAACATGAAAGCAATCTTATGTCTACAAGATAAGTCTAGCATGATTAAATAGATTAAACAAATATTATCTGTATAAGATAAGTCTAGATGGATTAAACAGATGAAACTAATCTTTTCTGAACAAGATAAGTCTAGGAGGATTGAATAGATGAAACTAATATTATCTGTAAAAGATAAGTAGCAGGATTGAAAACATGAAACGAATCTTATCTGTACAAGATAATTCTAGAAGTATTGAAGAGGAATAAAACACCTAGGATTAGTATTTAATAATAATAATAATAATAATAAATTGAGAGCTTTTATAGCATTTGTCTCCATGCTACGTTAGCACTTGTCACCATGCTACGTTAGCACTTGTCACCATGCTACGTTAGCACTTGTCACCATGCTACGTTAGCACTTGTCTCCATGCTACGATAGCATGATTAAAGCGCTCTGATTTCTTAAAATAAATTTAAAGAAAAATGTCTTTAAATGTTTTTTAAATTATTTTTTTACAATCCATTTCAATGTCTCTCAAAGATTCAGGCAAACAGTTCTATAAAATTAGGTGCTATCGCTTCAAAAGAGCGCATCCAGTAATGACATCTTTTTGTGTCCATCAACACAGGGAACTCTCAGTACCACTGTTGCAGAGAGCAGTTTCTGTATGGAATCATGTTTAGAAATCAGATTTTGAAGATATTTAGATGCAAAGACTTCTACACAGCCATGCGCCAGGTACAGAATTATGTGGTCAATGCGCTCACTCTCAGGAAGCCCTTGGAGAATCTTAAGAACTTGGCTGATATGGTCAGATTTCTTTATATGCGATGCAATGCGTGCTGCAGTATTTTTTACCTTCTGTAATCTCTGAATTTGGTTTTGAGGTTTACCCCACAAACTGTTACAGTAATCTAATCTTGATTGGATTAGAGTTACTGCCACGGCATTAGCTATTCTCTTAATAAGGTAATGAGAAAAGGTTTTTATTTTAGGTCTATAAGGCATGAGAGGGGGCGCTGGCGGGGAGGGGGGGTGACGTTTTTTAGAGGGGTCAGAGAGGTGGAGACATGGGAGTGTTTTTTGGTGAATTTAAATATAAATCCTGCTAGACTTATCTCTACGTTAGACAACACTGGCTTAGATAATTTGGACAAAATCCAACTTGATCTTACTCATGTATTAAAAAGACACACATTGATTGGTCTCATTTATTGATTAAACACGCATATTGATCAAACTAAGATATTGATTAGACACATGTATATTGATTTGCCATATAATTCGATTGACCAGATATTGTCGGCTTCTTTTGCCAAAACGAAGGAACCAAACACACAACAATATCAAACGAAAAAAGACAAGAAAACAAACCTTTTACAATGGATACAAAAATAAAATCAACCTTCAACCAAATTCATTCTCACTTCATCTTTCCGCAATACCCACGGAAAACTTCTCCCAAACCGGAAATTAATGTGTCGACCAATCAATGCCTTTCTTTCAGGCCCCGTGAAAACAATGGTCCCGTGGTGTATAAGGTGCTAGCACGAGATTGGAAGACCACGGTCAGCAATTCTCAGAGGTTTCGGGAAAATCCATTTCTGTTGCATGAATCGGCGAGCGACTTTTGGTGTCTGTTGAAGAGCAAAGAGACAAGGACATTAGATCGCTCTCAGCATGGGGAAAATTGTGTCCCATGGTGGTCCCTCATTTCCTGACGGGGGGCCCATAGGTGTGCTCTATGGATGTGATATAGTTGTATCACACCTTGTACAAGATTCAACTTGGCATAAAACTAGTCATGTACAAGATTCAACTTGGCAGTAAACTTGTCTTGTACAAGATTTAGCGTGTCAGTAAACTTGTCTTGTACAAGATTCATCTAGGCAGTAAATTTGTCTTGTACAAGATTCAACTTGACAGTAAACTTGTCATGTACAAGTTTCATCTTGGCAGTAAATTTGTCTTGTACAAGTTTCAACTTGGCAGTAAACGCGTCTTGTATAATTTCGCTTAGTAACGTAACTGATGTAATACAATAATTGCATTAAATAATTAACGTGTATTAACACCCCCTCCCGCCCACACACCCACACACACACATTAATATTTACACACAGTTTAGCTAATTCAAATTTGATTTTTTATTAATAATATTTTTTTTTTAACAGAAACAGCTCAATTGTGTCTTATGATATCAACCTTATCTATAAAGTGTACACATAAATGGTCTTAATTTTTTTTTTTTTTTTTTTTTTTTTTTTTTTTTTTTTTTTTTTTTTTTTTTTTTTTTTTTTTTGTTGAAACTTATTTTCTAGTAGAAATTGCAGACACATTGAAACCATCATGAGATATTGTGGCAACATTGAGTAAGCCGAAGGAAACGTCATTACTCATCGTAGCGATCAAACCGCCTGGAATGCTAGCTCACTTGCTGCGTCAATGACAGCTTGACGGCACTAACCATATATTGCTGCGAAAGCTGAACGCGTGTTAATGTAATATTCATGTAACTTAATATCAGCCACCTACCTGTGGGGGGGTGTCTAAATATCACATCAATGAGCACAACTCAACAGCGAGCCCAGATTAAAAGGGGTATGTTGAGCTGGGTGTGATGGTAAAACCGGGTATGTTGTGCTGAGTGTGATGTAAATCGGGGTATGTTGAGCTGAGCGTGATGGTAAAACGGGGTATGTTCAGCTGATTATGATGGTAAAACGGGGTATGTTGAGCTGAGTAAGATGGTAAAACGAGTATGTTGAGCTGAGTGTGATGGTAAAACGGGGTATGTTGAGCTGAGTGTGATGGTAAAAAGGAGTATTTTGAGCTGATTAAGATGGTAAAACGGGGTATGTTGAGCTGAGTAAGATGGTAATACGGGGTATGTTGAGCTGAGTGTGATGGTAAAACGGGGTATGTTGAGCTGAGTGTGATGTAAATCGGGGTATGTTGAGCTGAGTGTGATGGTAAAACGGGGTATGTTTAGCTGAATAAGATGGTAAAACGGGGGAAGGTTGAGCTGAGTAAGATGGTAAAACGGGTATGTTGAGCTGAGTGTGATGGTAAAACGGGGTATGTTGAGCTTAGTGTGATGATAAAACGGGGTATGTTGTGCTGAGTATGATGGTAAAACGGGGGTATGTTGAGCTGAGTGTGATGGTAAAACGGGGTATGTTGAGCTGAGTGTGATGATAAAACGGGGTATGTTGTGCTGAGTATGATGGTAAAACGGGGTATGTTGTGCTGAATGCTATTGTTAGATAACTATAATTGGGTCCATTGTAAATGTAAAACTTTACTTAAAAATGAATTACTTCATACCTTGCTGTTTAGCACATACACTGCCATTTAGGCCACACCTTGTGATTGCCAATGATGGATGCGATGAATAATTGCTACACACACACATTCCTTCAATGATTTTAAAAAAAATGATATCATTTAGTTCTATATTTTGCATCGATATTTGTTTTGGACATTATATGAATGATGTGAATATAAATATGTTATGTCTGCCAATTTTCTTCTTTTTGTTCTATATAGTAAGGGCGCACGATAGGATTTATTGATCGTTCTGGCTCCTATGCATGTAGAGGGGATTTGCAATGTTTCTGTGCCTGAGTTTGAAAAGGATATTTTACTGGTTGCAAGTGCTACTTTGTGAGGGTATCATGCACTGGGAGTTGGAAGGCCTGAGGCAATAAATTCAAATTTGTCAAATGTTGTCGCCTCAAATGTTACTTTTGAAAGCGTTTTTCAGTCCCTGGATGTCTTTGGCTTCTCGCTGGTATGAGCATGAAATGCCTGTCATGGCCTCGTCGCTGTCTTTGGGGGAGAGGGGTGAATTTCTGTTTAATGGACAAACCCATTATTTATCTTGTACACAAAGGAGAGCCTGAGTAGCCAGGGTAGTCGTTCCTCCAACAATGAAAAGCCCAATGTTGAATGTTAACAATTAGGTACCTCACGGAGGAAACTGGGGCAAGTGTATGGCCATGCAGTCCGTAAGGGTGGTGTGAGGGGATACAACATCTAGAGACTGACCGCGTCAGGCACTTGGCAGGAGGAAAATTCATGTCCCAGCTCATCTCCCACTCATCTAACCGATTGCTGTAGCTGGTCCTGGTAATATCAGTTGGCGATCGCCCTTTACACCACCGTTTCTGGCTGTGAACAGTCTTATTTTGGATTTAAGTTTTTATGAACCACTGACTTAACACCGACAAGGAAGGAGCTTGTACCGTCCACCACTACTGCCTGAGGAAGCTAGAGATCCATGTTTTAGTAGTGCCTTGGAACCCATATCTCTGCAGTTTGTGTAGAAGTAAACTATAATTGACAAAATGCCTTTAAGAATTCCATTACCAGCTCGTCAGTTGGCTTGTGGTTCTCCAGGTTGGTCATCAAGTCTTGTACACATTCAAAAAGCTGGGTCTCACCTGACCTATTGACTCGAAAGCCATGAATCATTGGGTATGTTTGGCTTTCAAGATGCTTTATGACTGCGCTTACGTTTATGTGCTCCAACAGTGTGCATACCGCGCTGGTGAGGGACACCGGACAATGGTCAGCATAGTCAGAATGCTCCCGTTTTTTTGTAGATTGGATTGACATGCGCTGTTCTCCATTCTGCTGGAACATTGCCTGTGCATAGCGACGATTGTAAGAGGATTATCAGTGCAGGAGCGATTTATTTTGGCAATTCTTTGAGCACTCGAGGTTTGATGTTGTCAGGACCACACGCTTTGTATGGGTTAATGGTATTGAGGAGGGGAAGCACATCCTTCTCTGCTATCTGGATATCTTCCATGTAGGGGTAAGCTCTATTCATCATATTGGTCTTCTGAAGGAACTCAGCCTCTGAGTACTCTCTACCGTCACCAAAGACCGAATGGAACTGCTATTTAAGTATGTCAGCCTGTGCTTTTGGGTCAGATGTCAAAAGGCCATCCCACCTCAGGGGTGAAAATCCAGTGTTTGATGGCTTTTTGTGCTTTACGTAGCTCCAGAAGCGCTTGTTTTTGTCACCTTTGGTCGGAGATTCTTCCTCTGAGAAGATGCCGTTCAGGTAGTTCCAGTAAGATCTGTGCAGTAAGCGTTGGATGGTTCGGCGAAGCCTAAGTACCTCGTAGCTCAATTTAACCAAGCCATTTTTTTCCCAATCGTTTGTACTGCCGGTCTTTCCTGGGGATAATCCTATGGATGTCAGCCGTGACCCATGACTGATTTATTTTAAGTTTTGTGGTCTCATGTGGTATGCATTTCTTCACTGCATCATTACTCGGTGTCTTAAACTTAAACCACAGCTCTTCTGTTGTCGCTGTACACTGAATCGCCTGCATGTTAGAGCTCAGCTCTGTCATTTCCCGTGGATATGTTTAATGTGACCAAAAAAAGAGATTTCTGCAAAATGATGTAGATTTGTATGTGCTAAATGTGTGTAAAATGTGTACACGAAAAAAGCTGTTTATCATATAAACACTTATACATGGATATCTAATGTGATATGTCCATATATAGGCATGAATATTTCCAGTTATGTGTCCATATTGAAACATGGAAATCCACTGTGGTGTATCCATTTCCTCGTATTTACGAGCTTCTGAGCAGGAAATGTCCTGGTATGCTCCTGACATTAACGACATCGACGGACTTGCACTGATGGGAATTTGGTGTTCATGAATGTCATTGAATGTTCATGAATGTTATTGAATGCTACAAAGTGAATGTTTGGCTTGCGACAGAATAAAATGTCAGCGACTGAGTTGATCTGTAAAAGTTAGTGTGCTGATTATAGACCGGAGGGTGGGGGGCGAGGGGTGAGGAGTGATCAGCGGTATCATCATTAATTGCCGTGTAAACATTTTTGTGTACGTATATTTGTTGATCAAAGATATGATATGCTGGTAAATAATTGTTTTGATAGTTTATCAAATTAAAGCATACTTTTTATCCCAGTTAAGTTCTAAAACAATGTAGAAAGACATACAGGAAGGTGTCCTTCACACACATAGATTCTTTCAGACGCATACTTTACTTCAGAAGTATAGCTTACTTTAGACACAACGATTTTAACACAAATAGTTTACTTAAGACACATTGTTTACTTAAGACATATAGTATACTTCAAACACATGTGGTACCTCAGACACATAATTTAATTCACACACATAGTTTACTTCATGCATATAGTTTACTTCAGATACATTGTATATTTCATAAATATAGTTTACTTTAGACAAATAGTTTACTTCACACACAGTTTATTTAAGGCACATAGGTTAATTCACACACATAGTTTACTTAAGGCACATATGTTACTTAACCCACATGGTTTGCTTCAGAAACAAAGTTTAGTTCATGCATATTGTTTACTTAAGACACATTACAGATTACTTCGAACATAGTTTTCCATAGACACGTTGTTTACTTCACATGCATAGTTTACCTAAGACACACAGTTTACTTCAGACACATACTTTACTTCAGACACATAGTTTACCTCAGAAATATAATTTACTTCAGACACATAGTTTACTTCAGACACATAGTTTAC
>CAXITT010000142.1:702429-732479 GCA_964033795.1 Lymnaea stagnalis
TTCAGACACATAGTTTACTTCATGCATATAGTTTACTTCAGATACATTGTATATTTCATAAATATAGTTTACTTTAGACAAATAGTTTACTTCACACACAGTTTATTTAAGGCACATAGGTTAATTCACACACATAGTTTACTTAAGGCACATATGTTACTTAACCCACATGGTTTGCTTCAGAAACAAAGTTTAGTTCATGCATATTGTTTACTTAAGACACATTACAGATTACTTCGAACATAGTTTTCCATAGACACGTTGTTTACTTCACATGCATAGTTTACCTAAGACACACAGTTTACTTCAGACACATACTTTACTTCAGACACATAGTTTACCTCAGAAATATAATTTACTTCAGACACATAGTTTACTTCAGACACATAGTTTACCTCAAACACATAGTTTACATCAGACACATAGTTTACTTCAGAAACAAAGTTTACTTCAGACACATAGTTTACCTCACACACATAGTTTACCTCACACACATAGTTTACTTCAGACACATACTTTACTTCAGACACATAGTTTACTTCAGACACATAGTTTACTTCAGACAAATAGTTTACTTCAGACACATAGTTTACTTCAGACACATAGTTTACTTCAGACACATAGTTTACTTCAGACACATAGTTTACTTCAGACACATAGTTTACTTCAGACACATAGTTTACTTCAGACACATAGTTTACTTCAGACACATAGTTTACTTCAGACACATAGTTTACTTCAGACACATAGTTTACTTCAGACACATAGTTTACTTCAGACACATAGTTTACTTCAGACACATAGTTTACTTCAGACACATAGTTTACTTCAGACACATAGTTTACTTCAGACACATAGTTTACTTCAGACACATAGTTTACTTCAGACACATAGTTTACTTCAGACACATAGTTTACTTCAGACACATAGTTTACTTCAGACACATAGTTTACTTCAGACACATAGTTTACTTCAGACACATAGTTTACTTCAGACACATAGTTTACTTCAGACACATAGTTTACTTCAGACACATAGTTTACTTCAGACACATAGTTTACTTCAGACACATAGTTTACTTCAGACACATAGTTTACTTCAGACACATAGTTTACTTCAGACACATAGTTTACTTCAGACACATAGTTTACTTCAGACACATAGTTTACTTCAGACACATAGTTTACTTCAGACACATAGTTTACTTCAGACACATAGTTTACTTCAGACACATAGTTTACTTCAGACACATAGTTTACTTCAGACACATAGTTTACTTCAGACACATAGTTTACTTCAGACACATAGTTTACTTCAGACACATAGTTTACTTCAGACACATAGTTTACTTCAGACACATAGTTTACTTCAGACACATAGTTTACTTCAGACACATAGTTTACTTCAGACACATAGTTTACTTCAGACACATAGTTTACTTCAGACACATAGTTTACTTCAGACACATAGTTTACTTCAGACACATAGTTTACTTCAGACACATAGTTTACTTCAGACACATAGTTTACCTCACACACATAGTTTACTTCAGACACATAGTTTACTTCAGACACATAGTTTACTTCAAACACATAGTTTACTTCAGAAACATAGTTTACTTCAGACACATAGTTTAATTCAGACACATAGTTTACCTCATGCACATAGTTTACTTCAGACACATAGTTTACTTCAGACACATAGTTTACCTCACACACATAGTTTACTTCAGACACACAGTTTACTTCAGACACATACTTTACTTCAGACACATAGTTTACCTCAGACACATAGTTTACCTTAGACACACAGTTTACTTCAGTTACATAGTTTACTTCAGACACACAGTTTACCTCAGACACACAGTTTACCTCAGACACACAGTTTACCTCAGACACATAGTTTACTTCAGACACATAGTTTACTTCAGACACACAGTTTACCTCAGACACACAGTTTACCTCAGAAACACAGTTTACCTCAGACACATAGTTTACTTCAGACACATAGTTTACTTCAACACATAGTTTACTTCAGACACACAGTTTACCTCAGACACACAGTTTACCTCAGACACACAGTTTACCTCAGACACATAGTTTACTTCAGACACATAGTTTACCTCAGACACACAGTTTACCTCAGACACACAGTTTACCTCAGACACACAGTTTACCTCAGACACATACTTTACTTCAGACACATAGTTTACTTCAGACACATAGTTTACTTCAGACACACAGTTTACCTCAGACACACAGTTTACCTCAGACACACAGTTTACCTCAGACACATACTTTACTTCAGACACATAGTTTACTTCAGACACATAGTTTACTTCAGACACATAGTTTACTTCAGACACACAGTTTACCTCAGACACACAGTTTACCTCAGACACACAGTTTACCTCAGACACATAGTTTACCTCAGACACATAGTTTACTTCAGACACATAGTTTACTTCAGACACATACTTTACCTCAGACACATAGTTTACTTCAGACACATAGTTTACTTCAGACACACAGTTTACCTCAGACACACAGTTTACCTCAGACACACAGTTTACCTCAGACACATAGTTTACCTCAGACACATAGTTTACTTCAGACACATAGTTTACTTCAGACACATACTTTACCTCAGACACATAGTTTACTTCAGACACATAGTTTACTTCAGACACACAGTTTACCTCAGACACACAGTTTACCTCAGACACACAGTTTACCTCAGACACATACTTTACTTCAGACACATAGTTTACTTCAGACACATAGTTTACTTCAGACACACAGTTTACCTCAGACACACAGTTTACCTCAGACACACAGTTTACCTCAGACACATAGTTACTTCAGACACATAATATACCTCAGACACACAGTTTACCTCAGACACACAGTTTACCTCAGACACACAGTTTACCTCAGACACACAGTTTACTTCAGACACATAGTTTACCTCAGACACATAGTTTACTTCAGACACATAGTTTACTTCAGACACATACTTTACTTCAGACACATAGTTTACTTCAGACACACAGTTTACCTCAGACACACAGTTTACCTCAGACACACAGTTTACCTCAGACACACAGTTTACCTCAGACACATTGTTTGACTAAGAAGTATAGTTTACTTCAGACACATTGTTTAAATCAGACACATAGTTTACTTCAGACACATAGTTTACTTCAGACACATACTTTACTTCAGACACATAGTTTACCTCAGACACACAGTTTACCTCAGACACACAGTTTATCTCAGACACACAGTTTACCTCAGACACACAGTTTACATCAGACACATTGTTTAACTAAGAAATATAGTTTACTTCAGACACATTGTTTAAATCAGACACATAGTTTACCTCAGACACATAGTTTACCTCAGAAACATAGTTTACCCCAGAAACATAGTTTACTTCAGACACATATATTACCTCAGACACATAGTTTACCCAAGAAACATAGTTTACTTCAGACACATTGTTTAAATCAGACACATAGTTTACCTCAGACACATAGTTTACCTCAGAAACATAGTTTATCCCAGAAACATAGTTTACTTCAGACACATAGATTACCTCAGAAACAAAGTTTACTTCAGACACATAGTTTACTTCAGACACATAGTTTACTTCAGACACATAGTTTACCTCAGACACACAGTTTACTTCAGACACATAGTTTACTTCAGACACATAGTTTACTTCAGACACATAGTTTACTTCAGACACATAGTTTACTTTAGACACATAGTTTACTTCAGACACATAGTTTACTTCAGACACATAGTTTACTTCAGACACATAGTTTACCTCAGACACATAGTTTACTTCAGACACATAGTTTACCTCAGACACATAGTTTACTTCAGACACATAGTTTACCTCAGACACATAGTTTACTTCAGACACATAGTTTACCTCAGACACATAATTTACCTCAGACACATAGTTTACCTCAGACACATAGTTTACTTCAGACACATAGTTTACCTCAGACACATAGTTTACTTCAGACACATAGTTTACCTCAGAAACATAGTTTACCCCAGAAACATAGTTTACTTCAGACACATAGTTTACCTCAGAAACATAGTTTACCCCAGAAACATAGTTTACTTCAGACACATAGATTACCTCAGACACATAGTTTACCCCAGAAACAAAGTTTACTTCAGACACATAGTTTACTTCAGACACATAGTTTACTTCAGACACATAGTTTACCTCAGACACACAGTTTACTTCAGACACATAGTTTACTTCAGACATATAGTTTACTTCAGACACATAGTTTACCTCAGACACACAGTTTACTTCAGACACATAGTTTACTTCAGACACATAGTTTACCTCAGAAACATAGTTTACCTCAGAAACATAGTTTACCCCAGAAACATAGTTTACTTCAGACACATAGTTTACTTCAGACACACAGTTTACTTCAGACACATATTTTACCTCAGAAACATAGTTTACTTCAGACACATAGTTTACCTCAGAAACATAGTTTACTTCAGACACACAGTTTACTTCAGACACATAGTTTACTTCAGAAACATAGTTTACTTCAGACACACAGTTTACTTCAGACACATAGTTTACCTCAGACACATAGTTTACTTCAGACACATAGTTTACCTCAGAAACATAGTTTACCCCAGAAACATAGTTTACTTCAGACACATAGATTACCTCAGACACATAGTTTACCCTAGAAACAAAGTTTACTTCAGACACATAGTTTACTTCAGACACACAGTTTACCTCAGACACACAGTTTACTTCAGACACATAGTTTACTTCAGACACATAGTTTACTTCAGACACATAGTTTACTTCAGACACATAGTTTACCTCAGACACACAGTTTACTTCAGACACATAGTTTACTTCAGACACATAGTTTACTTCAGACACATAGTTTACTTCAGACACATAGTTTACTTCAGACACATAGTTTACTTCAGACACATAGTTTACTTCAGACAAGTAGATTACCTCATGCACATAGTTTATCTCAGAAAAATAGTTTATTTCAGAAACATAGATTACCTCAGACACAAAGTTTATTTGAGCAATTACTCCTTTCATCGTCTAAAAATATAAACAAAAATCAAAAGCATAATCTTATAATTTATGATTGCATCCTGAAACTTATGAAATCATTTTTAAGGTGTTTTAAAGTTATCTCCCTATCAATTAATTTTTTTTTCTATGCAAAGAGCAAAATGTGTTCTTTAAGCTAATAAATAAATTTAATTCTTTATATATTAAAGAAAGTACATGTGTGCTGTCAATTGAGTTTATTTAGGACAGGGAGCGAAATAAAATGGCCGATAACCGCATAAAGGAAATTTTATTAAATACTGATACGTTTGTTTGGTTCGTGATAATTTCTTTTGTTTCGAGCAAATAGTCTCAATTTAAGATAAGATGTAATTAATCTGCGATGTAAAGAATACTAATGTAATTTAGGGGCAGTGGCTTACCTGAGCACCGCGGGGGGGGGAGGGGGGTTGGGGTAGCAGTAATTGAGAGTTTTATAAAGTGCATTACTTGAATGCATGTTTTGTCAAGTAACCTTAGGAGACAGGAGGCACCACGCATTTCGGCCTCCATTGTTTTGTTTTTTTTTGGGGGGGGGGCGACGGGGACTATCACTTGTTTATAAATTATGGCCGATTAACAATATTACTAACGTATTTCAATTTACTTGTACATCTGTAACACCTGAATAACGTCATACAATTGCATATTTGATTCTAGCATAACGTTTTTATAGCACCTCTCCAAGACAGTATGTGATCCAAGCAGAACGTATATATATATAGCACCTTGCAAATACATTATGTGATCATAGCAGAACGTTTATATAGTACCTTACAAACACAGCATGTGATCTTAACAGACAATATGCGATCCTATCAAAGAGTTTATATTGCCCTTTACCAAAACTGTATGTGATCCTAGCAGAACGTTTTGAGCACCTTGACAAGACAATATGTGATCCTAGCAGAACGATTATAGAGCACCTTGACAAGACAATATGTGATCCTAGCTGAACATTTATAGAGCACCTTGACAAGACAATATGTGATCCTAGCAGAACGTTTATAGAGCACCTTGACAAGACAATATGTGATCCTAGCAGAACGTTTATAGAGCGCCTTGACAAGACAATATGTGATCCTAGCAGAACGTTTATAGAGCGCCTTGCCGAGAAAGTATGTGATCCTAGCAGAACGTTTATATAGCGCCTTGACAAGACAATACGTGATCCTAGCAGAACGTTTATAGAGCGCCTTGACAAGAAAGTATGTGCTCCTAGCAGAACGTTTATATAGCGCCTTGACAAGACATTATGTGATCCTAGCAAAGAGTTTATTCCAACCTTAAGCACTCGTCTTAAGAGTTAGTATTTGTTTTGTAAACGCCAATGTAGACTCTAGTGACTTAACAGGAACGTGTACGTGTCTATCATCGAGTCATGTCCAGGACTTCGATGTTTCCATGATGATCAAAAGTGATAAAAACATCTGAATTTCGAAATTTCTTCGTTTCTCATCTCGTGGCCATTTGAACACCATTGTTAGCTTTATACAACCCTTTGGCCATTTGAACACCATTGTTAGCTTTATACAAACCTTTGGCCATTTGAACACCATTGTTAGCTTTATACAACCCTTTGGCCATTTGAACACCATTGTTAGCTTTATACAAACCTTTAGCCATTTGATCACCATTGTTAGCTTTATAAAACCCTTGGCCATTTGAACACCATTGTTAGCTTTATACAACCCTTGGTCATTTAAATAACATTGTCATCTTAATAAAGTACTTGCGTTAAGAACTTGTATGTATAATGCGTTTGGGTGTTGGGTGGAGAGTAGTCGGGTAGATGTTGTTATTAAATTGCTAGTATTTTGTGACGTATTTTGCGAAATGGGAAATGACGTATTGTGTTGTGTCGTGGGCAGTGATTGAGGAATGGAACCAGTTAACAATGTAGTTTGGTGAAATAAAGATACTTGAGTCTCTAAGACTGTATGGTTTGTGTAGTTACTATATTAACACCTAGAGCAGCGGTTCTCAACCCGTGGGTCGCGACCCCTTTGGCGGTCGCACGGACCTTTCACAGGGGTCGCCTATGACCACCTGAAAACGCATATACTGCACAGCTGTAAAGTATTAACGAAAATAATTTTGTGGTTTGGGGTCGCCACAACATGAGGAAATGTACTAAAGGGTCGCGGCATTAGACCCACTGAGAACCACTGACCTAGAGTAGAGACGCTAATGGAACTTTGTGCGAACCGGTTCGTAACACCTTGACCACTTGAACAACATTGTCAGCATTATAGACCCTTGGTTGTTTGAGCAACATTGTCCACCTGATAAAACGATTCTTCAGTCGATAGTCTAATTTCTGCCTTTACACACATTTTGTTTTTATAACTAGCTAAATTGTTTTCAAATTGCAATTTTTGTTTAATATTATTTTGTTATGAACAATGTAATATGCACGATAAAAGGTATAAACTCAACAGTTGGATATTTTTTTAAAAATCTGTCTTTAAGGTTGGATGAAGAATAAACCAACAAAATAATTGTCACAACTATTGATTTTATGAGGTATCCATGCCCCTATTATGAGGAGCTTATTTTAAAACTTTTATCATTATGTATGTAATAATAAAATATTTTTTGAATCTTAGGAGTGAGATATTGATAATTCAATATTCTAATGCTTAAGCTGACTAGGTTTTGGCTAGCCTTCAATAATCAACCGCCCTTCAAATCAGATAGCAACACCCTATAAGTAAGGATTATTTCAATAAATGCCCAGACTCACAGTAAAAGAGTTGATTGACACTACAGGAAAATTTGAAAGACGCCCACAAGGTATTGAACTTAACCAATCAAGCACACAGCCACCAGTGATTATAGTTGGCATCATATTCTAGCTTCTCGGTTGTGGATAACAGCTTACTAAGAGGACGCGAGGTTTGAGACACCAACGTGTCTGCAGACGATGTCGTCTACCGCCGTGACGTCTAGATGTCTCGTGGCTCATGTTCAGATCTTTCGTTCAGATTGTCTTCGCTTTAAAGCTACAATCACTTTGATGCATTTCGCTTCTGGTGTGTCTGCTTCACCTTCCCAACCGGCCCTACCCCATCCTCAACATGTTTTATATTAATAGTACTGAGAGGGGGGGGGGGATATCAAGAAGGGAGCATCGTGCGTGCTGATTGTACTGAGGTGAATAGGTTCAATAGCACGTAGGCCTATTTTTAAATGCTGGCAAATACAGAGAATGAGAAGTTAACTTTTTAGGGTTTTATTTTATTTTTGTTTGTTTTTTTGTTGTTGAAAACCTGAACCCACCTGGTTTTTTGATCGTAAAATAATAGGACCCATTGTAAAAACAGCTGCCTCCGTATAAGCCCTAGTTGATGCATAACAGTTGAGATGAATTTTAACACGGGACGATACCTAAAATATTCTAAGTCAAAGCGATGAATCAATGAAATTGTCCTCTGAAATTGTCGCAGTTTCTTTCAACAAAATCATGTTCAAATAATTTGTGGGTTTGTTTATAAACCGGAAGTGTCTTTTTTTAATCGTGAAGTGTCTTCTGTAAACGTAAAATGTCTTTTTTTTAATCGTGAAGTGTCTTCTGTAAACGTAAAATGTCTTTTTTTAATCGTGAAGTGTCTTCTGTAAACGTAAAGTGTCTTTTTTTTTAATCGTGAAGTGTCTTCTGTAAACGTAAAATGTCTTTTTTTAATCGTGAAGTGTCTTCTGTGAACGTAAAATGTCTTTTTTTAATCGTGAATTGTCTGTTTTAATTAAATTAAACAAAGTCATTTTTCTAATTAAGATTGTTTTTGTTTTTGATAATTCATTGTGTCATAATATCGCTTCACCGCCTTACATCAATTAGTTAGATAGGTAATAGTGTAATATTTTTGTGTGAAAATAAATGACCATCTCTTGCGTGTAAAAAAAAAAATAATAATAGAAAGCTTACTTTTCTGAGAGTGGTAATCATAATAATGCATGAAGGTATTGCAAATATAATAATAATAATAATAATAAAGTTCATTTCAAAAACACGCTTCATCCCCAAAGGCTCGAAGCGCGGTACAACGTCAACAAAAAACAAATCTATAATTTACCACATTTAAAACAAACGCAACACTACAAAAACTAATTACAAGCATACAATGGCAAAGTCTTTCTAGCCATTTCAACCCCAAGCAACACGGCCATTATGCATTAACTGGAAAATAAGGTTGACAATCATCACAGATGGTGTTTGCGAAATAGATGTGTCTTTAAGTTGGTTTTAAAGGACTCCAGTGTCTGGTTGTTTCTGAGATCGACAGGAAGGGCGTTCCAAATTTTTGGACCAGCAAATATGTCCACCAAGATGTTGTTAGAGCTTAGCTTGACCCGTATCATGACCCAAGCTTGACCCGTATCATGACCCAAGCTTGACCCGTAGCTAAACCCATAGCTAGACATTAGCTTGACCCATACCTAGACCTTACCTTGACACATAGTCATACTTAAGCTTCCACCGTAGCTAGAGCCATAGCTAGACCTTAGCTTCACCCGTACCATGACTCAAGCTTGACCCGTAGCTAGATCTCAGCTTGACCCGTAGCTAGACACAAGCCTGACCCGCAGCTGAAACCAAAGCTTAACCTATAGCTTGACCCAATCTTGACCACCAGCTAAATCCCACCTTGACCTGTAGCTGCAACACAACTAAGGATTTAATCACAGCATCTGTACTTTTTTTCCTACGTAGGTCATCATCAGTTTGATGCAAAATATCATCACGTTCTATGTTTAAAGTAATCTCTAGTTTCCTCCCCTTGATGACGGTCAATATCTTGTTTCCCTCTCACTTTCTGTTTCCTTCTAAAAACTTGTGTACCTTCCCTTCTCCTTGTTCAGCCTACCAACTAATCTTGTCCACTCTATTTTTTTAATTTTTTTTTTTAGAATTCTTGATATTTCGCTTTACCACCTCCATTCCTCTCCTTCCCTTACCTTAGCGACCAATACAAACAGAGGTCACACGACTGTCTCGTCTGCGTCATTGTTTTCAGTGACTCATTAGATGGAATCAAAGGGACCGTCTCCTTCACATCACATCCTACAAGGCAAACATCACAGTTACCTACTTAAAGGAAAATAATATACCTGATAAAATGTTAAATTACTTTTCTTTTCTAAAAAGGAACCAATGTTTCTTATTTTTTTCTTTCATTTTTATTTAAAGAACTTTCTTTGAAAAACTCGAATTCTCTTTAGTAGTGGAAGATTCACAGACTAGTTGTCCTTGAATAAAATAGAAGGTTAGTTTAGTTAGCTTAGATCTATTTATCTGCTAGAAGTAATTATATGCACGGACGTCATACCTACGAGGAGGTGTTTGATGTCATGTGACTATATTCTTAGGTTAGGAAATATTGAAGTTGTCTTGCTTTGAATAAGCCCATATGGTGTGCTGACTAAAGCAAAGCCTCAGATCACTATTCAACAATCAATACGACATCATAAAAGATTGTCTCAGATCACTATTCAACAATCAATAAGGCATCATAAAAGATTGTCTCAGATCACTATTTAACAATCAATAAGACATCATAAAAGATTGTCTCAGATAACTATTAAACAATCAATAAGACATCATAAAATATTGTCTCAGATCACTATTCAACACTCAATAAGACATCATAAAAGATTGTCTCAGGTCACTATTCAACAATCAATAAAACATCATAAAATATTGTCTCAGACCATTATTCAACAATCAAAAAGACATCATAAAATATTGTCGCAGACCACTATTCAACAATCAATAAGACATCATAAAAGATTGTCTCAGATCACTATTCAACAATCAATAAGACATCAGAAAAGATTGTCTCAGATCACTATTCAACATTCTATCAAACTTTACAAAGGTTTGACCTAGTTCACTATTCAACCAACCATAAAGACATCATCAAAATAAAGAAATCATTTCACCCGGTCTTCTCTACCATACACCAACAAAATGATATTTTTCTTTATCATAAAAATTCCCCATTCCAGTCCCACGCGCTGACGTGTTGATTTATTTCAACGGTTCCCTCCTTTAGTTTTGAAATTCACTTTTCCTATTCCTGTAATTTGAAACTTGGCTCTAAACAGATCTTAATTCAAGAGCTGGGTGGAGTAATGAACTATGACCTTTGACCTATAATAAATTTATTAAATGATGACAAAATTTATTTTTTTAAATCGATCTTCCTGAACCCCTTTCCATTTGAGTATGTAAATCCATGAACGATTGTGACTGACAACGCTTAAATATACCGTATAATGTTAGAACCGCTGCCACAGCGTCACGATGTTTCAGAGTGTTGATTGGTCATTGATTACCTGTGCAAACATTTCAGCAAAGAATTTTATTAATACAACAAATGAAAGTTATGCTTACACTCAATTATTTCATCATGTTTGTCTTATTCATTAAAGTAAAACGAGAGTTATTTTATACTCACTTATAGAAGGCGTTCATTGATGCTGGGTGGTTGTCATTTCATATCAAGTTGTCATGTTGACATTCTTATTTAAAAAGTAAAAATGAAGTAAAAAATTCAACAATTTACAAGCTCTACCACGGGGGGGGGGAGAGGGAGAGGGAGAGAGGAAGAAGGAGAGGGAAAGGGGGGGGGGGGGGGTGTGTTCAATTTCTGCTTTGTTACAAAGTTACAGAAGACATTTGGACATTGTTAAGGGTACCGGAAAGCGCAGGCATTTTAAAACATCTTTGAAAATACCAGAAAGTGGAGGCTTGTTAAGACATCTTTGAAAATACCAGAAAGTGGAGGCTTGCTAAGACATCTTTGAAAGTACCAGAAAGTGGAGGCTTGTTAAGACATCTTTGAAAGTACCAGAAAGTGGAGGCTTGTTAAGACATCTTTGAAAGTACCAGAAAGTGGAGGCTTGTTAAGACATTTTTGAAAATACCAGAAAGTGGAGGCTTGCTAAGACATCTTTGAAAGTACCAGAAAGTGGAGGCTTGTTAAGACATCTTTGAAAGTACCAGAAAGTGCAGGCTTGTTAAGACATCTTTGAAAATACCAGAAAGTGCAGGCTTGTTAAGACATCTTTGAAAGTACCAGAAAGTGGAGGCTTGTTAAGACATCTTTGAAAGTACTAGAAAGTGGAGGCTTGTTAAGACATCTTTGAAAGTACCAGAAAGTGGAGGCTTGTTAAGACATCTTTGAAAGTACCAGAAAGTGGAGGCTTGCTAAGACATCTTTGAAAGTACCAGAAAGTGCAGGCTTGTTAAGACATCTTTGAAAATACCAGAAAGTGGAGGATTGTTAAGACATCTTTGAAAATACCAGAAAGTGCAGGCTTGTTAAGACATCTTTGAAAATACCAGAAAGTGGAGGATTGTTAAGACATCTTTGAAAGTAACAGAAAGTTCAGGCTTGTTAAGACATCTTTGAAAGTACCAGAAAGTGCAGGCTTGTTAAGACATCTTTGAAAGTACCAGAAAGTGGTGGCTTGTTAAGACATCTTTGAAAGTACCAGAAAGTGGAGGCTTGTTAAGACATCTTTGAAAGTACCAGAAAGTGGAGGCTTGTTAAGACATCTTTGAAAATACCAGAAAGTGGAGGCTTGTTAAGACATCTTTGAAAGTACCAGAAAGTGCAGGCTTGTTAAGACATCTTTGAAAATACCAGAAAGTGGAGGCTTGTTAAGACATCTTTGAAAGTACCAGAAAGTGCAGGCTTGTTAAGACATCTTTGAAAATACCAGAAAGTGGAGGATTGTTAAGACATCTTTGAAAATACCAGAAAGTGGAGGATTGTTAAGACATCTTTGAAAATACCAGAAAGTGGAGGATTGTTAAGACATTTTTGAAAATACCAGAAAGTGGAGGCTTGCTAAGACAAAGTTCAGAGTATCAGAAAACGCAAGCTTGTTAACACATCTTTGAAAGTACAAGAAAGTGGAGGCTTGTTAAGACATCTTTGAAAGTACCAGAAAGTGAAGGCCTGTTAAGACATCTTTGAAAGTATCAGAAATTGTAGGCTTGTTAACACATCTTTGAAAGTACCAGAAAGTGGAGGTTTGTTAACACATCTTTGAAAGTACCAGCAAGTGGAGGCTTGTTAACACATCTTTGAAAGTACCAGCAAGTGGAGGCTTGTTAACACATCTTTGAAAGTACCAGAAAGTGGAGGTTTGTTAAGACATCTTTGAAAGTACCAGAAAGTAGGGTCTTGTTTAAAGCATCGTTGAGAATGAGAAAGTGCAGACTTCTAATTTAGACTGGGATTTGTAATTCTTTCAAGTAAAGGTCAATTACATTTTGAACACACGGTTCACTTATGGAAAAACATAAATAATCGAAGCAAGAAAAGGTGAAAAAAATATATAAACAGGATTAACCCAAATAGTTTCTCTTAAAGCGATTGTTATTTAAATGAGAAGATACTTCACAACTAAACTTAAATTCTTTATATTGCGGATTTGTAAAAGGAATGCTACTTGTCCGTTTAATCACGAGATTAGTTTCTGTCACTACGCTGCGTTGTGTGTAAACCTGTTTATCAAAGCACCAGGTAATGAAGACCCCTTGTACTTCAAATGTCGCTGTTGCCCGGCTGATCTGGAGAGTGCAAGACTTTTCAATTAGCCACAAAGGCTGTCAGGACCATTCGGTAAATAGCATTAGGTAAGGGGGGATTACTCTCACAGCAGGATGCAGCAAAGGAAAGAGAGTTATCGAATGGTCGCCGAGTATCAAGTATTTCCTGGTTGTCTAAGTGTTAGCATGCATGGGATCGATGAAATGAGGGGGGGGTGTGAGGGTCTTTAATTGACGGATGAGGAGTTGGATAGAGGTAACAAGGTGTGGGGGAGAGAGGGTCGTTAATGGATGGATGAGTGGTAAGATGGAGGTAAGAAGGTGTGAGGGAGGGACGGTCGTATAATGAATGGACGAGTGGTGGGATGGAGGTAAGAAGGTGTGAGGGAGGGACGGTCGTATAATGAATGGACGAGTGGTGGGCTGGAGGTAAGAAGGTGTGAGGGAGGGACGGTCGTATAATGAATGGACGAGTGGTTTTAGAGACGAGGACAGGCATGGGATGTGAAGTAGGTGAAAATAAATGATTGGAAGAGGGAAATAACTGTGGTTTGGAGGCTAGGTATATGAAGGTAGACGGAAAAGCCAGGTAACGATTGTGTGAATGTGTGGATAATTGTTTTATTTAGTACTGAAAGCTTATACCGTAAGCTGCATCTCTTAAATCATTGTAGGCACATCGCGGCTCAGTCATCAAAGTCAGTGCTTTTGTATCTTGTCAAAATCAGTGCAGTTGTATCTTGTGAAAATCAGTGCAGTTGTATCTTATAAAAGTCAGTGCTGTTGTATCTTGTCAAAATCAGTGGTTTTGTATCTAGTCAAATTCATTACTTTTGTATCTTGTCAAATTTATTGCTGTTTTACCTTGTCAAAGTCAGTACTGCATGTATCTTTTCAAATTCATTGCTGTCGTATCTTTTCAAAGACAGTGCAGTTGTATCTTGTAGAGACGCGGATGTTGTATCTTGTCAAAGTCAGTGCGATTGTATCTTGTCAAAGTTAGTGCTGTTGTTTATTGTCAAAATCAGTCCTGTTGTATCTTGTCAAAATCAGTGCTGTTGTATCTTGTCAAAATCAGTGCTGTTGTATTTTGTTGTCAAAGTAAAGTATTAATTTTAACAGTCGAAATTTTCAACATTTTTGAAATCATTATTAAAAATTTAGGTAATTTTTGTTTCTTAAAAGAATTTTTCCAAATCGCCAATTCCAATGGCATTTTTTTGAAGAGTACTCCTACCATCTACCCAAGACAATAAAACAGTTGATCACAAGCTACGAAGACTGTAGAAGAACGCCTTCAGTCTATCCTCCTACCGACAACCCAAGACAACAAAATAGTTGATCACAAGCTACGAAGACTGTAGAAGAACGCCTTCAGTCTATCCTCCTACCGACAACCCAAGACAATAAAATAGTTGATCCCACGCTATGCAGACTGTAGAAGAACGCCTTCACTTAAGGTTTAATCACTTATGCTCTCACAGATAAAATGTGAATGCTGTTAGAGAGATGTGATAGCAGATATCATGTTATCTGTCTGTGCCACCCACCTCAAAGGTTCTCATTTCCTATTATGCTATTAACCTCAATGGTAATCATTTGCCATAAATCTCAACGGTTCTCATTTTGACTCTTTACTTCCCTATTTCACTTTACATTGTACAGTTAGCTTGTTTTTTGCTGATGAATTTTGTTTTAAATTTATAGACACTTTTTTGTTTATTAATTATAAATTTATTAATTGTATTCTTATTTTCTCCCAAAGGGGCGTTCTGCTGATTCGCCCTTTGTAATTAATTATTATATATATCAAGCGTCAAATATCTTGTAATGACTTTTCAAATTTAAAGTAGAACTAGCTGTCAATTTTCATAATTGTTACTACCGTTGTAAGAAGAAAGTGGGGGTGGGCGGGTGGGGGGGGGGTGACCGTCGGAAGGGGGTATTCTGGCTATATATAAAATAGCGGCATTTTCAATCTGCTGTAAATTGTATTTGTTGGGTAGGTGCAGATATTTTTCTAGGCCCGCCCCATATGAAGTAGCCCTGAGCAACGCTACTGCATACAATCACAACATACATATTTACAAGGGTGACACTACATTTGATTTTGAATAGTAATCGATGATTTTAGAACTATTCTGAGTTTGCCATATCGCACAGAGAAGAAGACACAGAGAGAGAGACCATGAAAGAGAAAGTCAGTGTGAGATATAGACAAAGATAGATTGGGAGAGACAGAGAAAAAGAGAAAGAGACGTAGAAAGAAAGGGAGAGTGTGATAGAGAAATGCAGAGAGGGAAAGAGACAGAGAGAGAGTGAGAAATACAGAGATAGAGAGAGAGAAACATAGAGAGAGAGAAACATAGAGAGAGAGAGAGAGACAGAGATAAAAAAGACAGATTGACAGAAACAGTGTCATAGGGAAAGACACAGAGAGACAGAGAAAGATACAGAGAGACATAGGAAGATAGAGACAGAGAGAGATAAATAGAGACAGAGATATTCACATGAAAACAGAAAGAGAGAGAGATAGACAGAAAAAGAGACAGATAAAGAGACAGAGACATAGATAGACAGAGAAAACGGGAGGTAGAGATCGAGACTGAAAGATAAGCAGAGAGAAAAAGAGAGAGAGAGAGAGAGAGAGAGAGAGACGAAGAGGAAGAGAAAGAGACGAAGAGGGAGAAAGTGATCATTGATATTCAAAAGCTGGGACCACATTCACTAGTTTCAAAAGACCAAAACGCAAACAGCATACATAAATAGAGACCATAATTTATCTCATCGTATTGTCATGCAGGTCTTGATTTAATCTGAGGCTTCTCTGTACTCTGACATGAAATGAGATCATAGAAGTAGTTATGATAACAGAGCTCTATCACTTGTGAGTACGCCCTCTATGAATGCCCTCTTCTCTATAAATAATAAAATTTAGTAAATTTAAAACATATTTTTTGCAACCACGGGCTAGAATTTACATTCTAGATAAGTATTTGTCTTGTTATATCCTGTTAAACTGATTATTACGACGACATGAATTGCAAAAAAACATTTTTAGAGTGATTCCATGAAGTGCATCATATCTTTAAGACTGATTCCAAGAAGTGCATCACATCCGTAAGAATAATTACACGAAGAGAATTACATCTGTAAGATTGATTTCTTGAACTGCATCGCATCTGTAACATTAATTTCATAAAGTGCATCATATCTGTATGAGTTTATTCCATGACATACATCTAATCTGTAGAATAGTTTCATGTTTCAATTCTTGTTGGACCAGAAACTTATTAAAGGGAAGGACTTTGAAAAGTGGATCATTTTAAAACAAATATTTCATATCCTTTTTTTTCTTCCAATCTCTTTCGCCATCACACGTACTCCAGAAAATTTACATTGCTTCACTATCTAACGCCTAAGCTTTCTGCACACAGTATATCCTACCGACTGGTGCAAACATTATATCCTACCGACTGGTGCACACATTATATCCTAAAGACTGGTGCACACATTATATCCTACCGACTGGTGCACACATTATATCCTACCCACTGGTGCACACAGTATATCCTACCGACTGGTGAAAACATTATATCCTACCGACTGGTGCAAACATTATATCCTACCGACTGGTGCAAACATTATATCCTACCGACGGGTGCACACATTATATCCTATCGACTGGTGCAAACATTATATCCTACCGACTGGTGCACACATTATACCCTACCGACTGGTGCACACATTATATCCTACCGACTGGTGCACACATTATATCCTACCGACTGCTGCACACATTATATCCTACCGACTGGTGCACACATTATATCCTACCGACTGGTGCACACATTATATCCTACCGACTGGTGCAAACATTATATCCTACCGACTGCTGCACACATAATATCCTACCGACTGGTGCACACATTATAACCTACCGACTGGTGCACACATTATATCCTACCTACTGGTGCACACATGCCAACAAACAGACTTACTGACACGCACACATGCAAACATTCCCAGAATCCTTCACCTTGTATTGCCAATCACGAGCGCTCCATTACGCGGATTTTCTCCCTTGTTGCCGTTACCAAACCGGAAGTAGCTTTTCCTGGCGCCATCATGGGTTGTCCAGGCCCCAACTCCCCCCACCCAGCCTCTCTTCGCCATATCCTTCATATCTATTTGAGGATTATCAAAGGTAATCATGCGATCTCTCTGGGCTTGTCTTCTGGAACATTCATTTTTTAAATTTTTTTTTTTTACATTGCCAGATGTCTCACATTGATACACAATGACAAACGTTGGCTCACATTGACAAACTGTGAAACTTTACTTTTGAAGAGTCTAAAGATGATAGCTTTGTTTTTGCGTTCTGACAACTTCTGGGGCCTATTATATCGAGCATTATCAAACCGATTGTTACAATCTTAAACCCTTCAAGGCTGTCATTTACATTACTGGTGTTGTGTCGTTGTCTCTGTGAATGATGAGAACTGCAAGCTATGACAATGTTTACCTAAGTCTGAAAAAAAATAGACGTAATTTCTTTTCTTTTTTTTTTTTCTTTTGAGATGCGTATTAGGATAAGATACTATTTTAATATGGGTAAATGGCTCAAAAATAGTTAAGGAATTGGTTAATGAAATGGTTCAGGTAATGGTTCAGGAAATGATGTCATTGAATTGTAAACAGTTGCAATGTTATAAATAAATAGTAATAATCAAAATTGAAATATATTGAGTTATACACAGTGGCCGAGTGGACTAAACTGAGAAAATCTCAATTTGGTGATCTGGAGTTCAAATCCAGTGAGAGCCCAGTCAAGCAAAAACATCACCATCACCAGAAGGGACCCATTAACCTTGGGTGGCAAATCATCTAAGAGAAATAGTTAACTCTGAAATCAAACCCGGAGATGGAGTCCCGAAAGGCGGATAACATTGATACATTAAACATTCCGACAACTCATGCGACGCCACTGGTGCGAAGCTGTATCATGCCTTGATTTTCCCTTGGGTTATCCAGTGGCGTGGAGAGAGGCGATCTGCTGTTGGGAACCAGCTTATAATCCTTGAAGAATAATCCCAGGCCTTGTGGATTTCGTCCTCCGAAGCGGAAGCCCATACCATCGTCACACTCGTCGTGACGGACGGATGCCAGCAAAAAATAAAATAAAAATAAACCTTTTGTTACAAATCTATAATATACCTAGATTCATGTTATTATGAGTTCACAATCAAAACTATGCTCAAAGTCGCAAGGAAAGATAACAGGCTGAGTAAGTCAACGCATTTAAAAGTTTAAAAAACAACAAATCAGTGCAGGTATGCAAAAAAAATGTTGTTTTTGTATTTCAACTTGATACTGTGCAAAAGAGCTGTGTTTTATTTCTAGTATAATTTAGAATAGGACATTCCAGATAGGACACACTTGATGATATACATTAGTATTTTCGACTCCAGACAGTACACACTAGTTTATATACATATTCTACCTCACACAAGACATGACATACTAGGTTATAAACATAGCCTGTCGCCTTACAGACAGGACACATTAGTTTATATACATAGAACAGGACACCACAAACAGGATAAACTGGTTAATATATATAGTCTGTCCCACAACAGACATGACACACTGCCTTATATACATAGGACAGGACATCGCAGACAGGATACACTAGTTTATATACATGGTCTTTCCCACAACAGGCAGTACACATACGGTTATTAACATAGTCTGCTCCACGCCAGACATGAAACGTTTCGTTATAGACATAGTCTGTCATCTTACTGACATGACACACTCGTTTATATACATAGTGTGCCCTTCCTCAGACAGGACAAAGTCGTTTATAAACATATGGCAGGACACTCCAGGCAGGACACTCCAGGCAGGACACACTAATTTATATATAGATTTTCCCACCCAAACAGGACACACTGCTTTATATACATTGCACAAAACACCACAGGCAGGACACACGACAGGACACACTAGTTTATTTACATAGTCCCACAAGACAGTGCACACAAGTTTGTCAAAATAGTTAAAAGAACAAAAAACAATTATTACACGATGACATCGTCTGTTTCTTGTTCGGATACGAAGAACTATGACGTCACATCCTTTCTTACGTGACATTAATGTGTTCGTGCTTCCAAAGATGATATTCTAAAAGATGACATTACTAACAATGATAGAATAAAATATCAAATATATTAAGTATTAAGCTTTAAAAAGGAAATATTAAAGATACATTCTGTATTGTGGCTGACTCCATGATTAATCTATGAAGACGCCATCTTGTCATTACGAATCTTGAAGCTGATTAGTTTCTCAAAGAATCCACATAAAGCGATGCGGTGGCTTTCAAAGGATGCTTAAAAGGAAAAAAAAGTATAAGATTAGCTTTTTCCAGAATACGCTAAGGTTTAACCCAGTAAACAAAAGATACAATTTTTTTTTCTCTAGAAATGTACATATCTCCTTTTGTTAAGGTTTACATTTTTTTTTTGTTAAGAAGTCTCAAATTAAAACCTCATGAACTAATCACAGGGGGGATATTGTTCATATGATATGTTCTCTTGTAGTTCTGATTCTATAAATGCATATTCTTTATTTGTGAATTTGTTTTCAACTGAAAAAAATCTTTAAAAATTAAATGAATTTCATCGTGAAGCCTAATTTATTACCCAACATTACCTGCTTCTAAAAGTGCATTTAAAATCGTTTTTTATTTTTTTTCAATTCAATTTTTACCTGAGTGGGTGCTATGCATTTTTTTCTAATTTATTTGCAAATCTTTTGTCTAGAAAATAATTCCATAGCTGTTATATTTATCAGTTGAGAATGGGAATAATTTAAAAATGCCGCGATTTTTATATAAATATATTGTTATAAGATTACCAGAAATAACAAAGCAACAACGGCCGGTGGTGTAGTGTGAGCCTTTACTCTCTACCATCTAAACTGCACACTTTAAATTCTAGACTCTTATGTCTAAAATCTACAATTTAAACTGTAGACTTTAAAATCTACACTCTAAATTATACGCTCTCAACCAGGGCCGGAATAAGCCATCTTGGTGCCCTAGGCACAAACCCACATGGGTGCCCCCTACTGCTCCGAGCCCCCGATCCTCCACTGACTGCTGGTATGTTCAATATTATGCAAAATAAAAAACTAACAAAGAAAAACAGTTGTGAAATGTAAACACATATGTTTGTACAAATATCACTCATATAAAACCTACAGTAAGGTATTTCTGTATTAAAATTAATAGTTAATTAATTTTGTAATAAGAGTAGACAAAAACAATATAATTTTTTTTATATAGATAAGAAAGTCAGAGAGAGCACATATTTACATTTTAAAGTTCTTTTTTTAGATGTACGTCTGGCAAAGTTTTTGAGTACATCATCAAAATTAATTTTGTGCAACAAGTCTGCCTCAATCATCAGCAAAGATAAGGCATCAAGCCTTTCTTGTTTCATTTTCGATCTACTTGGATTTTTGTGTACGTTTCAACTGAGAAAAAGAGCGCTTAATGGAACTGTTCGTAACCATTAATGTGAAAAATATGCGCAAGGCGATTTCTACATTTGGAAAAGCACACTCGATTTTGTCTCTAACTATTACTTTGTAGAGTTCTGCATGACTGAACATGTTGTTCTCAGGTTTTTATGCATGAAAATTGTGGCGAATATATGAGTGGAATTTTTGTAGTTCAGTATATAAACTATTGTTCAGATCTTCAGGATAAGCATTTATTAGTCCTTCACACAATGTTTGCGGTACATCGACCAAACAAGAAAATCGAGCTGCTAGATAATTAAATACCGGTCCTCGTCTACTCATCTCTGTCTCAAGTTTATCAACAATGGTGAAGAAAGCAGATATAAGAAATTTGTCTCTGGCATTCTGAGATACCACAGGGGCATCAACATCAATGACCACCGTCTTTCGTTTACGATTACGGGTCAAAGCTGACTTATAATCCACACCTGGTGTTATTTCTTTTTCAGCTTCTTCAAATCATTCAAATTCATTCCTAGATTCATGCAAGTGAAGAATACAAATCAGCTTACGTTTTCAAGTTCACGTGCTCATTTTGTAGAGCTTGACTGACTTATTCACAATTGTTTTCACTAGCAGACCAAAACGGAAGTGAATTTGTCGCTACGCATTAGTGCGCTACGTAGCACAAACATGTCCCAGAAAAATAAAAAATAAAATATCACAAAAAAACATTAAAGAAAAGTAACACAAAATGGCCAAAAAAACATTAAAGAAAAGTAACAAAAAATTGGCCAAAAACTGGGAAGGGTATTTTACCCCCGGTTTTTGGGACCAAGGTTAAATAATGTGCGATTCAATATAACATTTGCGATTTGCTTATGCCATGTTATTAAGCTATCGGGACAATATAGACCTCCTACACTTTTATCTTGAGGACTTGTGGTGCCCCCCAAATGCATGATGCCCTAGTCATATGCCTTGTTTTCCTAATGGTTAATCGAGCCCTGCTCTTAACTTGACATTCTAAACTCAACACGGTAGACAATTATAACGTTGGATTAACTGAATATACACAATTTAAATTGAAGCAAATACTTTCGTCCCACTATATTTAAAGGAAATTTATGTTTACAAATTAAACAACTAAATCTACATTTTTAAACATTATTTAAACGAACTTTTCCTTTTACCTGACCCAAATGAAGCCCTAGCAAGTTGAACGCTATTGCCAAGAACACAAAATGCGCCCCTCCTCCTTTAATCGGACATGTAGCTCAGTCGTTTATCTTTTAAAGCATTTTTTTAAAAGTGTAAATGGGAATGATCAACACGATAAATGATATTTTTATTTTAATTTTAATGTACTAAAAGTCAACTTCTTAAGCGCAAATTATCAAATTAACAAGTCTATCCCTGCGTTATGAGTTTGATTTTTTATTTAATTGATAGTATTATATGTTTTTAAAAAGCTTTATTTTTAAGATATATAGAACAATCTTAATAAACAGTTTGTAATAAACATTTTATTTTAAGTAGCATACTTTTCTCATGCTTTCACAGAAGCGAAATCCTGAACTTCAGACTCAACAAACTCTTTTACAATGGTTTCTATTTTAGTATTGGTTTCTGTCTATTTTTTCGCCCACTCCTATTTTTTTTGTCTCCCATTTTTTAGGTAGGATCAACGTCTATATTATAAAAATTAAATTATACTAATTTCATTGTTTTCTTGTTGTACTGATGAAGGCATGTGCCGAGACTATAATGTAAAATTATTATAAAAGCTTAACATATATTGTCATATTGTGACAAGTGGTTCGTGCCTAATTCATCGTTCCTTTTAGTCGGCCAGATGTACAAGTTTGTATTTTGTGGAATCTTTTTCATCTAAAGTCTAACTCCCGACCATATTTCTTTCATTTGTTTCCTCTCTCCATCTGTCACTGTTTGACAAGTGCCACGGCTGACAGCCATCATCTATATGTAAAGCCCAAAAGGTCTGAATTTTATTGATAATGTGCACTCTCTTTATAACTCAATTGTCCCCTGTCTTTATAATTCCGTTCTCCCCTTTCTTTATAACTCTATTGTCCCCTTTATTATTCGGTTGTCCCTTTCTTTATAGTTAAAGTGTCACATTTCTTTTTATTCAGAAACTCCCATCTTTATAATTCAATTGACCCCTATCTTTATAACTGTGTGATCCCTTTCTTTAAATTGAAGTATCCTTTTAAAATCCAATTTTCATTTTCTTTATAATTCAAATGTCCCCTTTATAATTCAGTTATCCCCTTCCTTTATAATTCAGTTACCCCTTTTTATAATTCAAGTGTCGCATTTCTTTATAATTCACTTGTCCCATTCATTATATTAGTTCCATCGATCTGATCCGATTGATCGCATTACGTTTTAATAAACCACTCCACATCATGTCCACGCACCAATACTATGTCCAATAAAACAATGCCATTTGGTTAATGTCCAGCAGACTAACATGTCCATGTGAAATGTCCATTGTGAAATGTCCATGTCTTGCGTGAGGTCCACCAACAAGTACATCACCGGTCCCCCACCCCCAGCTTTCTCCCCACCACCAGCCGTCACGTGACCAGTTTTCCACACCGCCCCGCCACATGCCCCACACACGATACTCTCTACGCCCGTGGACTTGTATGAATGGCTCAAACTAGAGTCTCGACTTCACTGACATCACGTGTTTTCCTGTGAGCTCTCTCTATCTCTCTCTCTCGAGTGAAACTGTTGTAATACTGACATCTTCAATTGGTTTTGTGAAGTACAGATTTCTGGGACAGATGTGTTGATTATTTTAGTGCTGGAAAAGTCATTTTTTAAAAATCTGTTTACTTTAAAGATAACAAGGATCTATTGATGTAAAAGAATACTTGAACATCAAAAAGAACGATTCGTAAGAAGTTGGTAATACATAGATACAAGGGGTTCTCATTGTATGCCAGTTGTGACATCTTTGCTATTATAGTTGCTGTGTTGCATTAAGTTTTCAATTACCAAACAGTTCAATAGTTCAGTGGTATCTTAATTATCTGTGCGTCACTGACTGGTCGTAATATCATGACATTAAAAGTATCTCTTATGAATATTACGCTTGTGGTGTGGCTGCTTCCATTTCTGGTTAGCGCACAAAATATTATTCCCGATAACTGCGGTAAATGAAATTGTTGTAAATGCAACTGGTTTCGGTGCGTGATATTTTCAAATCTTTGCTGAAAAGGACATCGCCTCAATTTTAATATGGCGTGTTAAATGGTCGCTCTAAAAGTGGTTGGGACGTCATGATCTAAATATAGTTAATAGGCGTGAAATAAAAAGTGTTAAGTTACGGTCGTTTGTAATAAAATGGGGATTCATAAATGTGCGTTACTTATCTTTTGTCAAGTAACTTTGGAAGTCGTCATTGCTTGGCGGGCTATATTTAGTTTTGAATGACTGTGATATTGATATAATTGTGACTTGTAAAGAAACTCATAACGTGACTTCTTCTTTCTACGTATGGGTTGTGCATATCAACAAGACTTAATTTCAGTGGCTACTGAGTAATAAATAAACTATCAAGTAAAACATACTGAGTAATACATACTGAATTAACCGTACAGAGTAAAACGTGTTTGGTAATGTTTCAAGGTAAAAATTCATAAATAATTGCTAAATCTATAATCATAACTAATATGACGATTGTCACGCTGCCTTGAGAGCCTTTGACCTAGGGAGTACGTTTTTAACCTTTATTATGTGATTGTTATCCGGCCATGATTCTCTCAAACAATTTTTATGAATTGCAAACACACGCAGAGCTACGCCCCACAATCTTAAGCCTGGTAGCTATGTTTCCAAATCAGGACGTATGTCTGAGATGACCATCATATTTCTAACTCGAAGTCCGATAAAAAATTGGTGTACAAAAATAGCCAGACTCTGAAGGCCTCACAAAGGCAGTGGGAAAAAACTGTCATACGACCGATTAGCTTTGCAATTATAAGGGATTAAAAGGCGATTGATATCTTATTATTGATTTGATAATCGCAGGTTAAATAACCGAAGTCTAACCCTGATCGATAGTTTGACTGTTGCATTCCAAAAAATATTCCCTAGTTCACCCTTGAGAGTGTGGCAGAGATATAAATATATATAACCAGCTTGTCAGTGAACTGTCAGTGTTGACAGTTGAGTTCGGCGCATTGATAGCGCACAGCGGCAGTGGTGAGGTGACTGGAAAAAGGGAGATCATTAAACTTCTAGAATAAAAGAACATCTGATGGATCACGTTAGGATTCTTCTGATGACGTTTCTGGTCACGACCAGGGACGTTTTGGTGACGTCATCACGCCACGACTTGGGCAACTACGGCTTGTGTGAGTAGCGTAACTTAACCTTTGATATCATAGTATGTCATCAAAACCATTTCATTTCTTTATCCTATTCATGTCTAGTGAATGTGTAGATGTCCTATCTTTTCTACGTCACCTTGACAGCGGTGTATAAAGTTAGGGGTGCAAAATGTGAAACGGAAAGTTTGGGGGGGGGGGAATTTTCGGCCTAATGCATAGTTTTTTTGTTTGTTTTTTGGTAGAAGTGAGCAGGCAAATATCTTGGCCCGCCCCGGCTGGCACAAGTCCATGATACGCCACTTTCTCCGTAACTAGCTTATCTCTATCTTGATTCACGCCTTTTTTTGTACTTTTTAACATATTATAATTCCATCCATTATCAGATTTGAAAAGTTTCAGTCTTATCCACGAGTCATCGTTGATATTTTCTGTAAAATAAACAAAAATTAACCTAAAACGAACCAGACAATTGCATTGATGTGTAAACGTAGGATACAAAAAGCCTTTATGTGTAAACGTAGGATACCAAAGGCCTTTATGTGTAAATGTAGGATACAAAAAGCCTTTATGTGTAAACGTAGGATACAAAAAGCCTTTATGTGTAAACGTAGGATACAAAAGGCCTTTATGTGTAAACGTAGGATACAAAAGGCCTTTATGTGTAAACGTAGGATACAAAAGGCCTTGATTGTAAACGTAGGATACAAAAGATCTATTGATGTAAATTAAAGTAGCTTACTTGTCTATATATTTATTGTAGGCACAAAAAATGAGCGATACAATGAAGGCAACAAGGACAACGTTGTCGAGGACATCAGGAAAGATAACATGAGAAAATAATCCTATGAATTCTTCAACGTAACTAATCCATAATGAGAATATTAATTATAATGTTTATTTTTTTTTGTTAATGTCATTAGTGTTTTTGCTTCAACAAACCAATTCAATCCATCCACAAGATTATAATGTAATGACGTAATATTGATCACGTGGCTACCAACCATTGATTCATTCCCACTGCAATGTTATGTTTCCCCCACGAGAGAAAAATTTCACACAAATTCACACAAATATTCACTTTGATGTAGTTAATCCCAGTCAATCTCCGAATCGCCAATCATCTCTTTCAACTCTCATCAAAAAATTTCTCAGCATGATGCGTACAGAATAGATGATTTCATTGATATTGTGTCTGTGGTTAACACGTTCATTCAACCACATAGCACTTTTTGGTACTTTTGTATGGATAGCATTACAGTGGGTACATTCTTTGGCTAAACGGAATGGTGGAAAATACATCATCAATTAATAGACTCAATATTTCTATTAATTTTTTTTAATAATAAACATTTTAACACCTATAAACTTTGGTTGATCTGTCAAATATCCAAAAAATAGGTCAAGCATTCATGTGAGATATCTCATAAATCCATGTCAAATGTCTCATACATCCATGTCAAATACCTCTCGTATCATAATTAAATTGCTACCACATCCATGTCAAACATCACACCCATGTCAAACATCACACCCATCCATGTCAAGTATCTCAAATATCCATGTCAAATATCTCACAAATTTATGTCAAAAAACTCACACAACCATGTCAAATATCTCACACACACATGTCAAATATCTCACACATCCATGTCAAATATCTCACACATCCATGTCAAATATCTCACACATCCATGTCAACTATCTCACAAATCCAATGTCAACTATCTCACAAATCCAATGTCAAATATCTCACACATCCATGTCAACTACGGCCCTGTTGCAGTTTTTTTGGTCCGTGTCCATTATTTGGACAATAAAATAGACCTGTCAACATAGCCTAAAAACTAGAATCGTCAACGATCGATACGTCCAACACTTAGAGTTCTGTTTGTTCAAGCTTACTTCAATGGGCGCTGTCTGGCCCAACACTTAGAGTTCTGTTTGTTCAAGCTTACTTCAACGGGCGCTGTCTGGCCCAACACTTAAGAGTTCTGTTTGGTCAAGCTTACTTCAACGGCCGCTGTCTGGCCCAACACTTAGAGTTCTGTTTGTTCAAGCTAACTTCAACGGGCGCTGTCTGGCCCAACACTTAGAATTCTTTTTGTTCAAGCTTACTTCAACGGCCGCTGTCTGGCCCAACACTTAGAGTTCTGTTTGTTCAAGCTTACTTCACCGGCCGCTGTCTGGCCCAACACTTAGAGTTCTGTTTGTTCAAGCTTACTTCAACGGCCGCTGTCTGGCCCAACACTTAGAGTTCTGTTTGTTCAAGCTTACTTCAACGGCCGCTGTCTGGTCCAACACTTAGTGTTCTGTTTGGTCAAGCTTACTTCAAGGGGTGCTGTCTGGCCCAACACTTAGAGTTTTGTTTGGTCAAGCTTACTTCAACGGCCGCTGTCTGGCCCAACACTCACAGGACACACACAACAAAAGCGCATTGGAATTAACCAGCAATTGTTAACTGCATTCAAAGAAATATCGCCACGGTCTATTTAAGCTTGATTTCCACCTGCTAATCCATGGGGGGAGGGGGGGTCTTGGTACCTTTGAGTGAACCACGTCATCCGATATTTGACCATCCATAATCCATGGAGAGACTTGAAAAACCCTGGGGTTTGAATTCAAGTCTTCATTTATTTAAGTGGCCGCGTTGGCCAGTTGGAGGTCGAGTTGTTTTGTTTGAACATTAGGACCAGGTCGTAATGAAATAATATTGCACGACTTGATGGCATCAATTATTCTGACTTTCCTGGCCAATGACCTTGCGCTTGTGTTCCCGCGCTTCAGACGGTATTGACACATGCAATATGGAAGATGTTTTTTTCATATCAGGAAATGGATTCATAAGTACGGACACATAAGTAAGGGTACGTATTTACGGACACATAAGTAAGGGTACGTATTTACGGACACATAAGTAAGGGTACGTATTTACGGACACATAAGTAAGGATACATATTTACGGAAACATAAGTAAGGATACATATTTACGGAAACATAAGTAAGGATACATATTTAAGGACACATAAGTAAGGATACATATTTACGGACACATCAGTACGGAATTACAATTACAGACACATACAAAATAATTGCATCTAAATTTGCAGCAAATTTCAAGTTTACGAACGGAAACATTTGATTCGTTGTTTTATCATGCTGATCCATTTATCAATTTATCGACTTATCCACTTATCGACTTATCCACTCAGAAATTGGTATAATGAAATTTGAGTTCATTCTTCACGTTGAAATGTCATGCAGATCATACTCTGAATAAGGTAACTTTGAATACAGTCTTATCTTTAATTTCATGAAATTATATTGTACTAAAGTTTATTTATTGATATATCTTTATTAATTATGTTGTCATATCTAGGAAGAGTATGTACACCGTCTTATGTATAAGACCTACTCTGTTTGAAAATAAACGTTTACAATTTACAAAAATCGTTCACATTAAACTTAAGAGTTTTATTTTTTTTAGTTTTTTTGTTTTTTTTATCTTTTTTTTTTATTTAGGCCATTTTAGAAGATGATTAAAGGGTGGATACAAAAGAAGATAAATAGAAACTAGAAT
Organism: Lymnaea stagnalis; assembly: GCA_964033795.1. NCBI lineage: Eukaryota > Metazoa > Mollusca > Gastropoda > Lymnaeidae > Lymnaea > Lymnaea stagnalis. The sequence continues at coordinate 731,597 of CAXITT010000142.1, forward strand.
CACCAGCGTTGCCTTCCCATTAAACTAAAAGACACCAAACACCATCTCTCCCTCCTTGGAAACAGTCACTTTTACGGTCATGCTCTACGAACTAGAAGACATGAAAAATGCCCGCCAAGTCCCACTACAAATTAAATCCGGGCAACGCCAAAGAAACCCTAACACGACAAACACCATGGACATTTGTTTGGATGAAGAGGACATTTGTTTGTTTTTTTTGTGTTGAAATTATTTTGGGGAAATTTTTTATTTTGATTGATCTCAAAGGTTTCATGAAATCACTCAATTAAACGTTAGCGTGAGTTGAAGTTAATTGTGTAATAATGGTATAAAGACTTCAACCATCACGTGGATAGCCGTACAATATGAGACGGAGCTTCTCTTAGACACTTTGTATCAGTATTCAACACTAGCCACCCCTAGCCACCCCTAGCCACCCCTAGCCACCCCTAGCCACCCCTAGCCACCCCTCCCCACCCCCCCCCCCCCCCCGTACTCTTCTTCTTCTCCTTTTATATTTAGAGGACTCAAACATGTACCAATGAATTCCAGAGCCCAAACTACACTGTTCCAGTCATCAAATTTGCTGATGATACCACCATCTTTTGACTTAATATCTGAAGAGCAAAGTTGATATCGCAACTTAGTTGAAAGCTTTCTCCCCTGGTCTGACGTAAGTTTTACTCAGTTGCATTGATGAAAAACCCAATGCTACGCCCCACCTCCCCAACCCCCCACCCTCATCACCACAGATGCCTCCTCTCTGTTGGATCCGGGCAATTTCTTTCCCTCGACGTTATGACCGAAAGATCTACAAATTATATTGCTCCATAATCAATCAGAATTGACTAGCGTGCTCCCCCCACCCCCCTCACCCCCCCCC
>CAXITT010000142.1:732552-793121 GCA_964033795.1 Lymnaea stagnalis
GTATTAATATCCCCTCCACTAAACTTACTTGAAAAAACATCAACTCAAATAACGCACATATAAAAATCCCAATTTTTGCTACGCTATTCACACCCCCCCCCCCCCTTACGTCACTGCACACTTTTTATTTTACGCCCATTAGCTATATTAAACATTCTGATGTCTCAACAACCTTTAAACCAAAAATTTGTTACACCATATTTAAATTGTGACGATTTCATGTTCCGAAAAAAAAATAAATATCACGCACCAAAGGACGTTGCCTTATAAAAGAAATATCATTTAGCGTATTTATCGGGAATTCTACTTTGAGCGCTGCCAGGAAACGGACCCAGTCACACCACAAGCGAAACATAAATAAGAGATTGGCTGTGACTGAGTTAAGTTCATTAGCATAAGACGGATCATTTTTGCACTTAAAAATTCTTAAGATTTCTTATGTTCAAAAGTTCTAAGTAAAAACTTTTGCCTTTGTAAAATTGTTTGTATAGATACTGAAAATGAATGTGCAACATTGTAACAAAAAATAAAAAAGCAAAAATGTCTATTTGTTTGATCAATGTATAGTCTATGCTTTAGTTCTTACTGACCATTGCACTGTCAGTCTTTAGTCACTTCAGGCGTACCCAGTATTTCAACGACCATGAAGCTCTAGTTGATTATTAAAACACAACATTGGTAGAACTTTTCTTAATTAAAAGATATCTTTCAAAAGAATGCCTTAATTGATCATTTTGCTGATGATGTCATTACGTCTGATTATGTCATAGCATCTGATGATGTCATCACGTCCGATGATGTCGTAGCGTCTGATGATGTCATAGCGTCTGATGATGTCATCTCGTCTGATGATGTAATAGCGTCTGATGATGGCATCACGTCTGATGATGTCATAAATCTGATGATGTCATCAAGTATGATGATGTCATCGCGTCCGATGATTACTTAGCATCTGTTATACTGTCATCCCCTATTATTTGAGTGAAACTAAGTTCTGTAACACAAGACTGAATGTCTCTGTGACTGTCATACACTCATTGATTGCCACAAGAACTCGCTTTATATATACATCGGGTTCCGCTACCCAGACGCCATCAAAAATGTTTATTGCCCCCAATTCTTTTCTTCGCAGCGTTTCATTTCAAATGGGACTGTCCTACATTTGCCCACCACTGGTGTCACTGATTTAAAACTGAGTGCGTCTGTGCTCAGAGAATCCCCCGAGAGGAAGCTAAAATTCCAATCATTAGCAACTTTAAACGGACTGCTATAAAGAATGCATTAAACATATCAGGTGGAAAGGGGGGGGGTGGCGCGAATACAGATTTGGTCAGAGAGTAAAAAGAGAACGACTTGTGTGGACTGACTCAGGGAGTAAGGGGGGGGGAGGGGTGGTATGTTAGAGTCCTTGCCACTGAGCAGACTTGAAAATGTCATCTATTAAGTACCCCCCCCCCCTTTCTCCCCCTCCTCCCCCCCCCCCCACAGGGCTGTTAAACTACCGCATCCCCAAAGATTTGCATTGGCCGACGGCGCCAAGTCTGGCCTGAAGGAGAAGTTAGGGGAAAGCCAAATTGACAGATTGTCACAGCTAGGCAAATACTCTTAACAGCAGGACAAGTTTTATATATAGTTTTGCTTACTTGTCTTACCACTTTTTTTGAGGTCTTTTCATCTCTACAATTATTTATCGCTATCTCTTTGACTATCGCCATCCATTGCTCTTTTTATCTCTCTAACTCTCTCTCACTCTCTATATTTATCGCTCTATCTTTCTATATGTCTCTCTCCTCTCTATCTCTCTATATTCCCCCCCTCTCTCTCTATCTCTATCTTTCTCTCTCCATATATCTCCCTTATACGTTTTCATTCTGTCATTTGCCTTCGTCCATTTACTTTCTGTTTCAAATACTATACTATACTTCACTATTTTTTTCGATGATTGAAGTTTTCTTCATTTTAATTGATCAATCGCTCGTTCTCTTTTTTTTTCTCGTTCTCTTCTTTGTCAGCCTCAGCAATTTCCCCTCTCACCTCCAAAACTTTCTCTCTCTTTCTCTGCGTTTTTCTCCGATTTTTCTTTCTATATCTGCCTCTGTTCCTCTACGTCTCTTTTGCTCTCTGTATCTACATGTTTCTCTCTGTCTCCAACACACTCTCCCTAAGTCTCTATTTTCCTCAGTCTTTTTGTCTCTGTCACTCACTCTTGTTCTCTCCCAATCTTTCAACCATTTCCTCACACAACAATAAACAAGCTTTTACTTTCTTGCCGTTTAACAATCTTTGGTCTCATAGCGCCACAATCATTGGTCTCAGAGCGCCACAATCATTGGTCTTATAGCGCCACAATCATTGGTCTTATAGCTCCATACTATAATATGATCTTGCCCCATACATACACGACATAATCCAAATAGTTAAGATGATCTTGCCCCATACATACACGACACAATCCAAAAGTTAAGAGGATCTTGCCCCATACAAACACGACATAATCGAATAGTTAAGATGATCTTGCCCCATACATACACGACATAATCCATTAGTTAAGATGATCTAGCCCCATACATACACGACACAATCCAATAGTTAAGATGATATTGTCCCATACAAACACGACATAATCCAATGGTTAAGATTATCTTGCCCCATACATACAAGACATAATCCATTAGTTAAGATGATCTTGCCCCATACATACACGACATAATCCATCAGTTAAGATGATCTTGCCCCATACATACATGATTCAATCCAATAGTTAAGATGATCTTGCCCCATACATACACGACACAATCCAATAGTTAAGATGATCCTGCCCCATACAAACACGACATAATCCAATAGTTAAGATGATCTTGCCCCATACATACATGACACAATCCAATAGTTAAGATGATATTGCCCCATACATACACGACATAATCCATTAGTTAAGATGATCTTGCCCAACACATCCACTATATAATTCCAACAAAGATACAGTACAAGCTCAGACGACAAACAATGAGACCATGTGTCGACTGACCATCATATCGTACATGTCAGAGCCTGTGTTTTAATGTGCCTGAGGCCAAGTAAACAAATCTCCAAACCAGGTCTTACAATAAATCACGGGCTCTCAAGCTGATGTGTTGGTACCCTTGAGAACAATTGTTTCTTTTGTCTAAGTCCATTTTACAGGATACATTTTCCGAGATCATTCTTTCAACATTATCCATGAGATTAAATTCGGGAAAGCAAGGAGTTGATGCTAGATGGAGTCGATGTTGCATATCGCGAGGATCACTGAGATGAAAAGGATGGTGTTAGAAATGCTACCCTTCTTTTTTCCCCAGCAACTTCAGATAATCTTTTTTTTTTTAAAAGTAAACCTAAAATTGTCCTATCATTTCTCAGATTATCAGCACGGAGCTGTCGACGGAAGTCTCAAAAACGGTTCATCTCTTTCTGGCTGTGTTCTCGCCATTGGACAATGTTGAAACGTTTTTTTGTTTTTTTTTAAGGAAAATCTTTATAATCATCAAACGGGTTTTCTCACCCTTTCTACCTGTCTCACCACATTTTTCTCCATCTATCTCTTAATTTCTTTCTCTATCTCTTTTATTCTCTCTTTCTTTCTCTCTCTCACTCTCCTTCTCTCTATGTCACACTCCTCTCTTTTTATTTATTTATTTTTCTCTCTCATTCTCTCTCTCTTTCTCTCTCTCTCTTTCTCTCTCTCTTTCTCTCTCTCTTTCTCTCTCTCTCTTTCTCTCTCTCTCTTTATCTGTATTTTTTATCTCTCATACTCTATTTCTTCCCCTGTTTTTTCTCTCTCTTTCTTTATTTTTCCTCTCTCCATCTTTATTTCGTTTTCTCTATTTTTTCGCTCTCTTTCACTCTAATTCTTTACTGTCCATCTCTCTGTCTCTCTCTATTTTCTTTCTTTCTCCCTCTTTTTCTATATATCCTTATCTCTCTTTCTTTCTCTCTCTCACCTTTTCACCTTCTCTCGATGTATTTCTTTCTCTCTATCCTCCCTCTCTTTCCTTTTCTCATACTTTCTCTCTCTCCTATTCTTTATTTTATCTTTATCTCCCTCCCCTTCTCTCTCTCTCTCTCTCAAAATTTCTCCCTTCTTCTCTCTATTTCTTTCTCCCCTTTGTGTTGTAGTCTAAATCATAGAATTAAGAGGCATTACGAAAATATTTCATTTAGTGCCAAATTCTAGAAAAATATACTATAACAAGAAAAAAGCTTTTGTCCACAAACATGTTCAATATTTTGAGAAAAAAACAATCCATTTTAAATGGATAACTTATGATGCAATATGATAATATAGGATAAGATGCTTTTTTTATGCTAATAAATAGGGATTTGTTTTGACTTCACTGCAAATTTTGTTTTAAGTCTGAAAAGTCTTTGCCTCACTTGTTGCATATCGAAAATGTTCATAATCTAAATGTTCAATAAATCAACGTGTGGTTCAGATTATAGCTGTTAGGTTCTAGAACGTACGTCCGTATTTCTTCGGATTGTAGGCAGCTTCCCAAGATGATGGATAAATCCAATATCTGTAGGCGACTTTTCATTTGTTGGTTGTTTTGACCGAAGCACAATTTAAATATTGAAAACTGACTAAGCCGAACGTAGAATAGAAATATACAAACTGTAAAACTAAAATAAACTCTAAAAAAAATCAAGCCGGATGGAATCGAGTCTGCAGTTCTCCGCTTTTGAAGTGTGTTAGGTATGTCCTCAGACTAAACTATATAAAATTGAAACTTGAAACTGCATTTGTTATAATGTGACGCTCAACAAACCAACCATGTGTTTACTTAATACACATCGCCCTTGTCCATCAGAGAATGAGTGTACACTTCTACAGATCAAAGTATGTATATCTATCGCTTACAAATGACATAATCTTAAAAAGAATTGAAAACATATTTCGTTTCATTTATGTATTTGATTTGATGTCTGGATATGAATGGAATTCACCATGACAAATGTAAACTGATTGGTTAAAATAACATCAATATTTATAGCAATTTATAAAGAATGTAAGATTTTAACATATAATATGATACAATTAAAAAAAGAAATACAAGAATGATTGTATGCCATACATTATAATTGGAAGGAACATATATCGTTGTCACACTTTGTTGAATGGTGACTTTGACAACATAGAATACATGCATAGGCTCAACTCATTACATTCATTCAATCATCATTCAGTTAGATATCACAAACAATACGTCTGCTAAACAAGGACTGGTGTCAATGACGACACTGTTGTTTTAGTTTATCAACAACTTGCCAGTCTGATAGGTTTGAAATGGCATTCTGTAAGAACTGAAATATCAGTCTTTAAGACATAAAATATCAGCTTTTTAGAAATGAAATATCAATCGTTCTTTTAGAAATAAAATATCATTCTTTTAGAAATGAATTATGAAACGTTTAGAAATGAAATATCCATCCTTCTTTTAGAGATTAAATATCAGTCTTTGAGAAATAAAATATCAGTCTTTTAGAAATGAAATATCAGCTTTGTAGAATTGAAATATTTGTCCTTCTTTTAGAAATGAAATATCAGTCTTTTATATATGAAATAGTCTTTTATAAATGAAATATCCGCTTTTTAGAAATAAAATAACGATATTTTTTCTTAGAAATGAAATATCAGTCTTTGAGAAATGAAATATCAGTTTTTTTAGAAATGAAATATCCACCCTTCTTTAAGAAATAATATATCAGTATTTTAGAAAGGCACTATCCATCTTTTAGAATTGAAATATCCATCTTTTAGAAAACAAATATCGGTAATTTAAAGCATTTAAATTTTGCTTTTAAAAATGAAACTGCTCATTGGAAGGATTAAAATGTATATTAGAAGAAAAAAAAAGTAATTTCTTTAGGATGAAATTGTCTGCCTGGTAGCTTTAGAAAGTCTTTCTTGAAGGATTGCGTCTCTACAAGTTTGTTCAGGCAGACATGTGTCGTCTTGAGACCAATAAACATCAGAAATGTGACAAGATGTTTTGAAATAAGCGACGAGATAAAGTGATATTTTTGGCGCCATATTTCAGGGCGCCAAGGGAAGACAGGAAGCTGTGATTACCCAGGTCTGATTCTGTAGATAATGTGATTGGATTGCGACTGGCCGAGCTGGGGTGTGGGTGAGACGTCGGAAACGGGCTGGTCTCATACAGAGTATTGGCATGTGTGATAGTAAGGGGTGATGATAGATGGGTTGACTTGTATCAAATGATATATGGTATAATGATGATGGGGGCTGATGTTGAAAGTGATGATTTTGAAAGTCGGATACGTAATTTTTCGACAATAACAATGGCGATGACTTACATTTTTATCTAGTTTCCATTTCTTGTCGTATTTTCATCTGTCCTGTCTGCTGAGAAAGGCGCTCAACCGAAACGTTCATATCTCATTGTCACGTCTTTCGATGCAAGCTTCATAACACCTTGTTCTACTAAGTGCTTCAAACAGATGGAACATAGTCCAAATATCTTTTTCCATTAAGTCCTTCAAATAGATGTAACGTAGTCCAAATACCTTGTTCCACTAAGTCCTTCACACAGATGAAACGTAGTCAAAATATCTTGTTCCACTCATTCCTTTACACAGAGGGAACATAGTCCAAATACCTTGTTCCGCTAAATCCTTCAAACAGATGGAACTTTGTCCAAATACCTTGTTCCTCTCATTCCTTCACACACATGGAATGTTGTCCAAATACCTTGTTCCACTCATTCCTTCACACAGATGGAACGTTGTCCAAATACCTTGTTCCACTCATTCCTTCACACAGATGGAATGTTGTCCAAATACATTATTCCACTCATTCCTTCACACAGACGAACAAATTCATTCATTTTATTAACATTTTCATATGTTGAGATTAACTGATGATCTTGGATTCTTAGCATATAAAAAAAAATTATATTTTTTTCAGTTTGGATATTTTCTTAAAAATAATAACGTTAATTGAAAACGTCATTCTAGGAAATTTCAAGACCTACTCTCTGTCCTATGATTTAAGTACGTTCCGAGCATCTGTATATTATTTCACAAATCTCAATAGCTGTAATTTCATAATAAACTATGATTAATATATATCACCAAAGAAAAAAAATGTTGCTCACTCCACATCTATTTTTTTTCTCCATCTTTTGTTGTTATCAAATATTTTTTCTTACTTAGATAACTAATGAATTTACCTCGGCTGATATGTAGTCTTTCATATGCATCTGTAGATGGTAGTTTGAAGTCAGTTCAAGACATCCATGATGGGAGTTTGTAGTTAGTTAAAGATACCAGCTATAATAGGAGTTTGTAGTTAGTTAAATATACCATGAAAGTTGATGGACGTTCTAGGCTAAGTACAAGAAAGTTGATGGCACGTTCTAGGCTAAGTACATGACGGTTGATGGCACGTTCTAGACTAAGTACAAGAAAGTTGATTGTACGTTCTAGGCTAAGTACAAGAAAGTTGATGGCACGTTCTAGGCTAAGTACAAGAAAGTTGAAGGCACGTTCTAGGCTAAGTACAAGAAAGTTGATGGCACGTTCTAGGCTAAGAACAAGACAGTTGATGGTACGTTCTATGCTAAGTACAAGAAAGTTGATGACACGTTCTAGGCTAAGTGCATGACTTTTGATGGGAGTTTCTAGGCTAAGTACATTACTGTTGATGGACTGGTTCTAGGCTAGTAGATGAAAGTTGATGGCACGTTCTAGGCTAAGTACATGAACGTTTATGGCACGTTCTAGGCTAAATACATGACTGTTGTTGGCAGTTTCTAGGCTAAGTATATGAAACTTGATTGCACGTTGTAGGCTGAGTACGAGAAAGTTGATAGCACGCTCTAGGAAGTCAACTGAATATTTTTTGAGAATAGTTCTACAATTTTTTTGTCGTGAAAACCTCCACCTCCTATTAACAGTATGTAAAATAATCATGATTTACACGTGTGTTTTCTGTATAACAGCAGAGTAAAATGGTATGGCAAGTCAGACTCCTTTTCTGTTTAGATAATATATGATTGATTGGATTTAAGACGTGCAAAGTCGTTCATTAGTGAAAAAATAAATGCTTTGGGCTAAAATTAAAAGAAAGAAGCATAAAGGGTTTTCGGCTAAATGCATTCTTCAGCAGAGAAGCGAAAAACAAGATATAATACAATTTTAAAATTGAATTCTTAAGTGTGGACAGATCACAATGCAGTTCTCTCAGTATATGTGTACAAAACACATACATAAGTTTTGAATTTTATATTTAGTTTTCTGTTTTTTGTTGTTTTCGGTGAAAGAAGGAATTGAGCCGAAACGTGCTTCTAAATAATGTCCTTTCTTTTTTTTTTTTTTTTTTTTTTGGTCTTAATGTTTAACATAGGATTTAATTTGACTTAAATAATTAGTAATGATTACACTTTTCATTATTCATATTCATTTTATTATTAAGTGGTTTTATATTGCCTAGTACCACAGCCTAGGGCTAGGCTTACCAGTACCACAGCCTAGGGCTAGGCTCATCAGTACCACAGCCTAGGGCTAGGCTCACCAGTACCAAAGCCTTGGGCTAGGCTCACCAGTACCACAGCCTAGGGCTAGGCTCAGTGCGCTTCGTATGCAAATCAGCAATAAAATAAACATATACATTTAAAATATAAAAAAAATGTGTGAAAAGCTTGTAAACACCCACCCAAGTTCTATCTCCCCGTGTCCAGCAATGGACAGCACGCAGCAGAATCGAACGTTGTTTAACAGTCAGAAAGGGGGGGGGGGTGAGAATGAGTCAGAATAGTAGAGTAAACATTATTTAGTGATACTTAAGGTCTAGTGTTTTTTTAACCCTTTGCGTTTAATATCTCTTCTTTTTCTTCTTTTGAACATTTAATTTTTATTACCACTTACAAAGTGTTAAAAATAGGATAACAGCAGCACTCCATTTAACATAAACTTCTGAGTGCATGAAAGAGAATCCACTCTAAAGACATTCAATGTTGCTAGGACACATGTAAGAAATGTTGTGTGGCCGCGAGTACCGGTAATTAGTTGTATTTATAATTCTGGGTAGTGGATAGTGGTCCCACACGAGCGTTCAATAAAAAGGGTCTTGGCCACCAAGCAATAGACTGCGATAATTTGTTGTTAGTATTCGTGTTTGCCGAGTGTAGAGCAAAAAACACGAGATGATGCCGTGTCAGTGGTCCCAAAGCTAAGCAAGTGACATACCCTCTGATCATCTCAGTTTATTGAGATGGGCTAACCATGTTGGACGTACATGTTGTTAACAGCCGTAGTAATTGCACAACTTCAATGGGGGGCAAAACTATGGAAATGTGAATATAAATAGTCTAGAATGTGTACACAGTAAAAACAAGGAAACGATTCCGCACGTTCGTATCTTATACCTCATATTTTCAACGTTGGGAAATCCAAGTTTTAAAATGAATGAGACCGTTTCCCTTCATTGTACTACAATGTCCGGTTACAGTTTGCCCATGAGATGTTGCCAGTTATGTGTAGCCAGTTATGGTTAGCAACTTACACGTTGCCAGTTATAGGTAGCCAGTTATGGGGAGCCAGTTATAGGTAGCCAGGTATCGTTATCCGAAGCCATTCAGTTATTGTACGTGTAACAGAATAGTATTACTAAGAACAATGATCAAATACATGTGGGGGGTCATTAGTTCGAGCAATTATGTGTGCGTGTGTTGTGTGGGGAAGTGTGTGTGTGGGGGCTGTGTGTGTGTGCGCGCGCGTGCAATCATTTTGAACAAGTCTGTGAGAAAACGTTTAAATCTAGCTGCACGATCGTTGAACATTGCAAAAGTAAGAACGGCTATTCCTCGAGCGTACTCCCATCTTTAATTGAGAAGCACTGGATGCAAAAACCTACACACTTACATACACAAGGGAAGTGAATAAGTAAATAAAATCATGAAATGTTACTGGAGAGCTATACATTAAACATGAGTTACCCCTCCTGAGACGAATGTTTTATCTGAGCAAATTGAAAAAAAAACAAAACCAAAAAAAAAACAAACAAAGGGAAAAAACATGTATTTAACGAATTTCAAATCGTTGTTGACCTTCGTATCTCTAACATACAATGTTCCTTGAGATGTCAAGGTCGTCTTTGTATTAATCAACTACATATTAAATTATCATACTGTGACAGAGAACAATGACGTCATATGACATAATGTAATGGGCAGTTACAAAAATCTTGACTTTTATCTTATTTCGTATCTCATGTCACACACATATTTCTTACCAAGTGTCTATACTTGTACACTTAAAATGCGTTGTACCAATATATCTGTACTTCGAAGAACCGATGGTTCTTTAAGCAATTTAGTTCAGTTTGGCACAAACAGTCAGAAAATTGTATCTTATTTTGACATTAACACTCAGATAATTGTATCTTATTTGTTTAAGTCAGAAGATTGTATCTAATTTTTTTAAGTCAGAAGACAGTATCTTATTTTGACAATGACACCCTGTGCGTTCAGCACCACCCCCCTTTAGCTACACAACGGGTTGGTGGGGGGGGGGTCATAATTTAGAATTTAAAAAATCTAAAGCCCAGCAAAATATCAACGTAAAGATATGCTACAATATTTCAATTCGTCGTGTTGAAATAAGATTGCCACGCTGGAAAGCTAGAGAAAACATGACGTAGGAATCAGAGCCCTTGCGGGTTTCACTGAGTAGCTTGTAATCTGGAGAGATGGACTTAGCTAGGATGTGGTCGTAACTGCTTAGAGTTGATTATAAGTAAACATTCGGTCACGTGGGTTTGATAGATTCAGTAGACTAGGAGCCGAAGCCGTCTGCCCCGATGACGTAGCTGGTGTTTACTTAGGCTTGCACATTCTGGCACTATCTGGCTGGTCTCGCGAGACTCGTCCTCGAGATAATACTCGGGATGTGGTGTGCATTATTGAAGTCATTCTTCATAAACTTTAACGTGCATCTAGAAGAAGTGTAATCATTGAAAAGAAACCGGCACCAGTGGTAGATGGAAAGGATTCTAGATAGTCGTGTTTTGAAAGATTTTAACAATATCGCTAATGAAAGTAGATTTTAATCATCATTTTAGAGTTGTGTCCATCTCAAGGTGGAAATGGTGGTGATTTTGTCAGGAGATGCACAAGCAATGAATGAAGAAGAATTTTAAAAAAAAAAAAAAAAAAGGTTTATGGAGAATAGCTTTGTTCCCAGTCAATATTTCCATTGTTCATAATGAAAGTAGATTTTAATCATCATTTTAGAGTTGTGTCCATCTCAAGGTGGAAATGGTGGTGATTTTGTCAGGAGAAGCACAAGCAATGAATGAAGAAGAATTTTAAAAAAAAAAAAAAAAAAGGTTTATGGAGAATAGCTTTGTTCCCAGTCAATATTTCCATTGTTCCTGGAGTGAGAGAATTTTAAATACGCTCATGTCACAACTTCTTCGGGACACAAACTTTTGGCCCTTCTGTTTAAGAATGTCTCACCTTGCTGTAAACTGGTCAGCAGCAATCATAGGCATAATATTATCTCTCTCTCTACCTGAATATATTAATGTATTTATGTAAAGATATATTTTGATAGATATCTGTATTATACTATAACGTAAAACAAAACAATGCTTTCAAAAAAAAAAAAAAAAGAATTTGACGCAATATTTTACCGTGTCAATTGAAAAAAAGATTCGACCAAACTTACGTTCGATCAATCTTCCGTCGACAAAATTTCCTTCAAACAAATTTCTGGATACGATATATACTAGAAGCTGTGAAATAAATGTAAGCACGCACACACACACACACACATACACACACACATACACACACACACATACACATACACACATACACACACACACACACATACAGAGACATGTGCCAAAAGAATTGACAATGTACACCAGTTTATGTTTGTTTACCTTTGAACCATTGACCTAGAAATCAGATTTAAAACAGTTAGTGTAATGGTATTTATGAAGATAAGAGTACTGATAACAATATAAGTAAGAGTTATAATAAATATAAAAATAAGAGTAATTATACCTATGATAATAAGAATAATGATATGAATTAAAATTAGAGTAACGATATCAATGATAATAAGAATAATCATTAATAACATAACGGGTAGCAATTCATTGTCTTACTTATTTATTTCAGTGAGTGACACAATGATCGCAAACGTGTAAGAACACACCTTTCGTTCGGTGTCCTTAACTTTGTGTCAGCCTATACAATCCCACCACACACCTTGGCTCTTTCACGAACACCCCCCTCCCTTTTCCAGACAATGCTGAGTATGAAACAGTTAATACATGTTTGTATTGCTATGCTCGAGGTTGTTGTTGAGAGGTTAAGGTTCAAAGGTTAAGATCGTTTAGTTTGTCCATTGAGCGGCCCTGTTGTATAAATCATTGAGCTGCTTGTGCTACTTACACGACAGCGTGACGTTAACTGCCAGAACATTGGGGAGGTTTATATGATACTGGTCATCCTGGTGTCATGGAGGGACCCACACGGCCGGGGGGGGGGGCGGGGTTGTGGCTGGAGGGGGGGTAAATGAGTTCAGGGGTGATGGGGGTCGGAGAAGGACATACACACACCAGGGTTTGCGGAAGAAGTTAACTGTCAGAACATTGGGGAGGTTTATATGATACTGGTCATCCTGGTGTCATGGAGGGACCCACACGGCCGGGGGGGGGGGTGGGGTTGTGGCTGGAGGGGTGTTAAATGAGTTCAGGGGTGATGGGGGTCAGAGAAGGACATACACACACCAGGGTTTGCGGAAGAAGAGTTGCATATTGGTCATATGATGTGGTTTGGAGAAAGACACACACACAAGGGTGTGCAGTAGGTGGGTTATATGAGGTTAGTTGTGATGGGGTCAGAGAAGGGACACACAAGGTGGGTTTTATGATGCCAGTGGTAACATTGACCAGAGAAGGACACACAGACTCGCGGGTGGAGGATGTGGATAACATGAGGTCAGTGGCGATGGGGTCAGTGGTAATGGGGTCAGAGATGGACACACACACATTTAAAGTAGTCGATGGACGATGCGATTAGACTTTGTGAATGTAGGTCATATAGAAAAAAAAAATGATCACCACAGGTCAGTAGATGCCATTCAGGAATACTTAACACAGAAATGCCATTTTTATAAGAGGAAAGAACGCTAAAAAATATGATTAATATAAATGAGAAAAGTAGAATGATGTTTGAAAATAAAATTTTAGTTGACACAAAATTTGTAAGAACCCTTAAATAATGTTTAAAAAAAAAAAAAAAAAAAAAAAAGAAAATTTAAAAAAATTTTTTTAAAAATAAAATTAATATATGTGAGAGTTGTCACGCTAAAGAGTTCATTATAACATACAAGACATTGATATTTTTTTGGAACTATATAACTAAAGCGCTGTTAAAATTGAGCTTACTTTAACAATTAAAAAAAAAAAAAATTAGACAAACTTAACTGTTGCGATTGTAAGCTAAATAAATACATTACATTATGTAGAAATATAAAAATACTTAAGAATACGACATCAGAGTTTATACAACAAACACCCGTTTCAAAAAGTGATATTCAAGTGAGATTTCCTTTGCACACCAGTCGACTAGCGCTGGAGTCAAAATCAACACTTTTGTTTAGAGAATACATCTTAAACATGACGTCATTCTACTGATTTCAAATTCCACAGGAAAGTTTCTAAATGTAATCAATCCCTTAGAAAAAACATGTTTTTCGTACAACTCCTTTAAACTATGTGTTATCGAGCAATGAGGGAAGGGGCAGATGGGCTAAACATTTGACTAAACATTCATACAAATGCTCCTCCAAAAAGGTTGGCACTCTCACATTTTTTTTTTATGCCCCTGACCTACATTAATAATTATGATTTCCAATACCCTATTATCCAGTAGATTTATTTCATCAACTGTTTTAAGACAGACAAAAGATAATATAAGCACTAAAAGCACTTGCAAAATATTTTTTTAATGGACATTATTTAGCGAGGTAATGGAAAATTTCATTTGATCCACCCAGTGAAAAAAAGGAGAAACTCAACTTTGGGGGTTGGGGTTAGTTGTTAGGGCTGAACATTAGAAAGCATGTGTTTTCATTGGCACCAGGTATATGTGCCAAATTTCAGCTCGATAGTTTGACGAGAAACGGGTCAATTAGTCTTCATAGAGCTTTAGCCAATCCGCCAGCCTGTCAGTGAGCCATCCACTAACAAAAGCGAAGTTAAAGGATTTAAAAATGAGTGGATTAAAATTTTTCATGAAGCCGACATAACATCAGATATTTTCAATAGATTATTGCTAAAATTTTCCCAAAAAAAAAACTATGCCATAAAATTGGCAAACACTAACATGATACCTAAATATTTTAGTTCTAAACCAACTACTAATAAGATCTCATTTGTGATCAAATACTAACATTTTACCGACAAAGTATCACCTTAATTGTTTGGATAAAACATTTCTTATTTTTAAAAAAAAAAAAAAAAAAAAAAAATCCTTAAAAAAAAAATGCCCCCCCCCCCCCCCACGACTTTTGGAAAAGAGGAAAAGAAATGTAAATGTGTTCCCGATAGAGATGTGGGTTCTGAGGTTACAGTCAGTGTCTTTCAACTTCATCGTTTATTTACACGTTCTTTAACACGTGATGAGTCAATAATCCCATCATGATTGTGCCATTTCACTGCCAACAAGCGGAAGACAACACTCTGATGTCATGCTCCAATGGGGCAGATTACTCCCCCGAGGTGCGACGCATTGAAGTAACACCACTCCGTACACCTAAACGAATATAACATGATCACGCGAGTCAGTTCGGAGGAATACCAACAGATATTGACACACTAATGTGACGGTGCTTGTTTGAAAAAGAACTAATCGATTAGCTACTATATAATGTAGGTCAAACTATTTTATAATGATTGACACATTTAAAGATGTATATAATCTAACCATTTGATTTCAGTAATGTATATCTAATTTGAACCATGTGATTGAAGGAATGTATATCTAAGTTAAGCCCTTTTATGCCTATATAAGGATTCATAACTTTTCCTTGATGTCTTCAAATCTTTACATTGTAGCTATAACAATAAAATAATAGAGAAGAAGTTTTTAAATAGTAAAAAAAAAAAAGCAGTTCTTTTGAAAAAATTGGGGGGTGGGGTTATTTGTTTGCTTCTTTGTTTGTTGTTTTTTTTTTCCAATGATTTGTTTGTTTGTTTGTTTGTTGGTGAGTGTGGAGGGGGAGGAGTTTTGAGATGGTGTGGTTAATTGAAAAAAAAATTAATTAACTCCAAAAATAATAATCTAATGTTGTCCACTATTACCTGCCATGATAGCATCTCCAAATTGTGTGTTAAACCCGAGTCTGATTCAGTGCAAGGAGCTAAACGGCGCGTTTTCGAGAGTAAGGTGTTGGTGTTTGTCAATATTGACTTGGCGAGATCTGATTGGCTCCTGTACTTAAGGCGATCTGTTGTAAGCTCTAACGAGGTTTAATTACATTCTGTATTAGGTACATCTTCACATATGTGGGGCAAGGAGATGCCACTGAGATGACATGACACTGAGATGAGTTGGCACCATGGGCTGACATATTTCGGCCTGTCAGAGTATTGTGTTGAATGGAATGAGAAGACGCCACATAATAGATTTTTGATAAGCATTGTGTGTCACAAGATAGAGATGACATTCAGTGTTACAAGATAGAGATAACATTGTATGCCACAAAATAGAGATGAGATGACGTTATGTGTCACAAGATAGAGATGACATTCTGTGCCACAAGATAGAGATGACATTCAGTGACACAAGATACAAATGACATTCTGTGCCACAAGACAGAGATGAGATTACATTATGTGCCACAAGATAGAGATGACATTCAGTGCCACAAGATAGAGATGACATTCAGTGCCAAAAGATATAGATGACATTCAATGCCACAAGATAGAGATGAAATTCTGAGCCACAAGATAGAGATTACATTCTGAGCCACAAGATAGAGATGACATTATGTGCCACAAGATAGAGATGAAGTTCTGAACCACAAGATAGAGATGCCATTCTGTGCCACAATATAGAGATGACATTATATGCCACCTGTTAGAGATGACATTGTGTGCCACAAGATAGAGATGACATTCTGAGCCACAAGATAGAGATGACATTCTGAGCCACAAAATAGAGATGACATTCTTTGCCACAAGATAGAGATGACATTGTGTGACACAAGATAGAGATTACATTGTGTGCCACAAGATAGAGATGACATTCAGTGCCACAAGATAGAGATGACATTCAGTGCCAAAAGATATAGATGACATTCAATGCCACAAGATAGAGATGAAATTCTGAGCCACAAGATAGAGATTACATTCTGAGCCACAAGATAGAGATGACATTATGTGCCACAAGATAGAGATGAAGTTCTGAACCACAAGATAGAGATGCCATTCTGTGCCACAATATAGAGATGACATTATATGCCACCTGTTAGAGATGACATTGTGTGCCACAAGATAGAGATGACATTCTGAGCCACAAGATAGAGATGACATTCTGAGCCACAAAATAGAGATGACATTCTTTGCCACAAGATAGAGATGACATTGTGTGACACAAGATAGAGATTACATTGTGTGCCACAAGATAGAGATGACATTGTGTGTCACAAGATAGAGATGAAATTCTGAGCCACAAGATAGAGATGACATTGTGTGCCACAAGATAGAGATGAAATTGTGAGCCACTAGATAGAGATGAAATTCTGAGCCACAAGATAGAGATGACATTGTGTGTCACAAGATAGAGATGACATTCTGTGCCACCAGATAGAGATGACATTCTGTGCCACAAGATAGAAATGAAATTATGTGCCACGAGATAGAGATGACATTGTGTGCCACAAGATAGAGATGACATTCTGTGCCACAAGATAGAAATGAAATTATGTGCCACAAGATAGAGATGACATTCTGTGACATTAGTTTGAATTGAGATAAAGTAATGTGTCCAACGATAGAGATGACATAACACTGAGCTGAAATGACATTGAGCTGATGAGACATTGGGATGAGATGACATTGTGTGTCACAATATAGAGACAGGATGACATTGTGTGTCACAATATAGAGACAGGATGACATTGTGTGTCACAACAGAGTCATTTCATGGCACTGAGTGACATAGTATAGGATGTAATGTGATGAGCGTCAAACATTAGATCAAATGGTATTGAGTGTCACAATATAGAATGTGATGGCACTGACTGCCACGATACAGGAAGTAATGACACTGTGCGTCCCAAATGTGTATATAATGCCACTGAGTGTAACACTATTGAAAAATAATGGCTTCGATCTTCACAATAATGGGTGAGACCGAAAAGCGTGTCACCCATTGCGGTTTTCGAGATAGAATGAGGCCTGATAGAATGAGGCCTGATAGAATGAGGCCTGATAGAATGAGGCCTGATAGAATGTAACAGTTTGATTAATTTTAAATGGAAAAAAAAACAACAACTACAGGTAATCATAATGGACAAACGAGTTG
This sequence comes from Lymnaea stagnalis, assembly GCA_964033795.1. Taxonomy (NCBI): domain Eukaryota; kingdom Metazoa; phylum Mollusca; class Gastropoda; family Lymnaeidae; genus Lymnaea; species Lymnaea stagnalis. The sequence continues at coordinate 750,159 of CAXITT010000142.1, forward strand.
TAACTGAAATTTTTCACGATTATTTTTTACAAGTGCTAAACACAAAATTACTGTTCCGTCATTCCATCTGTTGAATAGTGTGTTGTTTTTTTTTAGTTACCTCAGACAGTCACAGGCCGTAAAAAAAAATTATTAAATATTCAAATAGCACATTCATTATCCTCACACAATCTATCTCCCCACAACGCACATTTCCCTCAAACAATCTATCTCCCCCACAGCGCAAATTTCCGTCACACAATCTATCTCCCCACAGCGCAAATTTCCGTCACACAATCTATCTCCCCACAGCGCACATTTCCGTCACACAATCTGTCTCCCCACAGCGCACGTTTCCTCACATACAATCTATCTCCCCACAGCGCAAATTTCCGTCACACAATCTATCTCCCCACAGCGCACATTTCCGTCACACAATCTGTCTCCCCACAGCGCACATTTCCGTCACACAATCTATCCCCCCACCGCGCACATTTTCCTCACACAATCTATCTCCCCACAGCGCACATTCCCTCACACAATCTATCTCCCCACAGCGCACATTTCCGTCATACATTATATCTTCCCTCAGCGCACATTTCCGTCATACATTATATCTCCCCACAGCGCACATTTCCTCACAAAATCAAATCTCCCCACAGCGCACATTTCCGTCATACATTATATCTTCCCTCAGCGCACATTTCCGTCACACAATCTATATCCCCACAGCGCACATTTCCGTCACACAATCTATCTCCCCACAGCGCACATTTCAGTCACACAATCTATCTCCCCACAGCGCACATTTCCCTCACACAATCTGTTTCCCCACAGCGCAAATTTCGTCACACAATCTATCTACCCCACAGCGCACATTTCCTCACACAATCTGTCTCCCCACAACGCACATTTCCCTCACACAATCTGTCTCCCCACAGCGCACATTTCGTCACACAATCTATCTTCACCACAGCGCACATTTCCTCACACAATCTATCTCCCATACAGCGCACATTTCCTCACACAATCTATCTCCCCCACTGCGCACATTTTCTCACACAATCTATCTCCCCCACAGCGCACATTTCCTCACACAATCTGTCTCCCCCACAGCGCACATTTCCTCACACAATCTATCTCCCCCACAGCGCACATTTCCTCACACAATCTGTCTCCCCACAGCGCACATTTTCTCACACAATCTATCTCCCCCACAGCGCACATTCCTCACACAATCTATCTCCCCCACAGCGCACATTTCCTCACACAATCTGTCTCCCCACCGCACACACGAATATTGTTTTCGAACAGTTAACGTTTTCGCCAATCTGGTCTAGTCTAGTGTGTGCATGACGTCAAGGTGGTGAATGAAGACCGCAGCCAACCCATCCGACCATCAATAGTTCTGCACTGCTTGACACCTTGATCGGGAATTATCATTTCATGCAACAGTATTTATTTGTTACAAGAAAAAATCGTGCGTTATAGTTTTCTCATTTTCACTATCATGTCAATTCTTCTTTTTTTTTCCTTTAAACAAATAATGGTTGTCTCCGATGCAGCCATTTAATTTCCTGCAATCGTCGAAAAAATCCTTTAAATTATTAGTACGAACTGAATAACTCAATTAACGTCTAAAAGTGGCCAGTTATTTTTGAGACACATTCACCGTTGAATGTTCTAACACCGTTTACACGGGATTACTGCTGACATCTTTATTTTTTGAATTGTTTTATTTCATTATTTTTGTTTTATGATTGATGTTTTTAATGGCAAAACCCAATTGCCTTTACGGTTGCAGCTTCATTTTTTTAAACATGAGGGTGCAACGCCCCTGTCTAAACACTGAGGATGCAACGCCCCTGTCTAAACACTGAGGATGCAACGCCCCTGTCTAAACACTGAGGGTGCAACGCCCCTGTCTATACCCCGAGGGTGAAACGCCCATAGTTATACACTGAGGGTGCAACGGCCCTATCTATACACTAAGGGTGCAACGCCCCTGTCTATATACTGATGGTGTACCGTTACTACTTATACATTGGTTGTAAAATTCCCTTGGTCTTACATTGATGGTGTCACGCCCCTGTTCTTACATTGATAATAATTTGAGGACTGCATTCAAGCGATATGAGTGAAATAGTCAAACAGGGTCTGCTGAAGCTTGAATCACAAGACAGGACAGTAAGATGTGAACGTTTCAGCTTAGAGCCTTCTTCATCGAACAGGACGAATAGAAGCTCGACAAAGGAGAGCTCTAAAGTGTTTTACTATGCTCTGAAGAAGGCTCTTAGCAGAAGCGTTCATATCTTACTGTCCTGTCTTTTGATTCAAGCTTCAAACATCCCTTATTTTACTATTTCATTCTAACATTGATGGTGTACCGCCCATGTCCTTACATTAATTCCGGAGACGCCCCTGTTTTGACACCAACGGTGCCACCTCTCCCCCCATCCTTCCTGGGTACAACACTAAACTTCTCATGTTCAACCAAACCCCGGCCACACAAAATGAGTCCACAAATCTATTTTCTCAGATTGCAGGTATTTGCTGATTGGCTTGTCGGCTCCTTTTGCCTCACCCTTACATCTCAATCATATTTTTTGTGTGCAACTTCTCTTTTCCGTTCAGTTTTTCTCCCCCGTCGATCCCTCCTAGTTGCGTGCAAGCAAATAAAATCATAATATCAATGAAAAGCTAAGACTCGCATAAGCGATATCGATCCCAAAATTCTACCCAAATTCTGCGCACCATTTCGGTGAATTTTATTTTCGCTTGCAATAATTTCTAATGTATTTCTAAAGTTTCCCTGTCGTCTGCGCCGATAAAGCTTCCCCGGTCTGATGAGTCAATAGTGATTTAGAAAGGAAACAGGAAAACGCGGCTTGTACGTAGTGCGCATGACAAAATTGTAGGGTAGGACATTTTCAAAGACAAAATACTTTTTTTGGGTGCGACGAAATTGAATTGCGTCACTACAGATGGTGATGAAAGTATGTATGGTAAATGATTTTATTATTTGCTGTCAATACTTTCCAATGTAATGTTTGAAATGTCCCAGTCATGTTGCACAAACAACTGTTTTACTATCAACAATATCCTCATAACAGGGAGGATTTATTTGTTAAATGTCTCTGGAAAATTTGAATTGTTTAAAATTAATGTTTTAAATTTCCTCTTTTAATTTAACCCATGTTTATATTATTAGAGCAGCCTGACAGCAGAACCCTGGGATCCAGTTCTGACCTGATTTTTATCGTGTTTCTCTTGTACATAGTCTGCGGATAATTCCATCGTCGTGTATTTCTAAGTGAGGCCATCGAAATCAATTAAAATTTTAACCCAATAATCAGTAACGTCTGAGAAGTGTTTAATCCCCCGTCCATCAGACACATGTTGGTGTGCCTCACCATCAACCGCCAAAAGCTGTCTTCAAAAAACACACATTTTTTCTTTTGATTACAGCAAAGCGCAATCAAAATATCTCAAGTTTCCATTCAGCTCTGTTCCAAAATGGCACACATTTCACCGAGATTTTGGATTTAAGTAAAGCTTTAGTTTTAAGTCTCCCAAAGCTTGACCGAATTCAACCATTTGCATTCTAATCCAAGGCTCTTAAAACACATTTCCGTATCCGGCCGACCCACACAGACCAATGTCCGTCAAATAATTCCATGCCTGTGGTGATTAATTATGTACAGTATCCTACAATTCTGAATGCTATCTCAAGCTGTTGGTAGCAAATTCTTTACCGTATCCTACATATTTGAACGTTATTTCAAGCTATCCGTGGTAAATTCTGTACAGTATCCTACATATCTGAACGCTATCTCAAGATGTTGGTAGTAAATTCTGTACCGTATCGTACATATCTGAACGGTATTTCAAGCTGTTGGTAGTAAATTCTGTACAATATCCTACATATTTGAACATTTGGCATTACCACCGGTAAGAGATTGTATATTTCTCTGCGTCGTAATTTGTTTAAAGGAAGTCATTGCAGAAGATGAACAATTCTATCCGCTTTCCCTTGTTACAAAGACTTCAATCTGCAATTATTGGATTCATTCATGAAATACTTCTACTTTATTTAACATTTCTTACACAATTGCTTTCCATCTGAGTAAATCTCATTGAAAACTGCCGTTCATTTATTCCCCATTGACGTTTCTTTCTCTACTCTATGTTCTCTATGCTTCTTATTTATTTACTTAATAAAAATATTGGCTCTCATAAAACCTTAGGAATACAGTCGTACCAACCTCCGTCAAATGCAAACAGTTTCAGCTAGAGTCGCTATACTTCTTCCTCAACACATGCAAACAGTTTCAGCTAGAGTCGCTATGCTTCTTCCTCCTTCAAATGCAAACAGTTTCAGCTAGAGTCGCCATGCTTCTTTCTCCCTCACATGCAAAAGGTTTCAGCTAGAGTCGCCATGCCTCTTCCTCCCTCACATTCAAACAGTTTCAGCTAGAGTACCTAAGCTCCATCCTACCATCCTCCCTCACATGCAAACACTTTCAGCTAGAGACCCTATGCTGCCTCCCACCAGGCGATCTCTCCACTTAATCACCCTCAATCCCATAATACACATCTTCAAAGCCGACCGAAACCCCCGGATCAGCGTCAAACACGGGGACGTAACCAGACCGCACAGGGGCCGACAATCGACGCTTAACAGAATCAAACCAATTTTACCGCCACAAAGGCCCGCAACACGAGATCAATTTTACCACTAAATGACATCAAAGCGTCAATGGTAGCTTCCTCTGCCCAAAAGTCAATAGGGCCCTAACAGAGAACAGCCGTAGTACATTCTGCCGTCGATGTTGGTTGGAAATTCTATCACATATTATGGGCGCCGTAATCAAATGATTAGTACGGGTGGCAGGGTGTCAGGGTGGCAGGGTGCGAGGCGTATTTCAGGGTCACGTTTTCTGTCACGTTTCATGACAAGTGTGACATAAATAGCACCGGATGTTTGCTGTGGCATGAATTGTCATTGATGTAACTACTGCAACTCTATTACACACTAACATGCGCGGCACTTCTAACGACACATGCGTTAGTGTTCTACGCGCACTTTTTTTAAAAATATGTTATGGCTTTATCTGTCTTAACTTTAATAGAGATGTGTCCCCTGGACATATGCTTAACCAAAACTCTCTTGAATAAAATCAAGTCTAAATATTGAAGATGCCATCTGGCCCATCTCATCTACACAGCAAGGATATGTTCAAAGTTATCTAGAAGGAATTTCACTACCTTTAAACTGGCATGATTTCAGCACCTCTACACCGAAAGGAAAGCAGCCCATATACACTGGCACGATATCAGACCATCTATCAATGTCATGATATCACCACATCTACACCGGCAGGATATCAACACATCTACACTGACATGATATCATCTTATCTACACTGGCATGATATCACCACATCTACACCGGCAGGATATCATCTTATCTACACTGACATGATATCATCTTATCTAAAATGGCATAATATCATCTTATCTACATTGGCATAATATCATCTTATCTACACTGGCAGATTATCAACACAACTACACTGGCATGATATCATCTTATCTACACTGGAATGATATCTTTTCTACACTGGCATGATTTCACCTGATCTACACTGGCATGATATCATCGTATCTACACTGGCAGGATATCATCTAATCTACACTGGCAGATTATCAACACAACTACACTGGCATGATATCATCTTATCTGCACTGGCAGGATATCATCTTATCTACACTGGCAGGATATCATCTTATCTACACTGGCAGATCATCAACACAACTACACTGGCATGATATCATCTTATCTACACTGGCAGGATATCATCTTATCTAAACTGGCAGATTATCAACACAACTACACTGGCATGATATCATCTTATCTACACTGGAATGATATCTTATCTACACTGGCATGATATCATCTTATCTACACTAGCAGGATATCATCTTATCTGCACTGGCATATTATCAACACAACTACACTGGCATTATATCATCTTATCTACACTGGAATGATATCATCTTATCTACACTGGCATGATATCAACACGTCTACAATGGCATGATATCAGCACATCTATCAATGCCCTGATGATTAGCATATGTAAACTAGTATGATGATTAGTCGCTCTAAATTAGGATAGTATTCAGCATGTATTAAAATAGTATATGGTGTCAGTGAAACAACATCCAAGACCAATGATAATAATGCATGATAAACTGTAAAGTCAGGGTGTGTAAAAATTCATGAAAAGAACATAAATAACATGATAATATCAGGTTTTGTCCTTAAACTCTACCACAGATAAGCAACCAATCACCTATCTTGATGTCTCTACCATAAACACACAACCACATGTATTGATGTCTCTACCATAAATAATCAACCACCTATCTAAATGTCTCTACCATTGATACACAAGCACATATTTTGATGTCTCTACTATATACACACAACCAGATGTATTGATGTCTCTACCATAGGTACACAAGCCCCTATCTTGACGTAGCTTCATTCAGTGATTGGAACCAGTGGAGTAAAGGATAATTAAAGGGTGATAATCAATGGGCAGCGTTTATAGGATGAGTCGCCGTTCTGAACCATTAATCAAATCCCCTTTTATGGTCCGTACAAAGCTTTGATTTCTTTCAATATTTGATCAGCTGCTAGTCAATAATACAAACATGTTTAGCTGAGGAAAAGATGTAGCGATTATGTACACATTATTTATATGTCATCTAAATCGTACATGGCAATGACGCATATACTGTACACGTACATGCAACCTATTTTGCATACGTAAACATGACATACAAGTATATATTAAAAGATAGGTTTTGCGGGAGAGAAAACACTGCTTAGGGGTGTCTTTTAGTAGGGTCGCCAAATTCATTTTGTCAAGGGAAGGTACACCATTTTATAATACCTTAAGGGTAAGATGGACTGTGCATAAATTAATGTGGCATTTGCATATCTTCAGAACATCTTACAAACATATATTTAATTTTTTTTTTTTAATAATAATAATAATAAAACACAAAATAAACCTTTTTTTCTTGTTGAATTGTAACACGAAATAATAAATTGTTGTTTCTCTGAATATATTGCATTGAATCTACCGAAACTCCAAATACAAATTATGAGAAGGGAACAAAAATGGAACACTAAAGGAAGATTGGATGAGTAAGAACATTGGTTGATTTTTTCGTAAGGTTTGATGCAACTGTGGGCAGCCATTGGAGTTAAGTTTTGGAAATATGATAGGAGATAAACCAACTATTGTCAGCTCAAAGTCACGTTATGAATATTGCAATGATGAATGATGTGATTGGAAGATACACAAATTTGAAACGTGTTGTAAAATTTCACGACCGAACTTTTTACGTCACCACAGACTGCCACAGATAGTTTTATCACAATCGGAAGTGATGCATTTCAATTTTGTTGAATTCAATTTTTGTTCCTCTGAAAATGTTGTAATGCAATGCCGTATATTTGTAGAAACCAATCTCTTAGTTTATGTTTATGGCTCGTTCTTAACAGTGTATAAAAAAGGACAATACAATATGAGCAATATAACAACAAAAATACGACACTAGAAACAAGTACAATTAATAGGATTGATTTAGTTATAAAAATAATTTAAAAAAAAAAAAAAAAATTTAAACAAAATCATTAACTTACTGAGTATTGTAGATCTTGTACCCATATAAAGTTATTACAATATGCAAAAAAATTAGGTACAATGATGAATATGAATTAACACATATAAGTAAACACAAAATAACACCACAAAATAACACACTCTTGTCGGGTGAAGTAAAAAAAGGACAAAACAATATGAAAAATAAAAAAAAAAAAATACGACACTAAAAACAAGTACAATTAATAGAATTGATTTAGTTATAAAAATAATTTAAAAAAAAAAAAAAAAATTTAAACAAAATCATTAACTTACTGAGTATTGTAGATCTTGTACCCATATAGAGTTATTACAATGTGCCAAAAAATTAGGTACAATGATGAATATGAATTAACACATATAAGTAAACACAAAATAACACCACAAAATAACACACTCTTGTCGGGTGAAGTCAAAATCTAATTTTTCTATCCAATGCTCTCTGAATCCCTTTTTATATCTATCCAACTGAAGGATCTCGAACAGCGTTACACATTGTTTACCTGTCTAGTTCACTCACGAACATTCCACTAAATTCTATTAGAACATATTAATTATTTTTGTTGGTAGTGGTCGTAAATAAGGGCCAAGATCAAAGGGAATAAGCCACGCCTAATACGAACGAAGTCTAATTTGGGGTCAGACAGAGTTCATAACACGAGGGAAAGTGACGTAAACACGTCGTCTACATAACAATGTGCTACCCTGCATTTGAGTCATGCATACTTGATACTAGACGCTTAATGTTTTGTCACTTTAAAATCACTATTAACACCTCGGCCCGTAAAATGAGAAGAGCGCAGTTAATTAACTGGCCCGCGGGCCTTAGTTTGCCGGCCCCTGTATTAGAATAATAACTTGTGATACGTTTTTTTGCATGTCCTAAATATATTTGCTTACCCTTTTCTCTGAACACAACACTGGACTGACCGCTCACTCACTCTGTCGACACTTCAGCCCATCACTTTATGACAACATTGGGATGTCAACGTATCGATCTGAAGAGGGCACTTGGAATTCATTAAATTGAGAACACTTGCAGACCGGTCAATTGAAACTATCTGTTAAATCTCAATCAGTATTTAATTATCTCCATTTAAACCATGCCACAAAGTAGTGTAGATCAGAGATTAGGTTCTATTTAATGGAGACTTTGCCGCGATTCACGATATCGGCCTATGCTTAGAGTTCACTAAGCTTTCCTATGTAGGCATTTCAATGGTCCCACTAATGCTACATTAATAATATAACAATCTACGTCATTCAAAAACTTATCATAATAATATTGTTTATATAAATTTGTTACGTGCAAATATGGCAATATAAAGGTAAAGTTGCAGTCTGGGCAAAGTTTAAACTTATGCCCCAAAATTTCAATAAAAGGTATACATTTTAAGTCAAATATTTTGATTGAAAAAAATGACAGCTGGGATAACTTCCAAGATGGCGCTCGAGGTGGTAAATGTATTCTACCAACGCCTTTTCATGGCCTTGTAAATACATACATATGTGATCGGTGACAACAGGCATACGAATGTGTTCTAACTAGGCAAAATTCATAAGGATGTGTATATGTGTCCTACCCTAACAACAGCAAAAGCATTTGCCCTTACTAAACAACAGCCAAAAGCATTTGTCCTAACTAAACAACAGCCAAAAGCATTTGCGCAAAATAAACAACAGCCAGAAGCATTTGCCCTAACTAAACAACAGCCATAAGCATTTACCCTAAGTAAACAACAGCCATAAGTATTTACCATAACTAAACAACAGCCAAAAGCATTTGTCCTAACTAAACAACAGCCTTAAGCATTTGCCCTAACTAAACAACAGCCAAAAGCTTTTTCCCTAACTAAACTACAGCCAAAAGCATTTGCCCTACCTAAACAACAGCCAAAAGCATTTGCCCTAACTAAACAACAGCCATAAGCATTTGTCCTAACTAAACAACAGCCAAAAGCAATTGTCCTAACTAAACTGTCTAGTTGGATATTAATCGTTACCATTCTATTCCCGCCCACCTCCGACTGCTGAGTCACTCCCTCCTGTGCACTCAGTAACTCACAGCGCCACTGAGTAAAGTACTATGTTCCTCTACAACCTCGTCACCTGCCCTATGGAAGGGAGGGCAATCAGACTGATTACATTCCGTTTCTCTACAACACCTTAGTTTCACTACACATGAAATAAAATACAAAAACTAGCATTACTCTACAGTGTACACAGTTTAAATTACGCTTAAACACTGTGCATGACGTTTATACCTTGTATATGACGTGTACTTTCTGTCAATGAAGTGTACACCATTTGAACAGCGTACACATTGTTAATGAGGTTTACACCCTGTATCTGACGTGTGAAGACCATGTGTGGTGTGTCTACTCTGTAGCTGACGTGGACACTATATAGCTCACTTGTACACCCTGTTTATGACATGTACACACTTTACAAAACGCGCACACACTATATCATGACATGCGCACTTTGTTAGTGGTGTGTACACACTGCATTTCACATATATATATAGCATAAGACGTGTACACCTTGCATATGACGTGTTCACCTTGCATATGACGTTTACACATTGTATATGACATTTACACAATGTATAGTATGTGTACAACCTGGCGTTTACATATAGCACTCTTCAAGATCTGTACCCTATTGCGTATAGTGTACACTTTATCCATGAATGATACAAATTCTGTTTACATTTAGGTGACGAGGCATACCGAATGTTAAGGGCAAAAAAAAAAAAATAGACGTAAACAATAAATGAAAAGTAAACTTTTGCCTACTCTCGAACACTCTGCTTACCCTGCTATAATTAGATTATTTGAGGGAATGATACACTGACCATTTCAGCTATTGTTTGCGCATCTAAATGTGTCTCTGGATACATGAATGCGATAACTGGATCGGCTGACTTTAGTGGTATGTTCTCCATTGCCCGCTGTGGGGTTTATTTTGTGGCCTTTGGGGTGCGACGGGTTTGGGAGAGGTGAAGGGGGGGATCACTAACGTACAGTTAAAATGACATATTGGACAATGATATGTTTTGGCTCCCGGTGAGGGAGCCGGTGGTGGGGGGTGTGGGGGCGGTGGGTCAGTGGTTGTTTCGGTGCATAGGTCAGCTGATTCCTCGCTAGTCCCTCTGGGAATCGGGAAATTATTTATTGAATATATTATTCCCGTTATGTCGACAGGGTCCCTGGTTAATCGGGAAAATGGAAATCTAATAATAGATTTTATGTGCGTTTCAGCGCTCGCGGAATGTTAGGATAATACTGATAAGCGTGATGGATAAATTAATGATACAAGTAGGATACGGCTTTGTTTAGCTGAATGCATTTAAGATGATACGAAAGTAAAAGGTTTTCATTGATATGCATTTACCATTGGCTTGGATAATGGCTTGGGGATAATTTAAGATATATTCTATGTTCACTGAGTATGTATGATATCATAGCCACACTTGGTAGATAAGACCATGTCATATAATGAAAATCAATCTTATTAGAGAACTTCTTAGCGGAATTTAGTAAATAAGATAAGTTTTATAATTAAAAGAAGTTAAAGATTTTATAATCACACACGATAATAGTCATTGAAGAATAAATGATGGTTATTATTATAATCGCGGAGCTCAATAGTTAAATGTAATTGCTAGTGTGGACAAAATTACCCCACTTCATAACCATGATAAGCTTGACTTTCACGCTAGCCAAGTATGAAAATGAATCCCGAAAGTCATGTTTATAAAGATAATATTCATAAGGCGATATCATAATTATGAAAATCACATTTGCAAAACTTAATTATGAATGCCATGTAATTGACTTCAGCTGCGCAATAAGGTGTCCTATAAGATGCCCATTAAGCTGTCGAATAAGCTGTCTAATAAGCTGTGCAATAAGCTGTCCAAAATAGCTGTCAAAATAGCTGTCCAATAAGCTGTCCATTAAGCTGTCCAATAAGCTGTCCAATAAGCCTTCAATAAAAGCTGTCCATTAAGCTTTCATTTAAGCTGTCCATTTTTATGTTGACAAACCTCAACGCAATACGAGATTTTACTTTATATTGTTCAATATCGTCGGTCATAAAGTTCATGTCAATCAAAATTCACATTCACTATATTGTCCAATTGTTTTTTTTAAACTTTGATTTTGAAGTTTTAAATAGTAATTTTGTTTCTCTCTTTGCTACTTCACAGTTAATGTTCTGACATAGAATAATGTGAATCTAGGCTCCAGACATCTGGAATACTGTTCTTTTTTTGTTTCGCCATCCTTGTTTGAGCTGCTCTTGTCAATGCCAAGTGGACGTCATCAAATGATTTTATCGACTTCTTTTAGCTTGCTGTCAACATGATTACTTTGTCCTGACTAACTTGAACACCGTCTGTGACAGGGTAAACAGACGGGCGATATTCCCTTGGGCAATTGGTGTAGAACAATTTCATCAGTTGTCAAACAAATTAAGTGGATATAAATTAGAAAAATAAAAACGTTTCATTGCAGGTGGCAAAAATACAAGTTGTACAGAAATAACAGAAAAGAGAGAATATCTCTGACATATCTAGATTTCGTAAATTAACTCTAAGACTTATCTTGGTCTAGTACATCATATCTGTGACATAGCTAGGTTTAGTACATTCTATCTGAGACATATCTAGGTTAAGTACATTATATCTGAGACATATCTAGGTTAAGTGCATTCTATTTGTGGCATATATATGTTTGGTACATTTTATCTATGGCATATTTAGGTTAAGTGCAATTTATATGTGCCATATCTAGATTTGGTACATTTTTTCTGTGGCATATCTAGGTTTGTACATTTTATCTGTGACATATTTAGGTTTGATACATTCTATCTATGATATTTCTTAATTGTGATTGGTACTGTTTTGGTTGACGTATTTTTGTTTTTGTAATTATCTATGGTGTCGTCCTTTGTTAGGCACTGTTAGAACCAGCCATAACTTAAAACAAGAGATTAACTTCTCACAACAGAAGCCAGTACTCATGGAACAGTGTCATACGTATGTTTGGTACATTCTATCTATGGCATATGTAGGTTTTGTACTTTCTATCTGTGAAGTATCTAGGTTAGTTCATTCTATCTGTGACATATCTAGGGTTTAGTAAATTATATATGTGACATGTCTAGGTTTAGTAAATTATACATGTGACATGTCTAGGTTTAGTAAAACCAGGGGCGGGTCAAGATCGTTGCCGTAACTCCATAAAAAAACAATAAACAAACAAAGAAAAAAGCAAACGTTACAAATAAATAATAACACATTTTAAAGCCATTCTAGCAATTGATCACACGCACTTAAACTGTAGAATAACTTAAGCCATAAAATATTAAAATTTGAGAAAAATAATATTTAAAAACAACCTACTTCTCATTTCCACACACAAAAACTAGGTCCCATGTACCACGTGATAAACTAGGTCCCATGTACCACGTGATAAACTAGGTCCCATGTACCACATGATAAACTAGGTCCCATGTACCACGTGATAAACTAGGTCACATGTACCAGGTGATAAACTAGGTCCCATGTACCAGGTGATAAACTAGGTCCCATGTACCAGGTGATAAACTAGGTCCCATGTACCATGTGATAAACTAGCTCCCATGTACCACATGATAAACTAGGTCACATGTACCAGGTGGTAAACTAGGTCCCATGTACCAGGTGATAAACTAGGTCACATGTACCAGGTGATAACATCCCATTCACTTTGAGGAAACATTCCACACACAAAAACTAGGTCTTATGTACCAGGTGATAACATCACATGCACTTTGAGGAACCATTCCATACACAAAAACTAGTTCCCATGTACCAGGTGATAACATCCCATGCACTTTGAGGAAACATTCCACACACAAAAACTAGGTCCCATGTACCAGGTGATAAAGATCCCATGCACTTTGAGGAAACATTCCAGACCCCCCTTCCCAAATAAGTGTTTAAAAAAAGGGGGGGGGGGAATCCCTATAGAAATGAAAGACCAGCGATATATTTGTCCGTCCCAGACTTAAGCAAACATCCACCTGACTCTAGTAATCACGTGCTCAGACGCGGTACCGACGGGGGACCATCACAGGTAGCAAGGGTGAGGACTGGATCGATAACAACCAAGGGAGACTATTCTAACACATGCCCGCTAATGGCGAGTAATTAAGCTGAAATTTTCTAAAAGTGCCTAATGTGTCTTGAAATCTGTGGCTAAAAAGAATGAGAGCATTGTTGACAGAAGGGACATGAGATTGTGTGGGGGTGGGTGGGTGGGGTCTTTGAGTGGGGGGTTTAGGGGGGCGTTAGGTGTGGGTGGATGGAATAGATACTTTTATGGGTGGATGGAACAGATACTTTTATGGGTGGATGGAACAGATACTTTTATGGGTGGATAGAACAGATACTTTTATGGGTGGATGGAACATATACTTTTATGGGTGGATGGAACAGATACTTTTATGGGTGGATGGAACAGATACTTTTATGGGTGGATGGAACAGATACTTTTATGGGTGGATGGAACAGATACTTTTATGGGTGGATGGAACAGATACTTTTATGGGTGGATGGAACAGATACTTTTATGGGTGGATGGAACAGATACTTTTAGGGGTGGATGGAACAGATACTTTTATGGGTGGATGGAACAGATACTTTTATGGGTGGATGGAACAGATACTTTTATGGGTGGTTGGAACAGATACTTTTATGGGTGGATGGAACAGATACTTTTATGGGTGGATGGAACAGATACTTTTATGGGTGGATGGAACAGATACTTTTATGGGTGGATGGAACAGATACTTTTATGGGTGGATGGAACAGATACTTTTATGGGTGGATGGAACAGATACTTTTATGGGTGGATGGAACAGATACTTTTATGGGTGGATGGAACAGATACTTTTATGGGTGGATGGAACAGATACTTTTATGGGTGGATGGAACAGATACTTTTATGGGTGGATGGAACAGATTTTTTTTTGGGTGAATGGAGCAGATACTTTAATTAGTAAGATGGAAATTGAAGGTTGGTGGAATAATATATAAGTATTGTGTAATCTGAGTAGTTCACGTGTTTTTGTATATCACTCTAGGGTATTGCATACATCACTCTATGGGGTAAATAGGTTCTTAAAGCAATTCACAATGACAAATGAACAAGCTACAAAGCTCCTCATAATTAATTTCTTAGCAAATATTTCACTCTAATATAACATGTCTTGCGGCTTGAAATTTTTCGTTCTAATGTAATACAGGTCACACAGCTAGCACCAGTGCATTGCAATATAATACAGGCCTTCAATGAGCAATGTAAAATCCGCCCACATGCCTAGCCATAGTACTACACATACTACAGTGATCACTGGACTATTCTGATGTATCTCGCAATCTCTGATTCATTCCATCTAGTCACTCATTCATACTTACCTCTGGTCTCCACTCACTCTTTCATTCAAACACCTGTATTTCTTTATTCAAATAAATGACAAACTTCATAGGGGTTCTCCTAAATCAAATCAATGGTATTTTTAATATGGATACAATTTTTACTTGTGTTGCCTTGTCAACAATACCAGATGGCATGACGGGCACACACTGACATGGTCAACAACACAAGACGACATGATGGAACACACTGGCATGGTCAAAAGCACAAGACGACATGACAGAGATACACTGACATTGTCATCAACACCAGATGACATGATGGACATCAACTGATATGGTTATCAACACCAAACGACATGATGGACAAACACTGTCGTGGTCATCAACACCAGACAACATGACAGACACCTTCTGACATTGTCATGAACACCAGACAACATGAAAGACGCACTGTGACATGCTCATAAACACTAGTGACATGATGGGCATCAACTGACATGGTCATCAACACCAGACGACATGATGGGCATCAACTGACATGGTAATCAACACCAGACGACATGATGGGCATCAACTGACATGGTCATCAACACCAGACGACATGATGGACATCAATTGACATGGTCATCAACACCAGACGACATGATGGACAAACACTGTCGTGGTCAAAAACATCGAAAGATATGACGGACACACACTGACGTGGCCACCGCACCCATTACAGCGCCAACAGCGTTTACAGCCATTCACTCAAGTCAATCTCAAATGATATTATCGAGGTAACTTAGGAATGAGTGGCACATCGTTATATTAACAAGTAAGCACAATGGTTTAACAATCACAAACCATCAATTTCGATATTGTTTTATATATATATATATATAAATCTTCGACTCGACAATTCAACTTACTGATGACTGACATGATAAACAGTAGAGACCTATTATCCATAATCACGAAATATGTTAGTTAGATAGCACATCGAATTAACCCTGTTGGTCTGAACGTCACCCCCAAGATGCCATGCTGGTCGGATGTATTGGTCTTTTACCCTGCCTGAATGAGATGATCCAATTGGGAATTCCCGGAGCGAGACAAATTCGGTTATCAAATTGCACAGTTCACTTCTCTAAGTTGATTTTTTTCCGCCTGTAAACGCCACTGGAATATAAATGACCCCTTTTAATATATATAAGACCAACTTTTCTTTTCTATTTTTAACTTTGGTGAACACATTTTTGTGTTTTTTATTACTTCTTTTCTATAAAATGAACGCATAAAACATTCCCATACAATGTTAACCATAGAAATACAGGAGTACATAATGCTAGCAAATGTTACCTTACCATTTTGATCCTTCAAAGACAGGTATACAAATGCTAGCAAAATTTACAATACGATTTTGACGAATGTAAAGACAGGTGCATATAATGCTTCCAAAATTTGCCATGCAATGTTAACCAAAGAAATGCAGGTGTACATAACGCTTACACAAGTGTCCATGTAATATTAACAATACAAACTCTGATGCATGCAATCCAAATCACTACAAATTCAGTTGATCGCCTTCCCTGCACAGATTTTACCACCTACAACCGGCCCCCCCCTCCCCGTTCACTTTCAGTACTACTGAACCGTTATATCATCATTTATCTGGGTCCCAGTTCTTCCATCTTCATGCGTTCCACTTCTATCAGAGGAATGATAAATGTCACTCCTTCCCAACTGCTACTGCTTTAATTCAATAAGAGCTTTTTTTGTGGAATTTAGTGCGGCCTGGGAGGGGTGGGGCACTGCATCAGTTCACGTGAAGGCCATTTTTTTCAGTGCACTTTTTTTCGGTGTAGCGGTTCTCGAATTGTTGTTATAGTGTTATATGACAAGTCTGTTTAACGTGTGTTTAAACATGTACAATGAGTTAATTAAATTATAGTTTAAAAATGTTTAAATATTAAAAAAAAAAAAAATCATCTAAACAATTGTAATTCAAATTATAAAGACCCTAAGATGTCTTCATTGACTGTGCTCTGTCAGAATAAAGCTATACAATTTCATCATGTTGCACATGCATCTCTTAAAGCTGACTACACACTCAAATGTTTTTTGCTACACTCATTTTTTATTTTCTGTACCCTAAAATGTCTGTGTGTGCCCTAATTGTCTTCATATGTCTTAATATACGCCATGGGTAAACTGAGCCAATCCCAAGCTTGTTGACTTAATAAGCAACAAATAACCAAAACACCAGCACCACGGGTAGATGGGACGCCTTAATCTTGGATAGCTACTCTCCAAATAGAGGGGAAATTCTGAAATCCAAACGGGAGCTGGAGTTCCGCAGACGGTATGATATTGGCACAAGGAAAAATTCGGTAAACTCCTGCAAAATAGAACGCATAAAGATCATAGGGAAACGCACAAGGCACACTGCTGATGGTCTACTGCATCCTGATCTATTTTCCCAGTTGTCTTGACCAAGGCTTGCCCTTTCTATGGAATATGCAAGGGTGAGCGAATGAGGTTGGCGAATTTGAGAAAGACGCCATAACCTTAAAAAAAAAACAAAAAAAAAAACTTAGGCAAGGATACTACAGAAGTCGAATATTGCCTTGGCCATTCATCTTCGCCATTGGTCATTCATCTTTGTCCTAGGTCATTCATATTTGTCCTTGGTCATTCATCTTCGCCCTTGGTCATTCATCTTCGTCCTAGGTCATTCATATTTGACCTTGGTCATTCATCTTTGCCCTTGGTCATTCATTTTCTCCCTTGGTAATTCATCTTCGCCCTTGGTCATTCATCTTCGTCCTAGGTCATTCATATTTGACCTTGGTCATTTATCTTTGCCCTTGGTCATTCATTTTATCCTTTGGTAATTCATCTTTGCATGTGAAGAACGAACAATAATAATACGCAATCCAAAAATGATTCTCATGTACCCCAGACATTAACAATTGTAAAACAGATTGAGAATCCCCATCTGATATACAATTTATTTTGTTATTGGTATCTGTTCAAATGTATGACTGATTGTCTGGTTGCTTCGTTGTCTGGTTGCCTGGTTGTTTGGCTGTCTGGTGCCCAGGGGCCAGGTGTGGCAGGTGTCTAGATCTCAGAACGACTAATTCGTTAGCAGCAGATAATCAGCGATACGTCAAATTAGGTCAATAGATACGGTTTGTGTTGGTTTCATACCGTATCAACTGGTTACAGCAGAAGATAAGGTATTAATGATCATCCTGATTGCCAGTTTCAAAATCTAGGTCATGACGTCATAAGCCAATTTTTTTTTTTTTCTAAACGCCACAGGAAGCAGTGATCAGTTCATGACCAGAAGAGACCATTTTTTATTTTATTTTTTGTGAATATTGTTATTTTAATGAAACAGCTTGGCTTGAATTTTTTATACAGAAAGATCAAAATTAATTTAGTAATTAAATTTGTGATCAATCTTGCCTAAACCAATGCACCAGAAATATATTATTTTTAATAATTTATTGCAAGGCCTTCAACTTTTCGTCATTTAAGCTGTATCAAGGAGTTATTGTCTCTAAATATGTGTCAAGTAACTCTGTTTTGAGAATAGCTATCGAAAAAAAAAATGGCCAGTTACAGTTGTGTGGTATTATGTAAGAAGCAGTTTCTTTTATTTTTGGGATAAAAATTCTAAACCATAATTATATATATATATATGTGTGTATGTGTTGTGTGTGTGTGTAGGTGCGTGTGTGTGTGTGTTGGCCATTTTATGTTCTGAAGGTTTCCTCTGTAACCTCAAATCTCGTTCTGTACAAAAATGCAACACATCTTATTAACAGCACACTCCTTTGATTCCAAATGATGTAATCAATTGCCTCGATCTCCACCAGTTTTATATTTGATGTCACCACATTATTTAAGACCTCGCACGTATGGCCGGGAACCCATCGCTTAGTTTCAGGGGCGTAGCTCGAAAGTGACTCGGAAAGAAGTTGTCGGGGTGAATAAAAAAATTGTAGTAAGACATTTTTGTTACAAAAATGAAAACGTTTTTTTGTTTTTTTTTGAGTCTAATGTTAAATGCCGATCAATGTCCAAATGGCGGAAACTAAATTCTTGAATCTGTCAAAAAATCGTAGATGTTACGAGGATGTTGCCTGTACTTATGATCACGTGACAAGGTTAGTGTTACCCTGGAGCGACTCACTGCGATGAGACCCTGATCCAGGCAGTTTCTCTTGTATCCGTCTTTGTCCATATCCACACATATCCAAACTTGTTTTACTTCCCACATCTCAATCCAGCTCTGGAGATCAAAAAACTATTTTGTAGAAATAAATATGTATCCTTGGTTATTATAAGGCATAGGTGTTCTATATTTACTTAGAACTGCAATCGAATTTTGTCGTAACTCCATCCAATTTTCGCTTCTTAAGGGCCGCCACTGCCCAGCCACGTGGATGTTAGTTATCCACGTCCAGAAGGAAGAGGAGGGGGTGATGAGCATCAAGAGGGGGGCAGGGGGTTGAGTGGGATTAAAATGGCCAGGTTTTTGTGTCCCAGGATATCAAGCCATAAATTGAATTATTTGCGGTCCATCAAATACAGGTCAGGGGAGTTAAGCTAAAAACTACATGCTGGAGCTCTATCGCCAGGAGGGAATGGGGTGGGGTGGGGGGTGGTTGGAGGGGTGGGGGGAATCGGTTTGAGTAAGGAAAAAAAAACAACTGTTTCTTCAAAAAAATATCAGTGTTTATCTTTGCTCGAGTTCATAAGCGGAGGAATAACGAGGATAAAATATTAGGGTCTGTGTCGGAAAGATAAGAACGACAAACACCATTAAGATGATGTATTGACACAGTTATCACCACTTGGGGAGATATTTATTTATTTATTTAAAAAAAATATATATTTCTGTAAATATTTTAGAGTAAAGTTGATGATGCGTTGTTATTTTTAAAGTCGAAGACGGATAAAATAAAAATAAAAGTCCTACACAAGTTTATGACGATTGACGATCATTTAAAAAAATAAATAAATAAAGGCACATTCGTATAATACGCCATGCAAAAAAAAAAAAAACTAGATTTCTGTCAAGTATAATTATAAGTATACTACCAAAGTATTATTTTTATTGTATTATTTTTAAAATCAAAGACGAATAAAATAAAAATAAAAATCCTACACAAGTTTATGACGATTGACAATAATTTAAAAAAAAAAATAAATAAAGGCACATTCGTATAATACGCCATGCAAAAAAAAAAAAAACTAGATTTCTGTCAAGTATAATTATAAGTATACTACCAAAGTATTATTTTTATTGTTTGAAATAGTCCAGCAGGCAATAAAACGCCAAACTATGTGTCTGTGAAATTAGAACAAATTATTTTGTGCCTGCAACATCCTAAATGAAAAGAACAATAATTTTCAATCAATTATATCTCATGAGAACGTGTTTACTAAACATTTTCAATCAACAAATATCTTATGAGAATATGTTTAATAAAATTTTAAATAAACTATATCTATAAGAACTTGTTTAATAAATATTTTCAATAAAATATATATTATGAGAACTTGTTTAATAAACATGTCCAATCCACCACATCTTATTAGAATTTGTTTCGCAAAATCGAGGCTCATAAGTTGATACATCTGTAATATTTACAATTGCGGATGCTCGGAATCAATCGACTCTCTTATTGCCTGTTAAATTTTTGGTATTTAGAATAAACAATAAAACATTTTTTTTTTTAAATGAAAAATCTAAACATTCTTGATCGTTTTCTCTGGTGATACTGCACATGTAGGGATCTAACATTTGATAGCCAAGTACTTCTAATAATTTAACTAGAGGACAAATCGTGTTAGCTAAAACAAACATACATATTTAAAATAATCTGTACCAATCCAATAACCTACATAATTTTCTATGTTGGAGACCCGTCAGATTCCTTTTACGCCCGCTATCACTACATGCTGAGATTCTCTGCCTTAGAGGCCCTCATGTCAGTAATATTTCTGTAGAGACCTCTAACACAAGATACTGAGAACCTCTGCGATAGAGTCCCTGCTTTCAGTGACATAACTGACGTCAAGACGTCTAGCACTAGAATGTGAGAACCTCTGCCTTAGTGCCCCATCGTGTCAATGACATTCCTATTAAGACTACTAACACAAGAACCTGAGGACATCCGCGGTAGAGCCCCCTGGATTCAGTGGAATTATTGTTAAGATCACTAACACTAGAACGTGATAACCTCTGCTTTAGAGACCCTGGTGTGAGTAAAATTCCCGTTGACTACTAACACAACATTCTGAGAACCTCTGCCTTAGAGTCCATGGTGTCAGTGCCATTCCTTTTAAGACCATTAACACAAAAACCTGAGAACCGCTGCCTTAGAGCCCCCTGGTGTCAGTGACATTCCTGTTACGACCACTAACACTACAGCGTCGTGTCAAGCCATTGTATCAGACCCCAAGTGGATTTTACCTAAACTTGCTGGGCAAAAAAAAATCGAATTGTTGATAATGCCAACTGGCCTTTTAAGCACGAGATGGTCATTAAATGGCTTCAGGGCACTGATGAAAATGTTAGCGCTTAGCTTAGCCAGGAGACAGTCAGAAGAAATTGTTAGTCTTTTTTTTTTTAAATTCCTTTGTATTAACCTCGCTTTTTTCGTGAATTTGTCGCAAAATCATTGGAAGGCTAATCGACTCATTTTCCGTCATCCTATTGAGCTGAAAATTGGCAAATAGATTCGTTGCCGATAACATTCTTCCCCATTTTTTAGCCCCCAGGCCAGTTTATATAGTTTATTTAATGCTAAGTGTCCATTTAACGTAAACCTATTCTCTAAATCTGACTACGTCATAAAGTTAAAATAAAGTTGGACTGTTACATCATGTAGTTTACATCTTAACATTTTTTTTTTTTTTTTTTTTTTTATATATTTTTTTATTTTTTTTTTATTTATTTTTTTTTTTTTTTTTTTATTTTGAAAGAACTCTTCAATCGTCCTGCAATTATTTGCATTTTTATGGAGAAAAAAAAAACAACACCAAGAAAAAATAATAAGTCATTCACAAACAAAACAAAAATGAAATTATAATTTAAATGCGATTTTCTACATTAGCTTTGTATATTTTTCTTCTTTTTTCAAAATTAATTTTATTTGTAGCATTTTTGATCTTTTGGATTTTTTAATAAAGTTAATGGAATTATTTTAGGAAAATTTATTTAGAAATAACAAAAATTGTTTTAAAAGTTTAGTTTTTTTTATCGTATTTTGGAAACTAGATTTCTTTCTAACAAATTCAACATTCCTTACCGTCTGCTAGCAGTGTCAGAAAACTATTGTGTTTTATTGACCACTGGTCTTCTAGATAACCTCGCCAATATGGAACATCGATACCGTACGGCAGTGGTTCCCAAACTTTTAAGTTTGGCGGACCGGTGAAAAAGTTTCGAAATTTTACCAGGGACCGGTTCATGATTTATTTGTTATACTTTTATTTCTATTTGACAATAAATATTTATGTTATGGGGACAGGCAGCGCTATGGATGCAGACCGGTGAAGATCCCCAAACAGCCATTTGGGGACCACTGCCGTACGGCACCCTCTTCAAAAGCATTAACGGTGAGAGGCCCGTGCTGTGACATTTTGTCATTAAGTCACCTGAGGTTAGCCAGATCAGTCACATGACCTGCGGGTATAGGGGAGATGACATCGTTCTTGTTGCCGACAGGTCATCAGCTCTCTGACTGGGAGGTGCTACACGTGCGAAACCATTGTAAACATGTTGTTGCCATGCTATACTTTTGTTAATGAGAAATACAGTTCTGGTGAAAGTATTTATTTTGATTATAGTTTTTAAACAGAGGCAGAGACAAAGACAGAAGCAGAGACAGAGGCAGAGACAGACGAAGACAGAGACAACTACAAAGATATCTGCGAACCACACGTTTTTAAATTTATTTTTGTGTGTTGCTACTTGTTTTGTCTTGTCTGCAGAAGAAGGCGTTTAGCCGATACGTCATTGCCAACTATTTGTTTTGTTCACTTTACATTGCTGGAACGCAGCTGTCCATAGTTTGACAGTGCCATCCGGTGTGCTGGCACATACCGATGTCAAAGTGATTTCATAACAATTGTATTTGCGACATGATGAATACGATGACGTTTCATGTCATCTAAGGGATGACAAACCAGTGGCCATCAAAAGTACAGCACCAATGCACTAAGTGTATGTTGAAAACTTTATTTTTGATTTGACAATTCTGTCTATCGATGTTCACAAATGTAAATACTAGAATGTATTTTTAGCTGTCTCTTGCCAAGAATGATCATGTGCTTTGACTCTGCTACTGAAAGAGAGAATGATCATCTGCTTTGACTATGCTACTGACAGAGAGAATGATCATGTGCTTTGACTCTGCTACTCACAGAGAGAATGATCATGTGCTTTGACTCTGCTACTGACAGAGACAATGATCATGTGCATTGAATCTGCTACTGACAGAGAGAATGAGCGTGTGCTTTGAATCTGCGACTGACAGAGAGAATGATCATGTGCTTTGACTCTGCTACTGACAGAGACAATGATAATGTGCATTGAATCTGCTACTGACAGAGTAAATGATCCTGTGCTTTGACTCTGCTACTGACAGAGAGAATGATCGTGTGCTTTGAATCTGCGACTGACAGAGAGAATGACCATGTGCTTTGACTCTGCGACGGACAGAGAGAATGATCGTGTGCATTGAATCTGCTACTGACAGAGAAAATGATCCTTTGCTTTGACTCTGATACTGACAGAGAGAATGATCATGTGCTTTGACTCTGCTACGGAAAGAGAGAATGATCGCTTTGACTCTGCTACAGACATAGAGAATGATCATGTGCTTTGACTCTGCTACTGACAGAGAGAATGATCATGTGCTTCGACTCTGCTACGGACAGAGAGAATGATCATGTGATTTGACTCTGCTACGGACGGAGAGTATAATCATGTGCTTTGACTCTGTTACGAACAGAGATAATGATCATGTGCTTTGACTCTGCTACTGACAGAGAGAATGATCATGTGCTTTGACTCTGCTACTGACAGAGAGAATGATCATGTGCTTTGAATCTGCTACTGACAGAGAGAATGATCATGTGCTTTAACTATGCTACTGACAGAGAGAATGATCACGTGCTTTAACTCTGCTACTGACAGAGAGAATGATCATGTGCTTTAACTCTGCTACTGACAGAGAGAATGATCATGTGCTTTGACTCTGCTACTGACAGAGAGAATGATCATGTGCTTTAACTCTGCTACTGACAGAGAGAATGATCATCTGCTTTGACTCTGCTACTGACAGAGAGAATGATCATGTGCTTTGACTCTGCTACTGACAGAGAGAATGATCATGTGCTTTGACTCTGCTACTGACAGAGAGAATGATCATGTGCTTTGACTCTGCTACTGACAGAGAGAATGAGCGTGTGCTTTGAATCTGCGACTGACAGAGAGAATGATCATGTGCTTTAACTCTGCTACTGACAGAGAGAATGATCATGTGCTTTGACTCTGCTAATGACAGAGATAATGATCATGTGCTTTAACTCTGCTACTGACAGAGAGAATGATCATTTGCTTTGACTCTGCTACTGACAGAGAGAATGATCACGTGCTTTAACTCTGCTACTGACAGAGAGAATGATCATGTGCTTTAACTCTGCTACTGACAGAGAGAATGATCATGTGCTTTGACTCTGCTACTGACAGAGAGAATGATCATGTGCTTTGACTCTGCTACTGACAGAGAGAATGATCATGTGCTTTCACTCTGCTACTGACAGAGAGAATGATCATGTGCTTTAACTCTGCTACATTCAGAGAGAATGATCACGTGCTTTAACTCTGCTACTGACAGAGAGAATGATCATGTGCTTTGACTCTGCTACTGACAGAGAGAATGATCATGTGCTTTGACTCTGCTACTGACAGAGATAATGATCATGTGCTTTAACTCTGCTTCTGACAGAGAGAATGATCATCTGCTTAGACTCTGCTACTGACAGATGCAACATTTTGGAGTAGTTTTTTTAAGACCCAATGCAAAGCATTAAAAGGCATGAGTAAGTAAGTAAATTGTTTATGTATTACGTTAAGTTATGTACTTACACAATAACAACGTTTGCTTCTTTCCTAGTATCCCTTATTTATAAATAGGTCAGTGCCGACTATAGTTTTGTTACAAAAGCGGTGCCATTGTGTTATAAATGTGACGCCATTGTCTAAAATCTTGCCTGTGAGTGCTGTCTAAAGACTGGCTATTCCCAAAACTCAAGACTCGACAGATTTGTAAAGTCAGACTCGACAGACACGTAAAGTAAGATTCGACAGAATCATAAAGTAAGACTCGAAGGACTCATAAAGTAGGACTGGACAGACCAGTAAATTAAAACCTTGACAGACTCATAAATTAAGACTTGACAGACCCGTAAAGTAGGACGCAACAGATCCGTAATGTATGACTGGACAGACCCGTAAAGTAAGGGATACCAATATAAGGGCGCATGCCCCGATTAATATAGTGTAAATCTATACAAGTTGACTGGACGATTCAGTCTTGTTGACAATGTATTCCAACTGTCATTGTTTTCTCTAAATGATTTGCGTTCTTATTTAATGAATGCCTATTAATAGAATAAATGGGAGATTAATACTGACATTGGCGGATACATGCTGTATAGGGATCAGAAAGATTCTGAACATCAAATGGCCAAACAGAGACTTACTTGAAAGTACATACCAAGGGCATATTGTTGAAGACGTCATAAGCAGAAAATGGAGAAAGATGGGGCACACTTTTCGCAAACCCACAGATAGAAGCACCAGACAATGCCTAACATGAAATCCACACGGACAAAAAGGAGAGGAAGGCCTAAGAATAGTGATAGACGCGAGCTAGAAGCAGACACACAAGGTGTGGGATACACCTGGAAGCAATTGGAAAGGAATGCACAGGGGCAAGCGGAATGGAATATTCTTATAGACGGCCTCTGTCCCAGGCGGCGTAAAAAGCATAAGTAAGTGCGTGCATTCAAGAGAAAGTCAAATCACGTCATATGTTTATGTTTAAAATCATACAAACTCGAAACCCCGTCTTAGAAAGACAATGAAACATTTCAACTGATCCCATACAAAATTTCAACCGATTCCATGGCACCTGCTTCAGAGCAACACAGATCCCATCAAAGGGTTTATATTATAAAACATGATGACGATGGATTCGGTCTTTATGGTGATATCCTTGACGTGAGCCATCCAGTGAGTCAGAGGCGTGAGCCTTAAGCCATCCAGTGAGTCAGAGGCGTGAGCCTTAAGCCATCCAGTGAGTCAGAGGCGTGAGCCTTAAGCCATCCAGTGAGTCAGAAGCGTGAGCTGGCCGTGTGACCAATGACCAGCTAACCGCCACTGCGACCAGGACACAGCGTTTGATGTTGTCAGGCCGTCCAAAGCTTACTGACAGGATATTAATGCACCCCTAGACAGAACGGCACGCTATTCTGCAAGGTGGAGGCGGGCGTGATAAAAGTACAGGTATAACGGGTTGTCTGCTTCTATTATCGTTATCTGATAATTTATTCGTCTGGTTTTAAAACAAATTTTTTTTTAAAAATCAATAATTGCTTTATGAATCAAATGCATTTAGTGGCCTAATTGGGTCTCAGAGAAAGTCAGCTGTGCTTTAATAATAACTTAAGGAACAGTATGAAAACTTGTTTAAGAGTGGAGAGTAATAAACACTGCAACTTTTAAAAGTTGGGGTAAAACAACAACGAAAGGTTGGTATATGTGTGTCAGTATATATTGAAATGGGTCTTTTTAACATGTTCGAAATTGAGGTTGAAAGGCGACTGACAGAACACCATGTCAGCATCGTCCAGTTAGAACAATAGACACACATCATTTAAGCATTATCCCACTAGAACAGCAGACTGAACAACATGCCATCACGGACCATTAGAACAACAGGCAGACCTCATTTCAGCACCGTCCCACTCAAACAACGGATAGAACCTCATTTCATCACAGCCCCACTCCATCAACAGACAGAACCACAATTCCTCACCGTCCCATTAGAACAACAGACAGATCAAGATTTCAGGACCGTCACACTAGAACAACAGACAGAACTACATTTCATCACCGCCTCACTAGAACAACAGACAGAACCACATTTCAGCACCGCCCCACTATAACAAAAGACATATCAACATTTCCTCACCGTCCCGTTAGAATAAAAGACAGAACAACATTTCAGCACCGTCCCATTAGAACAACAGACAGAACAACATTTCAGCACCGCCCCACTAGAACAACAGACACACCTCATTTCAGCACTGTCCCACTTAAAGAAAAAAACAGAACCACTAAAACAACAGACATAACCACATTTTAGCACTGCCCCCACTTGAAAAACAGACAGAACCACATGTCAGTAATGTCTCATCACATTTCAGTATGGTCCCACTAGAACAACCGTCAGAACCAGATTTCAACATTGTCACACTAGAACAAAAGAATGACCATCATTTCAGCATGGTCCCATTCCCAAGCACTGACCCTAATTTTACGATTGATCCCTTGGATGCTACTCTCCGCTGTGCCGAGTGTGCTGTACTCTCGACTGCTCATTAGTTAATTGAAATCACAAGTCGAGATAGAGTTACGCCTAAATGTAGAAAAGTTAATTAAAACCACAAGTCGATATATAGTTAGGGCCAGATGTGGTAAAGTTAATTGAAACCACCATTTTGTTCACCGTATTGAATTCTGTCATGTTATTACTTCTTTTCAAACGGGTACAAAAGTTTGATATGTGATTTATTTCCCACGTTCTTTACCTAAAATGTAAAAAGCTAATTTAGACATGTCGCATATATTTTGTTGTACTACCCGTGGATATGAAAATAGTGGGTTAGTATGCGATAACATGTATGCCAGCGGGGGGGGGGGGGGGGGCGGAGGGGCTTACTACAACATGAGAAACTGTATGAAAAGGTCGCGGCATAAGGTAGGTTGAGAACCACTGATGTATTCGAAAATTGAAATGATGCAAATTATTTTTGTTTTTGACAACTTACATGTCCACGCGCCTGCTGTGTCGAGCTGATGATGACATCAATGCTGACATTATCGCCAGGAGCGCTACTCAAAATTATGATTCCTAATATAGAAAACAAAATAAGTTAGACACATTTAACCAGTACATCAACATATATTTATAACATCATTACTGTTACATAAAAGTTTGTTTAGATCATTTGGTAACATAGGCTGGGCGACGACAAAAAAGAAGTCCACCTCAAGCGGTAGTCTGACAAGATTATGAACGAGCATGTCGATTGGTTGTGTGCCCTCTTTTACACAGGTACATGACAGCTAATGTCCATGAACTTATTTAGTAACAAAATCATAAGTTGCTCTTGAACTTGTTGGTAAAAGCAGAAAATGTTCTTGAACTTGTTGGTAAAAACAGAGAATGTCCTTGAACGTGTGGGTAAAAACAGAGAATGTCCTTGAACGTGTGGGTAAAAACAGAGGCAGTCCTTGAACTTGTTGGTAAAATCAGAGAATGTCCTTGAACTTGTTAGCTGATACACATCGTTATCAAAATCGTCTGCTGGGAGGGGGGGGGGCTAACTTTTCCTGAGCAAACCTGTATTTAAAAAATAAATAAATATTTATGGTTATAAATTTCAAGACCTTAATTTATAGGAAGGTTCATCTAGTCTATAAATAATGATTCAATAATTATTTTTTTTTAAAATCAATAAATAACATCAGATGATAACCTCCCTTGTCCTAGGATGACATCATCTCATAAAAACAAGCTGGTCAACAATTCATCTAAGGAGAATTTATTAGGAAGTTTACGGTATGAACTAGAGATGATCTCAATTAATTTCCAAACAGATTCCTACTTTCAATCTAGCCAAAACTTACCTGATGCATTACAATAACACGAAGGGATACCATTGTTGTGTGTGTCTTATGCACTTCACTGTATAGTTTTGTATTTTCCCTGTATATGGATTTCGATCAGTGTGAGAATCCCTGCTGTCCTCAATTCACACGTCACGCTTTCCTTTGCGCGTTACAGATACAATCTGACGTATGACGTAGCAACGTACAATGGCAGCACAGCACAGCACAAAATAAACAATCCGAACTTAAAACTATGGCGCAAAGATTGAAGAGATTAACTGATTGAATACAATCACAAGCGGCAGACTAACTTGGCTGCAACATTCTTTCTCAATAAAAGGCTTAATTATTCGGCCTGGGAAGGTTTTGTAGAAATTTATATTCAGAGATGATCATCCATACGAGGAGGTCAAAACGCTCAATAATATCTGCTGCTGCCGGTGAATACACGTTCATAGATATCTTGGGGTGTCGGAAAATATGAGTTTATAGATATCTTGGGGTGTCGGAGAATATGAGTCTATAGATATCTTGGTGTGTCGGAGAATATGAGTTTATAGATATCTTGGGGTGTCGGAGAATATGAGTTTATAGATATCTTGGGGTGTCGGGAATGTGAGTTCATAGATATCTTGGGGTGTTGGGAGATGTGAGTTCATAGATATTTTGGGGTGTCTGTGAAAGTAGTTAAAAATATCTTGTGACCGGGATCGTTGCCTTTAAATATCACTATATTATCAATTATTACTTTTAATTGTACAATTGCTTCGTACAGTAACAAGTGGAATGCATTATAAACTATAATTTATTCATCAGAAATTAGTGTAAGAAAATATATCTATGCTAACATTTCGTTTCATAATTATCTCTTTGGAGCTCATCTATTCCATTCCATAATCTGATTATCAGTTTATGGGGTTAGATTACTGCAACACAAATATAGCTCTGACTACTTCTAAATACCAAGAATCTAAATCTCAATTGTCTTATGTAGTTTGAAGACGTCTTTTAAAGAAAGTTTTATTTTTCCATGTTGTTCATTTACATTATAAAACATGCATATACGTCTGAACAATTTTTAATGGGAAGATTATTACATAATGAGCTATTAAGTTATCTGTTATATTTATCAATTTATCCGTTATATGTTATCATTTTATATGTTATCAATTGATCTGTTATCAAATTATTTGCTTTCAAGTTATCTGTTATCACGTTTTTGTTAATCAAGTTATGTGTTATCAAGTTATCTCTTATGTATTTATCTTTTCTCATGTTATCTGTTATCAATTTTTTTTGTAATTAAACTATATGTTATCAAGTTATCCAATATCTATTTATCTGTTATCAACTAATCTGCTATCGAAACGGACACACCTTATCCTGTTATTTCCGTCACGTGGTGTTTGAATGTCATAATTTACATAAAATCTGTGTTATCTTCATCTGTTAGAGGGACTACTTTGTAATTGAGGTCATGTGTAAAAGAAAGAAAAAAATTAGTTCGTTTGAATGAGATGGGTACCAAAGAAGTATCGTTTTAACAGACTTAGCAAATTGAAACCAGCAATATGAGAACCACTGTGCAATGCAACAATGATGCCATTATTTCCCTGACATGTCGACTACAAACACTGGAACCTGTGGAGTACAACGCCATTAGGCATGTGCTACAATCCACGTGTTGACAATCGTGCGCCCATCTTCCTCACTGGCCATCTTGATAGCACGCTCGATCTCCTTGTGTAAACACTGACTGTACGCGACAGGGATCAGCGCCGTGACACGTCCATCGTATGCTTGGCGTGATCTTACCGTGATCATGTCGGGCTCTTGATGAAACATATCCATCTGCTGTGTTGCTCAATGTATTGTGAAACAAACTTCGTTCTCTTTATTAATGGGTTCATACCTTTGTGAAACAATGTTAGCTCTACTTACCAACATATTCATACCCTAGTGAAAATATGTTATAACTACCCACCAACATATTCATATCCTAGTGAAACAATGTTAGCTTTACTCACAAACATATTCATACCCCAGTGAAACAATGTTAGCTCTACTCACCAATTTTTTTTATACGATCGGAAACTGTAGTGAAGATAAAAGGGTATCAAATATATGTCCATATGCCATGAAGCTGCACTGGTTTATAAATAGTGAAACACGAAATGTTCAGATAAATTGGTGAAAAAGATATATTTAGATAAATAGTGGAAACGATTTGTTTAGATTAAAGGTGGAACTATACAGGTTTAAAAATAAAAGAACAGACGAATTAACAGTCGTTTTTTGGAACCTTCCTTCCCCAGCAGACACAGTGATCAACATATGCACACGAGAGACACATCAAAGGTAGAAAAAATCACATACTAATAGTAGTGGCAGTCTAGTGTCAAGAATAAAGGATAACACCTTCTGGGATGATTGTCAACATTATTTTCCAGTTAATGCATAATGGCTGTGTTGCTTATGGTTGAAATGGCTAGAAAGACTTTGCCATTGTATGCTTGTACTTAGTTTTTGTCGTGTTGCGTTTGTTTTAAATGTGGTAAACTATAGATTTGTTTTTTTTTGACTTTGTACCGCGCTTCGAGCCTTTGGGGATGAAGCGTGTTTTTGAAATGAACTTTATTATTATTATTATTATTAATATGTATAAATTACTACGTTCAAGTAACGTAAAGTAAATAAAGTGGAACAATATATGTTTAGCTCATCGTTGGAACACGATTATTTTTTGACAAATGATCGAACAAGATATATTTAGACTTGAAAATAAAAGACAAGACAATATAATGTACTGAACTTTGTAACGCAATTAAATGTTTAAGTTTTCTTGAAGCATTAATATATACATATTTTTTTTTCTCCTGTGAAAGGAATAAAATATGAAAAAAAAACAACTCTAAAACAATGACCCCCTCCCCCTACTACAACGATTCTTGTTATAAAACCTACAGAAAACGTTTGAAGACACAATCATTTAAAGATCATATGCTGAATTAGTTGTCAATATGATTATTAAGTTTTCAAGTATGAAATAGAATGTTTTGTTTGTCTTCTGAGATCAGTCGTGGCATGGAATATAAATGAAAATGGAATGAATGAAAGAATGAAATGACGATTGGAATATCATTTGATTTTTTTCCCTATTTTATTCTAAGAATAAAAACTGAAGTGAGAACCATTCTTCAAATTAGTTTAACATACTTTTTTTGTAAATGAAACATGTGTAGAGAGCAATATGGGTTGAGAACCATCTTTCAAGAGACATAACCCGTTGGGACGGACATGACATAACACCGGACAGATGTTTGGGTCTGTTTTTTCCAAATGTCCTCTTCTGTCCACTAATGATACACTCTCGCAACGACGCTGTCCAATCAAATCACCTGAACCATAGCACTCATTTCATTGGGTGACCTAGTGAGACACGTACACCATATGAGATTTATGAGCAAACTAATATTTGTTTGTCGGCAAGAGCAGGACGTGAGTTCCCAGACACCATCTTTCCTCGCTTTTAGATTTAAGTGATGGAATACTAGAGCAAAGCAACAAGATTTCATTTTAAGTATAAAACTCATTACTCTCCTTTGAAAACAAAAATAAATAATTTAACTTCCCGTAAAGCATTAAATTACAATACAATAAATGCAGTTTTTACAAGATTACCATTGATCATTTCAATAATATTTTTGATGTAGGAAATAATATATAATTTTGAAAATAAATTGTTTTTTTTCGAGCATTGCATATGAGTTAGACTCTAAAAGAAAATTGAAGTGTACTTAAAATATTTATTGTACTATGGTTATCTTTCTATTTTTCTAGCAGTAGTTGAACCACATGCACCACTTTCAAATCTGTACACCACAGAATGTGTTTCAGACCACCCCAATGTAAATTAATACTCCTCAAAACTTGCCTTGAAGTAGGATGATGTGGTAATTATTACAAAATATCATGCCGGAAATAGCCAATGCACTGATCTTCCTTTACGCCCGTGTCATCCCGTCCCTGTCATACTGTTCCTAGGGCCTGTCATTCTGTCATCTAGACTTGTCACCGTGCCAAACCACAGTATGTTTCCTGCCTAGGGCCTGTCATTCTGTCATCTAGACTTGTCACCGTGCCAAACCACAGTATGTTTCCTGCCTAGGGCCTGTCATGCTGTCATCTAGACTTGTCACCGTGCCAAACCACAGTATGTTTCCTGCCTAGGGCCTGTCATGCTGTCATCTAGACTTGTCACCGTGCCAAACCACAGTATGTTTCCTGCCTAGGGCCTGTCATGCTGTCATCTAGACTTGTCACCGTGCCAAACCACAGTATGTTTCCTGCCTAGGGCCTGTCATGCTGTCATCTAGACTTGTCACTGTGCCAAACCACAGTATGTTTCCTGCCTAGGGCCTGTCATTCTGTCATCTAGACTTGTCACTGTGCCAAACCACAGTATGTTTCCTGCCTAGGGCCTGTCATGCTGTCATCTAGACTTGTCACTGTGCCAAACCACAGTATGTTTCCTGCCTAGGGCCTGTCATGCTGTCATCTAGACTTGTCACTGTGCCAAACCACAGTATGTTTCCTGCCTAGGGCCTGTCATGCTGTCATCTAGACTTGTCACTGTGCCAAACCACAGTATGTTTCCTGCCTAGGGCCTGTCATGCTGTCATCTAGACTTGTCACTGTGCCAAACCACAGTATGTTTCCTGCCTAGGGCCTGTCATGCTGTCATCTAGACTTGTCACTGTGCCAAACCACAGTATGTTTCCTGCTCATTGTTTAGAATCCGACGCCAAAGCACTGATAATGATCATAGACATTGCCTGTGATAATTAATTTGTTTCGCAATGCTGTGATGGAATCTGCCATGTTTCTGGCATATGTGAACATAGCTACATACAGCACACACTTGTACATATACATCCATCTCCCTCCCATTAGCTGGTGCACCCAACAACATGTATGTCATTTTATACAATTGTATACACCAACACTATTATACAATCATGGACAATTTCAAAAATTCTTATTCACCATTAGTTGATGAGTTTGATAATACACAGAGACAATTTCACTAACGTCACCGTTTATTGAACGAATTTTATGTTTTGCTTTACACTTGGAGTGAAGAACAGAAGACACAAAAATACGTTATAGTTTTAAGATTAGAATACAAATGAAGGCGTCATGGGAAAGCAAGTGATGCCATCTTTTGGGAGAAATTAATCATAATGTTTGAACATTCCTAATGCAAGCATAAAAATGACATGATGTCTAAAAAAAATGATTCACTGCTATTTAGTTGGGCCATAAAATTCTATCGAATGGCATGTGCCCACATGGGAGATAGCTTAAAAATTAGGAAAAAACAGATATCACTGTTTTTTCGCTTCAACTGTTCAATTGTAACACCATTTGGTGATGAGTTCATCCTGATGATAAAATTGATGTGAAAATATGAAAAAACAAAAAAAACTATTTCAGAAGTAACTGACAGACGTGTTCTGGTGAAGGGTGGAGCCAACGCTCTTAAAGCCTCGATTGGTAATTGACAATGCGCTCCAACTGCTGCGCTGTGCCAGCCAGTGCATTGACCAGCAACTCCATCTACTGCGCTGTGCCAGCCAGTGCATTGACCACCAGCTCCATCGGCTAGGCTGTGCCAGCCAGTGTATTGACCACCAACTCCATCTGCTGCGCTGTGCCAGCTGTGCATTGACCACCTGCTCCATCGGCTGGGCTGTGCCAGCCAGTACAGTAACCACCAGCTCCATCGGTTAGGTTGTGCCAGCAAGTACAGTGACCACCAGCTCCATCGGCTGGCCTATGCCACCTGGTGCATTGACCACCATCTCCATCTGCTTCACTGTGCCAGCCAGTGCATTGACCACCAGCTCCATCGGCTAGGCTGTACCAGCCAGTGTATTGACCACAAGCTCCATCGGCTAGGCTGTGCCAGCTGTGCATTGACCACCAGCTCCATCGGCTGGGCTGTGCCAGCCAGTACAGTGACCACCAGCTCCATCGGCTAGGCTGTACCAACCAGTAGAGTGACCACCAGCTCCATCGGCTGGCCTATGCCAGCTGGTGCATTGACCACCAGCTCCATCTGCTGCACTGGGCCAGCCAGTGCATTGACCACCAGCTCCATCGGCTAGGCTGTACCAGCCAGTGTATTGACCACCAGCTCCATCTGCTGCGCTGTGCCAGCCAGCGCATTGACCACCAGCTCCATCTGCTGCGCTGTGCCAGCCAGTGCATTGATAACCAGCTCCATCGTCTGGGCTGTACCAGCCAGTACAGTGACCACCAGCTCCATCGGCTGGGCTGTGCCAGCAAGTACAGTGACCACCAGCTCCATCAGCTGGGCTGTACCAGCCAGTACAGTGACAACCAACTCCATCCGCTTGGCCGTGTTATATGACATTGTCGTTACGTAGAACTCTGCCATCGTCCTTGCTTCCCCTGCATCATCCAGAGCACGCTTCAGGTCAACCCTGTAGAACCGCATTATCATCTTTATGTAAAGCATACAATTTAAATAGACATTTTATTGTTACAATATTAAGCCAGACATAATTAATTTAAAAAAAGGGTTCATTTTCATGTTAAAAGTATTTTTTTAACTTTTACAATTACTTTAATTTTTTTTTACATGTTTTGAATTGCAATTTAATACAAACATCTGAATGCTTAAAAATATCTTTCAAAAGAACACCATTTTAGAAACTACTTGTTGAACATAATAACACAAAAGGGTTATATAGGAAAATAAATAGATAAACTATTTATTTATCGAATGACCATTGTAAATTATTAGCTAGCAGAAAATATTGTGTTTATTTATATGTATTTTTTCTTAAAAACAATAAATCATTTTTCTTAAACATGCCACTTATTAGTGTAATAAATACTTACATTATTCTTCCGTTCATTCTATAATCTTTCATTTCATTTTCTTTCATTTTCTTTCCTGAGGTCTTCTTTTTTATCATTCTGTTTCCTTTCACAATTTTTCATTCCATTCCCTTTCCTTCCATTATTCCTTTTCCTTTCCTTCCTCTCTCAACACTGATCTTCGTACTTTATTCCATCCTCTAACGACAGAACCACCAGTTATCTCCCCCTTCCCATAAAACTTTCTACTTTCATTTTGGCCATGTGTCATCTTCCGGCGACACTGATCAGGGGAAATAATCCGATTTGTCTGGTAAATTGCTTCTCTTCTGTAATTAGGAAATTTCATGAACGCACCAAACTGGAAAATGACATTAGCCTGGAATCCTTCTGGTATTGACTGAATATGTGATTGACGTATTGATCCCAGAGTTTGGACAAAGATAAGTGAGGGGCCCCCGGGGTGACCAGGTTGTTTTCGTGGTGTAATGAAATGCAGTGGCGTATCTGTAAAAGACACAAAAAAACTCCAAGGATTCACATCCACATTGCCAGAGGATCCATGGCATTATATGAGCCTCTACTTTAAAAAATTTAAAAAAATATTTGTTTAAAAAGCTTTGGGAAAACCAGAGCGCAGTGAGCATACTAAAGTGGCATGGATACCAGCGTGATATAAATATCAAAATCAATCAATCAATTATTTACCTTGTGAAATAACTTTAGTGGGTCTTGCATTTGACATTTCTGTTCAATGAAAATATGTTGAAATATAATAATTTCACAACACATGACATAATTTGATAACTTAAAAGCGTTTTATTATAAAGTTATAGCTAACAACAGTCTGTTGCCATATTTTTCACAACATACATGACATAATTTGATAACTTAAAAGCGTTTTATTATAAAGTTATAGCTAACAACAGTCTGTTGCCATATTTTTCACAACATACATGACATAATTTGATAACTTAAAAGCATTTTATTATAAAGTTATAGCTAACAACAGTCTGTTGCCATATTTTTAATTGATATTTATAAGAATAAATTCTCAACAAACAGATGTGCTACAAAAACACAATACATAAACGGGGTTGTGTTTTAAGCCCCTCACATCGCAAAGAAGTGTTTGAAAAGTTAACATTTGTTTTATGATCTTATCTTTGTGACGAAAGAAGGCATGGGTAAATATTTGCGTTATAACACCATGGTCATTCCTACAAGATTTGCACAGAAACTACATTTTCATCTTACAACATGGTCGTCTTACACAATGGTTAACTTACAACATGGTCATCCAGACAAGATTTTTACAGAAAAAAGTGGCCATATTACAGAATGGTCATCTTACACCATGGTTATCTTACACGATGGTCATCTTAAGCCATTGTCATCTTACACCATAATCATCTTACGTCATGGTCATCTTACACCATGGTTATCTTACACCATGGTCATCTTACACAATGGTCATCTTACGCCATTATCATCTTAAACCATGTTAACCTTACACCATGGTCATTCTCACAAGATTTGTTGTTTGATATATAGTGGCAGAGATATATATATTCAGCATTTCAAGAGTTCTCACCATTATATTGTCGCAAATCTATAATGTCCAGGAATCAAACAGCATGCAATAGTTAAATATGTATCCCTGTTTCTTTAACAATGAAATTCAATTTTTACCGTATTAAGCTACTCAGCAAATATAACACACACATTTTTGGTATCATACAAATGCCATCTCAGATGGGAGTGCCATCTCAGAGGGGAGTGTCATCTCAGAGGGGAGTGCCATCTCACATTACCGAACGTGTCACCTCGACACGCGTCTCTTGGTCAAGATATTTTACATTTTAAAAAAAAACTATAATTTTCTTTTCAGCGCCACTGACTGCCACCGACGTCACAGGTCACCTAGACAAGAGCGCCACCTTGCGGTGCCAACTGCAAACAGGGGCACACAACCGGGGATGGTTTGTCATAACGTGGCAGAAACTGGAGAACGCTGGGGGGACGATTCCATTGGTACATCTCCCTGTCAGTCATAAGGTGGGCTTGTTGGTACATCTCCCTGTCAGTCATAAGGTGGGCTTGTTGGTACATCTCCCTGTCAGTTATAAGGTGGTCTTGTTTGTACATGTCCCTATCTGTCATAGCGTTTGTTTGTTTGTACATCTCCTTGTCATAGTACATCTCCCTGTCAGTCCTAAGGTGATTTTGTTGGTACATCTCCCTGTCAGTCATAAGGTGGGCTTGTTTGTACATGTCCCTATCTGTCATAGTGTTTGCTTGTTTGTACATCTCCCTGTCATAGTACATTTCCCTGTCAGTCCTAAGGTGATTTTGTTGGTACATCTCCCTGTCAGTCATAAGGTGGGCTTGTTGGTACATATCCCTGTCAGTCATAAGGTGGGCTTGTTTGTACATGTCCTATGTGTCATAGTGTTTACTTGTTTGAACATCTCCCTGTCAGTCATAATGTTGGCTTGTTCGCACATCTTCCTGTCAGTTATAAGGTGGGCCTGTTGGTACATCTCCCTGTCAGTCATAAGGTGGGCTTGTTGGTACATCTCCCTGTCAGTCATAAGGTGGGCTTGTTGGTACATCTCCCTGTCAGTCATAAGGTGGGCTTGTTGGTACATCTCCCTGTCAGTCATAAGGTGGGCCTGTTGGTGCATCTCCCTTTCAGTCATAAGGTGGGCTTGTTGGTACATCTCCTTGTCATTCATAATGTGGGCTTGTGTGTCCGCATCAATCTCGACGTGGTTAAAGCTCTATCAGATTTAACGTTCCAACTGTTCACGTAGTTTAAATTGACCCTAGTCTTGGCGCACTTAAACTACGTGAACGGTAACCGAAAGGTGACCCTAGTAGGGATGTCCTATCCGATATTAGTGATCAATTTTCTTGTGTTTAGGCTGTTTCAAAGGATGATTAAGAGACAACTTTAATGTTGATCAAATCTTTGATGAAAGATCCGTTGGTAAGATTATTGTTTTTATAGACGTCTTTTTAATGACGTTTCTGATTTTAGTAGAAAAAAAAAATTTATTTAGCCCCTTATAAATTAAGCAACATATAAACTTAATCACCTATAAACATAACCCTGTACAAGTTTAACCAAATATAAACTTAGCCACTCATTCCGTGACTTGGTTGTGTTTCATAGAATCGAATCTTATACTGTAAATATATTAAAAATGGATTGTCTCACAAGCATTATTAACTTTTTTTTTTCAATAATTGATTTGATGAAATACTTCTTCTGAAACACTACATATTATAAACTTCATCTGAAACACTACATATTATAAACTTCATCTGAAACACTACATATTATAAACTTCATCTGAAACACTACATATTATAAACTTCATCTGAAACACTACATATTATAAACTTCATCTGAAACACTACATATTATAAACTTCATCTGAAACACTACATATTATAAACTTCATCTGAAACACTACATATTATAAACTTCATCTGAAACACTACATATTATAAACATCATCTGAAACACTACATATTATAAACTTCATCTGAAACACTACATATTATAAACTTCATGTGAAACACTATATATGTGACTCTAGATTTTAAAGAGTCTGCAATACTAAGTCTGAAATACTGCGTATGAAATACTATATTTAAAACACTTCTTCTGAAACCCTACATCTGAAACACTACTTTTGAAACACTATATTTGAATAATTGCATATGAAATACTAAACCTGAAACATTACATCTGAAACACTACATCTTATTTTTTTTATTCATTTCTTACCAGTCTATTTCTTCTACACTCCGTTTGCACAAATTGTTTATACCCTCCCACCCCCACACCCCTCGAAAAAAACCAAAACAACATTAATTAAGAAACAAATATTTTTAAAAACCATACATCAATATTATTTACAATATAGATTTCATTCTATAACACAAAATAAATCTAGATGGTAAATGACTATCTGGTTATTTTTATAGTGCTATCTAGGGACTTCCCTATGAAATTATTTCAAAACAAAAATAGACTTTTGCTTAATTCTGCAAATCCTCTCAGGTGCCTGAATGGAGTCAAGAAATCCCGCCAGGCCTACAGACGAGACTACAACCAATCATCACAGTGCAACCCAACCACGTGGAGTTCAACATCGTCATCAGCAACGTCACGTGCTCTGACGAGGGGGAATACAGGTATATGTTCGGTAACACACACGCCTGTTAAGTTCTAATTAACTGCCCAACAGACATGGGTGGAGAAATCGAATGCTACCGATAACTGGTCGACTTACCATTGCTTTAGTAAGAGTATGCACACACACACAAACATGTCAACATGTCGCTGTACTTTTGTACTTTTGTGATTTGTTTTCAAAATGAAATTTTATGAGTTTTAACTTTAAAGTGAGTTAGCAGTATTATCAGTAGATTAAAATAGAGGTTCTCACATACCAGTGTTATCAGTAGATTAAAAGAGAGGTTCTCCCATACCATTGTTATCAATAGATTAAAATAGTGGTTCTCACATACCAGTGTTATCAGTAGATTAAAAGAGAGGTTCTCCCATACCATTGTTATCAGTAGATTAAAATAGAGGTTCTCACATACCACTGTTATCAGTAGATTACAATATAGGTTCTAACATACCAGTCTTATCAATAGATTAAAATAGAGGTTCTCAAATACCAGTGTTATCAGTAGATTAAAATAGAGGTTCTCACATACCAGTGTTATCAGTAGATTAAAATAAAGGTTCTCACATACCAGTGTTAAAGGTAGATTACAACAGCGGTTCTCACATACCAGCGTTAGAGGTAGATTAAAATAGATATTCTCACATTCTATTCCACAGATGCATTGCCGTAACACCACAAGGGGAGGTAATTTCCTCGGCAGAGTTAACTATCATTGGTGAGTTTGATTGGTCACGGTCCACTGGACTCGTCATTTGTTGACATGAATGAGAACAAAGCCTGGGTCACGTGGGTAATGAGCCCTTATAGCCATAGAAAACAGTCCTAGTAATTACTACCCAGAGTTCAGACACCAGCAGATCTGGACACAATTAGTTAACTAGAACATTGTCGACAACCTTGTTGATCGTCATAAACAAGATTTCTAAAAATATGTATACGTTTTAAGTGTCACAAAGTCTTTTCATAATGAAACAACAACAGAAATAATAACAATTCTCTAAGTATGTATGTATGGCTGTAACGATGTGTTCAATAGGTGCGCAAAATATAATCCCCATCAATCTGCACTAATTGGGATGCTTTAAAAAGCGCGTTAATTGAATGCACAAATTGTCACGTGACTTGATGGATCATTCCACATTTTGCCGTTGCCAATGTTTAGCGGGTTATTTGTTGTAAACAAATAATTTCAAATGGAGTGTGGAACTCATTTAAAAAAAAAAACAAAAAAACAAAAGAAAACAAACATATTCCTCATTAATAAATTTCAATAAAATGACATTTTTTTTTTTTTTTATCCGTTATAAAAACAAATAATTTCAAATGGAGTGTGGAAATCATTTAAAAAAAAAAAACAAAAAAACAAAAGAAAACAAACATATTCCTCATTAATAAATTTCAATAAAATGACATTTTTTTTTTTTTTTATCCGTTATTTGCACTTGGAATTGTATCTGGTTTTTATTATTCAGCTGATTCAGGTGAACCGGAGATAATGAACAAATACTTGCCTAACTTAGTACACGGGTTGGTGACTCTCGAATGCAGAGCCAATGTTGGGCTGCCCGAAAGAATGCTTCTGTGGTACTCCAAGGAGCCTGGTACGGGATACTTCACAGTAAGTTTGTCATGGACATTTAAAGTAACCATTGGTTGCAATAATCGTATGAACAACGGTCAACGATGAATCTAGATCATGCGGTCGAACCATTTGACGCATATTTGATCAGTTCAAACCTGTTACAACCGCACGACGCTGTCTGAAAATTCGATTTGTGTTGAGGTCAACAGTTTTTTTTTTCTTCTCCTATTTAAGTTATCTTCAACCCAAAAATTTAAAGGGTTAGTGATTCCATAATAATCAATGTGATCAGATTTCGTTGTCTGTGCTCACCAAAAAATGAAATATATTACTGACATGACTGTTGTGTCGATTGTGATCACGAAAAATGACACCTAAAAATGCCATGTAATACTGACATGACAATGGCGTCGATTGTGTTCACCAAAAAATGAAATGTAATACTGACGTGACTTTTGCTTGGACTGTGATCACAGCAAAATGACTTCTAAAAATGACATGTACTGATGACATGACCGTTGTCTCTTTAGATGCTGGAAAATCAAAGGGACCTCGTGCAGGAGACCGACGGCTGCCATGTTGTGAGCACACGGTCAGTGGACGTCATCATCAGCACAGCCACCAGGGGTACGCGCTTCAGGTGTGGGTACCCGGGATTCATCGAGAAGTCTGGCATGTACGACGAGATCGTGCACGAGATGGAGGAGACAGGTGACATACCTAATGTACTACAATAATTACCTTAGAAGTTCATCTTTACATGGGTTTTTTACAAACTTTACTCAATTGGTAAAGTATACATTTTGTATATTGTAAGTAGTCTGTTGTAACTCACGAACACAATTACTACTACTACTGAATACAATCACTACTGAACACAAAGGTAGCTACAGAACACAACTGTGCATCGTGTGCCCACAATATGACAGCCGTCGGTTTCCTGCTCAAAGGCTCTTTAATTGAACACAATTCTAACTACTAAACAACTGTACACATCAAGTTCTACGGGAAAATTATGTTGAAGTAACCTATTTATTAATTATTTCGGTGTTTTACTTTAAAATAAAAAAATATATTGACAGACTTTGAACTTGTGCCCGTACAAGTGACGTAACCAAAGCATCTAACTAAATCCAGTTTATATATATATAAATATATAT
>CAXITT010000142.1:793193-808061 GCA_964033795.1 Lymnaea stagnalis
TTTTTTAAAGCTAAAAACGCTGCGCATTTTGACATAAAGAAATCAAATTGTGATTGAATCATCTCCTTGTAGCACAGTTGTGGAGATCAGTGGTCCCCAAAAAAACGGACCTTGGACCGGCTAGGAAACTGGAACCTTCCGTTTCAGGTCAACACAATATGAATACTTACGTGTCAAATAAAAAGAAAAAAAGAACGATTAACACATTGGGCCACCTGACATACAAAGCAGGCAAACAAGCAATGATATGTAATCTTTAACAAACTACTAACTGTGTCTGTAATAAAAATGTAAGCGTTAGCTCAGACGATTAAATTCGATTCAAATTTTGCGTCAATTCTTTTGCATGAACGCACCATTCTCTGAATGATTTTAAAGGACAAAAATGGTAATTTGATCAAAAATTAATTTGAAAGTTGTGCGTATTTTGAAAGATGAACTCATTTGCATTTTGGCAGCACCCCAATTGAGTGAGGTCAGAGTTGAACCAAAGATGGCGTCATCGTGTGAAGGTCCAAGCTGTAGGACAAGTCAAGTTGAGCAGGCAGGTGGGTATCACTTGGTTTCATCATATAACAATATGATTCTTATGAAAGTAGTTTAAGTATCAAATTGGTTAATCTCAACGTTTTTTTAAATAATTTTTTGTACAAGTTTTTAACTATGGACATTGGCATAGAAAACTGTTTAAGACACATAGACATATAAATGAATGGACATTGGCATAGAAAACCGTTTAAGACACATAGACATATAAATGAAACATATAACATACAATGCGATGAACGATATATTTTAAATTTGTATTTCGTTGTCAGTGGAGGAGCCCAATGAAGACAACAGTGCTACATCGTTACATCCTTGGCTACCTATTGTATACTTGTTTTGCCTAACATCCAACCTTATCTACGCATTGCATTATACATCATGTCATCTATAGATCACCTTACCACCTTCTGTTGACATGCAAGACCTGTATGCCTGTGACATATGTGCTGTTTGTATGACACAAGCCGCCGACTTAACAATGTAATTTTTTTTTTTTTTTTTTTTTTTTTTTTTTTGTCGTCGTTTTAACAATGTAATTTTTTTTTTTTTTTTTTTTTTTTTGTTTTGTTCATGAGCTTTTGTGATACGAATTTTCAATAATTTATACTTAAAACACGAACTTGTATATAAAATAAAATGTTTAA
The DNA here is from genome assembly GCA_964033795.1 of Lymnaea stagnalis. Taxonomy (NCBI): domain Eukaryota; kingdom Metazoa; phylum Mollusca; class Gastropoda; family Lymnaeidae; genus Lymnaea; species Lymnaea stagnalis. The sequence goes on from CAXITT010000142.1 coordinate 794,387, forward strand.
ATAATTAGTTGCATTAGGCTAGTAATAGCCGTTATGTTATATGTCCATTGTCTTTTTAGGTGTAAGAGTGGGTATAAAGGATTTTATATGCATGGGTATGTTTATGTTTGTGTATGCATGTGTTTGTGTGAGTATATTTATGTATGTATGGGTGTGTATTCTCTGGGAAGTGTCATTTTGTAAATTTCAATTGATGGCATGTTTATTTTTACTTGGAAGACTTGTGAGATGGCGCGTAAATCAGTCAATCGCTATTTATAATGTGTGTAGATCTTGTTGTAGTCGTGTGAATTGAATCACACAATCTCTACATGTAGTGTGCGTAGTTCATGTTGTAGCCTAAGACTGTGGGTTTCAACAGATCACGCTACATTTAGTGTGTTTAGATCTTTGTGTAGCCTAAGACTGTAGGTTTTTAACAGCTCGTTGTAGATCGCTACCGATAAGCAAACTTTGTTTTATTCAAACATTGCTTCAAGTATGTTCACTACGTTCTGTTGTCAGAATTATTGCTTAAAAAAACATTATCAGGTATTTAAATAAAAATTTTAATAGAGAAAATAAAAATAAAATATATCGTTTGATTTATGTATTTATTTATTTTTTTTGGTTTACATTTTTTCTAATCAATGCTGTAACAGTGGAGGCCCAATTTTAGGTCACACATTAAGCAACAAACGGCGTGAACACATTAAGCAACAAATGTCAAGGACATGGACAACTAATTGAAAGGGGGAACATTAAATGCGTACCGTATTTTTGATTCCATGTTATTTCTTTCAAAAAATAAAGAAGTAATGGTCGAAAATTATGTGTTCAATGAAATTTACGAAAGAAAATAATCATAGATTGTATGTTGTTTTTCAATGCATGGGAGTTAAATCAGTTTAATATTTTATAAATCAGTAAATAAGAGTATTTTCTCTTGGTGTGATCGTCTGCTGTGATTACAGTAAATAATAACTTTATTTTATCTTTAAAAAAAAATTTGGACAGAGTAAACATTTTCAGCAATAAGTATCAGCAGCCAGTTGTTCACTGTCGTAATCGTGCCAGCACAGTCCACGTAACTTTTGTATCACTATGTATTACATTTACAATACAGAGTCAGTTTTAGGAGCACCCATTAATCAAATCGTCGTTTATCCGAAAAGCATCGGTCATAATTAAAACGGTTATTTATTTGTATTTCTCATTATGGTATTATTATTTGTGTAACTAACGTTTATGGCACTTTACACTTATGAACAGACAACAACGGCAATCAAAAAGTATTTAAATAATAATGAAACATTCATCAAGAAAAAATAAACAACACCAACAAAAACAAGAGTTCCTAATCATGTCTGGCACTTCCGGTCAAATCCTGCTAAGTACTTTACATGCAGAAACAATTGTGGGATAGGCGAAATTGTGTATATATATCACAGAATACACGCCTGTAAATGAGAAATCACCTTTAATTAATTCTCAACTATTCCTACAACATCACTCAGACATATTTAAAAATTATTTAAAAAAAACAACTTAGTAGTAGATTTTAAATAAAACCTCACCAAGTGCAGATTTCAAGGTTTGAGTTGTATTTCAATAATTACATACTAATAAATGTAACCAATCTACTTTTTCACATACTTAATACAACATCTTCTATAATATCATCTAGAGGGAGTCCATTACATATTTTATTGGTCTCAAAAACAAGCAGATAAATTCAAATTTAGGCCAACTACTATGCTCTTGTTAACCAATCTATTTCACAATTTATATGGAGATAAATTAAAATTTAGGCCAACAACGATGTTAACAAGTCTATGTCACTAACTATAGGAGATAAATTCAAATCAATGCTCGCAACTCTACATATGTTAACAGATAGGGATCAAAGCGACGAGTCACATTTGATCAAGTGTGACGTGAGATCATTTCCTTTTGAAGCTAAAGAAAACAAACACCTCTTGACCCCAGGAAGTCTGAGTGCGATCGGTGGTGTCAGGCAGTCATGTCATACAATGTGGCGGTTTGATCAGCACAAAGTCCAACACTAAGACATAAGTGGTCGTAGGTGAACTGTTAAACGAAACAAGGGATTTCAGGGACATCAATAGTATTTCTCTTGCCAAGGATGTGTAACGTATAAGTACATAGTTCATCATAACAAAATGGCGTTCAACTCAACCAGCAGCGATTGTTTCTTAGTTGTAGAGTAGCTTTGAACGGTATGATACTAAAGAAAGCTGTGGGTTAAATCTGTGCCTAGGAAATAGTGGATCAAGGTCTGTTGAAGCTTGAAAGGAAAGACGTGAGAATACAAGGACTTCGTTTCGGTTAAGAGCCTCCTTCAGCAGACAGGACAAATAAACAAAAATGGAAAAAAAAAATACAAAAAACAAAAAAAAACAAAGACGTAGAAAACAAATTTAAATAACGTGTGTATAATAAGAGGTTTGTTTGTCTGCGTCAGGGGCGTCACAGGTTTATGGCTGGGGCAGCAACGATTCTAAAAAAAGGCCCCGGCACTTAAAATAATAATTTAAACAAACTATATCTTAAAATATTGTTTAGGGTCTACTTGTTATAAATTCATAACATCCAGCATGAGGGAAACAAAATTATATTTATATAAAATATATATCCGGGGATCCGTCCGTCACAATATGACAATGGGGTATATTTTGGGATCCGTCCTTCACAATATAACAATGGGGTATATTCTGACATCCGTCCTTCACAATATGACATCGGCGTATATTCTGGCATCCGTCCGTCACAATATGGGGTAATAAGGGGAGAGACTGCAATCAGGTTAGTACAAAATAAAATGAGTAAAACAGAGTATGGTTAAACCTGAAAAATTAAACACAACAAAACAGCGAACGTGTCGGCAGAAAGCCTTCTTCAGCAAATAAAACAACAGAAAAAACGTTATAAAATAAGAAATAGCACTTAGCTGGTAAGTAGTATCTGTGGGCAGCAATAGAAGTGTGGCAGAAGGAAAATGAGTGAGAGTTAAAATAAGCAGCGGCGAAAAAAAGGGGGGAGAAAAATGTTCACTGTGATAGGTCAGAACGTGGAGGGGCGGAGCTAGGGTCAAGCTGTGAACAGAGACATAACATTAATACCACCTGGCGTCAAAGTGCCGTAAGTCAGGATAAGTCTGTGTTCCAAATTGACCCGGCTGGTGGTGTTAGTGCTAGCCACAATCGCACTTATTGAAAAGTCCGCCTTGCTCTGGTGGTCGCCACTATTGAAGTGTTTGGAGACAGGACACTGTTTATCTTGTGTAATGTTTCGGAGGTGTTCGATACACCTGTCCGAGAGACGGCGTCCAGTCTCCCCTGTGTATTTCATCTGACAGCGGGTGCAGACAATGGCGTAGATAACGTTGCGGCTTGTACAGAGGTGGGGCTGATGAAAGTACTGTCTCCGGGTAAGACAATACTTTTACCCGGAGACAGTACTTTCATCAGCCCTCCAGAGGGTTAAGAATATTACACGTGCTGATGCCTTCAGACCACGTCTGTGCGACAATGTTGACAGGACAAAACTCATTTTAACTTATCACCCTCACAATCTGATTGCTAAACGTGTTTTCCTTAAACATCGATCTATACTACTTGCAGACACCGACACACGAGAAATTTTCTCTTCCCCACCTCTCATTGTATTCAGACGGGATAAAAATCTGAGAGACCTGCTTGTACGCAGTCGTATCAATGCTCCCCCCTCCCACTTTGGGACCAAGCCGTGCGGACGCAGTCGTTGCAACTCGTGCCCTTTTGTCGTCCAGACTGAACGCATACGTTTCCCCAAGGGCAGTTTTCAGATACGCGACGGTTTCCTCTGTACAAGCCGAAACGTTATCTACGCCATTGTCTGCACCCGCTGTCAGATGACATACATAGGGGAGACTGGACGCCGTCTCTCGGACAGGTGTACCGAACACCTCCGAAACATTACACAAGATAAACAGTGTCCCGTCTCCAAACACTTCAATAGTGGCGACCACCAGAGCAAGGCGGACTTTTCAATAAGTGCGATTGTGGCTAGCACTAACACCACCAGCCGGGTCAATTTGGAACACAGACTTATCCTGACTTACGGCACTTTGACGCCAGGTGGTATTAATGTCATGTCTCTGTTCACAGCTTGACCCTAGCTCCGCCCCTCCACGTTCTGACCTATCACAGTGAACATTTTTCTCCCCCCTTTTTTTTTGCCGCTGCTTATTTAAACTCTCACTCACTTTCCTTCTGCCACACTTCTATTGCTGCCCACAGATACTACTTACCAGCTAAGTGCTATTTCTTTTTTTTATAACGTTTTTTCTATTGTTTTGTTTGCTGACGAAAACTTTCTGCCGACACGTTCGCTGTTTTGTTGTGTTTAATTTTTCATGTTTAACCATACTCTGTTTTACTCATTTTATTTCGTCACAATATGACAATGGGGTATATTTTGGCATCCTTCCGTCACAATGTGACAATGGGGTATATTCTGGCATCCGTCTGTCACAATATGACAATGGGGTATATTTTGGCATCTTTCCGCCACAATGTGACAATGGGGTATATTCTGGCATCCGTCCGTCACAATATGATAATGGGGTATATTTGGGCATCTTTCCGTCACAATGTGACAATGGGGTATATTCTGGCATCCGTCCGTCATAATATGACAATGGGGTATATTTTGGCATCCTTCCGTCACAATGTGACAATGGGGTATATTCTGGCATCCGTCTGTCACAATATGACAATGGGGTATATTTTGGCATCCTTCCGCCACAATGTGACAATGGGGTATATTCTGGCATCCGTCCGTCACAATATGACAATGGGGTATATTTGGGCATCTTTCCGTCACAATGTGACAATGGGGTATATTCTGGCATCCGTCCGTCACAATATGACAATGGGGTATATTTTGGCATCCTTCCGTGACAATGTGAAAATGGGTATATTATGGCATCCGTCCATCACAATATGAAAATGGGGTATATTCTGGCATCTGTCCGTCACAATGTGACAATGGGGTATATTCTGGCATCCGTCCGTCACAATGTGACAATGTTTTTTTTTGTTGCAGGGTGAAAGCACATGGATAAGCTGGTTCTCTAGACGGCCAATCACCTCTTTCCTCACACCTGAACAAGCTGAGAGAATTTGAGGATGATACAGGATGTATCTATACAGTTTTTATTTATTTATTTTTTTAAATGTGCCGAAACTGTCACTTTCATTTTTGGGAGGGAGCATCAATCATGTTAAAGTTGGGGGAAAAGGATTGGGGGGGGGGGGGGGCTACGTACCACTCTCCCTGAATTGTTTAGTTATTTCCAAATGTATGGATGGATTTTGGCACATTGTTTTGTTTAGGATTTCATCTGAAAACAACACAACTGATGAAAATGGAAATGTAGGTTGTCTTGGCCTTGGATGTCATCAAATAATTTGTTTTGGTTCTTAACAAAACATTAACGCTCTCCTGAAGTGAAATTACGGTAAATTATTCATTTTTTAAATTACGTCATTAAATATTCTGAAGAAAAAAAACACCCAAAAAAGCAGTCCCTGGGGTCATGGATTGCAGTCCCCGTGGGTCACAGATTGACGTTCCCGGGGTCATAGTTTGCAGTCCCAGGGGTCATAGCTTGCAGTCCCCGTGGGTCACAGATTGACGTACCCGTGGGTCATAGTTTGCAGTCCCAGGGGTCATAGATTGCAGTCCCCGTGGGTCACAGATTGACGTCCCCGGGGGTCATAGTTTGCAGTCCCAGGGGTCATAGCTTGCAGTCCCTGTGGGTCACAGATTGACGTCTCCGGGGTCATTGTTTGCAGTCCCTGGGGGTCACAGATTGACGTCCCCGGGGGTCATAGTTTGCAGTCCGAGGGGTCATAGTTTGCAGTCCCTGTGGGTCACAGATTGACGTCCCCGGGGGTCATAGTTTGCAGTACCAGGGGTCATAGATTGCAGTCCCCGTGGGTCACAGATTGACGTCCCCGGGGGTCATAGTTTGCAGTCCCAGGGGTCATAGATTGCAGTCCCCGTGGGTCACAGATTGACTTCCCAGGGGTCATAGTTTTCAGTCACAGGGGTCATAGATTGCAGTCACCGTGGGTCATAGTTTGAAGTCCCAGGGGTCATAGTTTGCAGTCCCAGGGGTCATAGATTGCAGTCCCCGTGGGTCACAGATTGACGTCCCCGGGGGTCATAGTTTGCAGTCCCAGGGGTCATAGCTTGCAGTCCCCGTGGGTCACAGATTGACTTCCCAGGGGTCATAGTTTTCAGTCACAAGGGTCATAGATTGCAGTCCCCAGCTGTCATAGAATACAGTCGAAACTTGTGTCGCAGTCCTGATATTCAAAGAGACTTCAAATTTTAAACTTGGACTTATTTAAAATAAAGACATAATCCTCATGTGCATGTCTTCAGCTTCCTGAATTAATTTTATGTTTAACACCAACCAAGGTCTGTTTTTAATAATATGCACGAGACCAGCTAACCATAGAAAATTTCCATTTGTATTAATTGAAAACTGTTTTTAAAAACCCAGAAATAGTATCGATACGACCGGGAAACGGAAACAGCCCCTGGTAACGTGTATGATCCCGGTCAAATGGGGACCACGGATAAGTCAATATGTATTATCAAGATACGTTTTATTTTACAAGAATCAGTTTTACAATATAGAAATAGATACTTTTACTCGTGAAAGGCAATTATAGCCTTTGTAAAAACTTTTTTTTTTTCGCGTTTTACATCACTTTTCACATAAGGCGAATCAACTGTGCTTTTTCAACACAACTGTAAGATGATGGAGAACTTAACAGGAAGCTTAAAGGATTAGAACGCATTTAAAATTGATTAAAGTTAGTGTGTATACTGGAGGTTTAAGTGAGCAGGCCCGTTTCATTGTTGGCGAGAGATGTCTATTTAGATTTCATCGGTGTTCTTGAGATTAAAGTTTGCAGAAGCGTTTCAAAAGTCGGGTGGGGGTGTCTATTTCTATCTTATTAATGCTACATGATATTAAAGTAAGCAGACCCGTTATACTGTCGGAGTGAGGTGTCTATTTCTATCTTATTGATGCTACATGAGTTTAAAGTAAGCAGATCCGTTTTATTGTCGGAGTAAGGTGTCTATTTCTATCTTATTGATGCTACATGATGTTAAAGTAAGCAGACCCGTTATATTGTCGGAGTGAGGTGTCTATTTCTATCTTATTGATGCTACATGATATTATAGTAAGCAGACCCGTTATATTGTCGGAGTGAGGTGTCTATTTCTATGTTATTGATGCTACATGAGGAGTAAGCAGACCCGTTTTATTGTCGGAGTGAGGTGTTTATTTCTATCTTATTGATGCTACATGATGTTAAAGTAAGCAGACCCGTTATATTGTCGGAGTGAGGTGTCTATTTCTATCTTATTGATGCTACATGAGGTTAAAGTAAGCAGACCCGTTATATTGTCGGAGTGAGGTGTCTATTTCTATCTTATTGATGCTACATAAGGTTAAAGTAAGCAGACCCGTTATATTGTCGGAGTGAGGTGTCTATTTCTATCTTATTGATGCTACATGATGTTAAAGTAAGCAGACCCGTTATATTGTCGGAGTGAGGTGTCTATTTATAGCTTTATAACTCATAATGCACATAAAATCATAATGTCTTTATTTGGTTTCAAAATCGAATATTTAAATCTATTAATTCCTAGCTTCTTAATGTCGATGTACATAATTGCTGTTGGTTAAATAAATAAAATTTCACAATTAACAGAACACCTCCAGAATTTAGATCTGTTGAAATCAAAAGAAAACGCTAAGTGCTTCTGTATATGTTTGAATAGTTAGTACTCCTAAAGAGATTTTCTCTGCTCATCTATTTTACGATTTACATTCTGATTACAATCATATAATGAAATTAATTTAAAGTAGAATGACTTGCATTTAACGATGCGATAGTTGTATCAATTATGCACGTCTTGACATTCGAGTCTCGATATTTTCTCTCACCAGATCTGAACAATAAACCAAACGTTCAAATCAAATCAGATCTTTTGTTTTCACCATGAACGTGAACATTTTAGTGAACATTTTCGTGGACATTTTGGTTGTAATAAACACGATCACAAAACAAGGTAAGCCACCCCTATGTAAATGTAATATGAGAGAGTACATTACGAAATAATCAAGTCCAAGCGTATAGAATTATCATATGAGAGAGTACATTACGAAATAATCAAGTCCAAGCGTATAGAATTATCATATGAGAGAGTACATTACGAAATAATCAAATCCAAGCGTATAGAATTATCATATGAGAGAGTACATTACGAAATAATCAAGTCCAAGCGTATAGAATTATCATATGAGAGAGTACATTACGAAATAATCAAGTCCAAGCGTATAGAAATATCATATGAGAGAGTACATTACGAAATAATCAAGTCCAAGCGTATAGAATTAGCATATGAGAGAGTACATTACGAAATAATCAAGTCCAAGCGTATAGAATTATCATATGAGAGAGTACATTATGAAATAATCAAGTCCAAGCGTATAGAATTATCATATGAGAGTGTACATTACCAAATAATCAAGTCCAAGCGTATAGAATTATCATATGAGAGAGTACATTACGAAATAATCAAGTCCAAGCGTATAGAATTATCATATGAGAGAGTACATTACGAAATAATCAAGTCCAAGCGTATAGAATTATCATATGAGAGAGTACATTACGAAATAATCAAGTCCAAGCGTATAGAATTATCATATGAGAGAGTACATTACGAAATAATCAAGTCCAAGCGTATAGAATTATCATATGAGAGAGTACATTACGAAATAATCAAGTCCAAGCGTATAGAATTATCATATGAGAGAGTACATTACGAAATAATCAAGTCCAAGCGTATAGAATTATCATATGAGAGAGTACATTACGAAATAATCAAGTCCAAGCGTATAGAATTATCACATGAGAGAGTACATTACGAAATAATCAAGTCCAAGCGTATAGAATTATCATATGAGAGAGTACATTACGAAATAATCAAGTCCAAGCGTATAGAATTATCATATGAGAGAGTACATTACGAAATAATCAAGTCCAAGCGTATAGAATTATCATATGAGAGAGTACATTACGAAATATACAAGTCCAAGCGTATAGAATTATCATATGAGAGAGTACATTACGAAATAATCAAGTCCAAGCGTATAGAATTATCATATGAGAGAGTACATTACGAAATAATCAAGTCCAAGCGTATAGAATTATCATATGATAAAGTACATTACCAAATAATTAAGTCAAACCCTGCTGGACTATGATATAAGAAAGTACATTACCAACAAATTAAAGCCAAACCTATAGGCCTATGACATGACAACAAAGAAAAAAAACATAAACAGAAGACAGAAGAACTAAGTTAACTTTATATTATAATGAGTAAATGTAACAATTATCTACATGTCATTAAAATGGTATATGTTCTTAATAGAAGGAATTGAAAAAAATCACTGTAATCTCAACAGTCTATGTTAATTGTTTATATTTATGGTATTTCATTTTAGTTAACAGCAGAAGCCGAGTGTTACTGAATGGGCGCTGCATGAGAGTCATTGGCAAACAATCTACATGGCATAAAGCAAAGGTAATGAGAGTCGTTGGCATACAATCTACATGGCACGAAGCAAAGGTAATGAGAGTCATTGGCATACAATCTACATGGCACGAAGCAAAGGTAATGAGAGTCGTTGGCATACAAACTACATGGCACGAAACAAAGCAAAGGTAATGAGTGTCTGTAGCATACAATAGTAATGGCACAAGGGAAAGGTAAATGATAGTCTATAGCATGCAATTATCTTGGCAGATGCAAAGGTAATGAGATTCTATAGCATGCAATCAACATGCCACCATAAAAACGTAATAATAGCATATAGAATACAATCCAAATTGCACCAGGCCAAGGTAATGAGAGTCTATAGCATGCAATCACATATACAATGAATATTTGAAGGGCTCAAATGTCTGATGCGGTTAAACAAAAACCATTATGAAAAGTGGAATATATTTAATTTAATTTAAAATGGCATTATATGATTTTGTTCCATTTCCTTTAATATTAAATAATTTATTTAATTTCTGATAATCTAAAGGATCCAAAAGTATATTTGATGACTGCCGAATGTTTATTTTAAAAACTAACTGGATACCTTTAAACAGACAGGGACAGCCAGTGCCGTCTTAATGCATAGGCACAGTGGGCACTTGCCCTGGGCCCCGCGCTTCTATGGGGCCCCTTGCTTCTAGGATACTCATTTTTTTAAAAAAAGGCTTCATGTTGCAAATATTGTTAATGAATATTGAAAATTTTTGGCAATTAAATTTGGTTTAAAAAGCAATGCACGTTTCTTAATTTTAACCCACGATTTTATCGGCACGTGCCAAAATTAATATTATAAATGCGAATCATAAGTTGGATAATTTTTAAACTTTATAGCGGAATAACTCACGTCAAAAAATTTTACTTCTCCCAGATATGAATCGAAAATTAATAAAGTTAGATTATTTGTTTACAATTATATTAGACAAAGATGTTGTCCCCGGGCAGTAATAACCCTAGATAAGCCTCTGCTCCATAGTCAAATTAGTGGAGACAAATATATCCTAGCACCAGTTAAAGTACCACTGAATTTAATAAGCTTTATATCAGGAATTTGCAGGTCACCACTGATAATTCTTTTAAAAAGTAATCTTATTTAAAAAAAAACAAAACCCAAATAACTTTATATTTTGTCAACAGAAAAATATTTTGTATTCTGTATCTGAAAAACATATTTAGATGATAAATAGAACCCAACAGTCGCGTATGTCTGAGCTGTAGGCAGAAATATATAGGCCTTTAGACATAATTTGTGCTTACTGTTAAAAGCATGAAACAATTTTCATCTTACATACTGGGTAGCTCCAACACTTACATACCGGGTAGCTCCAACACTTACATACCGGGTAGCTCAAACACTTACACACCGGGTAGCTCAAACACTTACACACCGGGTAGCTCAAACACTTACACACCGGGTAGCTCAAACACTTACACACCGGGTAGCTCAAACACTTACATACCGGGTAGCTCAAACACTTACACACCGGGTAGCTCAAACACTTACACACCGGGTAGCTCAAACACTTACACACCGGGTAGCTCAAACACTTACAAACCGGGTAGCTCAAACACTTACACACCGGGTAGCTCAAACACTTACACACCGGGTAGCTCAAACACTTACACACCGGGTAGCTCAAACACTTACATACCGGGTAGCTCAAACACTTACATACCGGGTAGCTCAAACACTTACATACCGGGTAGCTCAAACACTTACATACCGGGTAGCTCAAACACAGAGATCGATGTTATTAATGGCACCATTTCCATTGATCATTTCCCGATGTTCGTTTTTTTAGCGGGGCACGTGTCGGTCTGATGGTACAGACCAATCCTTTTTTTTTTTAAAAATAATTACCTTTATCTTTTAAACGGATTTCTGCTATTACTATAGAAATACTTGTTACCAATTTATATATTTCTACGTGTTCAATCACTTAATCGTGAAAAAAAAAAATAGTTTGATAATTGAAGCAAAGAAAAGAAAAAGAGATGAGGAGACAAGGAAAACGGGTAAAAATGGAAAATTATCATCTTTGTTAAACCCAATCGAAATATCAGTGACTAACATTGATCCTCAAAATAAAGTAGCATCATCTTCATCCTCTATTGGATCCAGCCATCTAGTTCCAGACAATACCATTACCTATTTCCTCTGCTGAGGAAATTAAAAAATTGAAACACACAAATCTGTGTCAGAAAACGAGAGTGTGATTCACCACACAGATCCCGCGCTATGGAATATTAAGAACACTTGTACAGTTGGGTGCTGAATTCTCGGTGGGCCATCATTGTGTCAGAATCATGACTGCAACCTTTCAAACTCAGGCAGAGATGGAGAAGAAAAAACTAAGACAAGGTATTTATCAAGAAATCTGTTCAAACGTGAACTGCGGAATGGCGAGTATGTCAAACTTGAATCACTTCTCTATTCACCATACCAAGATTGTTTGTATTGTTTCACGTGTTGTTTATTGCCAAGAAAGTATTTCAATTTGATATATGAGGATTTAAGTCCTGGAAACATAACAATCTAAATGTAGAACATGAAAGTGAGTAGTGCATCGCAAGGACATGATTGCATATTTTCTCCGACTGAAAGGAGCTAGGTGTTTAGGTCCTTTATGAATCAAAGACCATAGGTCAAAACAGAAGTACTGGCATCGAGTTATGACTCGTGTGACTTATACCGTTCGCTTTCTTGCCTCCAGAGGTTGGGGTCAAACTATGGGGTCAGTAAACCCTGGAAAATGTTGAGGTATTTTGGAGCTGCTGAGTGAATTTAACCTTTTTTTTAATTATTTTTTTTTTTGGAATAGTATTTTGAACTGTATGGAAATGCTGGAAAGGGTAACCCATAATATCTGTCGGCAAATTCTTGAGAGAATTTGTTTTAAATCTAAAGTGGTAATATGTCTTTTGTGCTATTCTGGAAGAAATTAAAGAGTCAAAGTATTATTCAATAAGATATGATTCCAATTCAGACATTTCACACATTGATCACCTGACATTTACGGTCCGGTACATTCGAGGATGTAAGTCTGGGGAACGGGTTATCAAGTTAATTTCCATATTTTCCCATGGAGCAAAGGATCTAACAGACACTATTGTGTATCAAAGGATCTAACAGACACTATTGTGTATCAAAGGATCTAACAGACACTATTGTGTATCAAAGGATCTAACAGACACTATTGTGTATCAAAGGATCTAACAGACACTATTGTGTATCAAAGGATCTAACCGACACTATTGTGTATCAAAGTATCTAACAGACACTATTGTGTATCAAAGGATCTAACAGACACTATTGTGTATCAAAGGATCTAACAGACACTATTGTGTATCAAAGGATCTAACAGACACTATTGTGTATCAAAGGACGCCACACTGGATTGAAAGCTCGAGTTTGCGTGTATGTCCCTTGTGCTGGACACATCCTGAACTGAGTTGGCTTAAAAGCAGCAGAGTGTTGTCTACAAGTCAGATAATTCTTTGACTTTCTTCAGCACTTATATACCCTTTTCTCAGCTTCCACACATCGATGGAATGTTCTGGTATCTTCCTTAGGAAAATCTCCCATTGTCGTAAAGCATCTCTCTGACACAAGATGGTCGGCACATTTTGATGCCGTCAACGTTTCGAAAAAATGCAATATGCTCTGGACTCATTATCATTGACACTCATCAGGAAAAAAAAAACGAGGTGTAAGGCAGAAACTCTAAGTAACTAAATGGACAACATGATAATTTATCATCATCTGGGATGCATTATAACGTATTTCTGAATATGTTTTCAAACCATTATTGTTCTGGAATTTTTTTTTTTTAATAAATAAGTTGAATTAACCTATTTGTAACTTTATTGACTGTTTATTCTTATTTTAAAATGTTATTCATCTTGGTGAGTTGGGTTGGGAGCAACAATGGTTTGCGCGACCCCCCTGTTTTAGCATAGGGCGAGTGCCCAACATCGCCCCCCCCCCCCTCTT
>CAXITT010000142.1:812996-927010 GCA_964033795.1 Lymnaea stagnalis
TGTATGTATGTATGTATGTATGTATGTATGTATGTATGTATGTATGTATGTATGTATGTATGTATGTATGTATGTATGTATGTATGTATGTATGTATGTATGTATGTATGTATGTATGGATGTATGTATGTATGTATGTATGTATGTATGTATGTAATTTATGTGTGTATGTATGTATTTAGAACTTTCCATGGCTCGCATCCACACACATTCTCCACCCCCCAACTATATTAATATTCTGAAGACCCACGCAATTTTACATCACAGAGTTCATTTCACCAACTATTAAAAAAAACCCACCAAAACCTTATTTAGGTCAGTTTTTGGGAATGTTACTTCGTGCAAACCGTGCCATCGTATTACCCTCAGCGTCCCCTTAAGAAAGGCTTATTTTAGGGTTAGATGGTGGGGCTGAAAATTTCATATAATGTGTTATCATCAGCAACGAGTCTATGTGCCAAGTTTGAGCTTTATAGGTTGACGGGAAGTGGGTCAGTTAGACTTACGAATAATTTTTCATTCTGCTCCCAAGCCATGCTGCCCTCCAGCCATGACCAAACGCGAAACTAATAGCATGGATTTAAAAATAAACCTAAGCAAGGCAGTATTTATTTTGTTTTCCGTAATGTGCCATGACATTGTAAAAGTCTAGTTCCTCTTATACCCGCTAGCTACAATAGCTTCGAACGTATGTGTGGCATCTGATGCTATGTTGAAACATGCTTGAACATGAATGACATTCTTGGTTTAAAGTTTTAACCCTCTAATCAATGGTCCACTTGTTTTAAGAATGTTAATGTCCACACTACAGGAAACAACGCTACCACGTGTGAGCTACAGGGCAACATTTTCATGGACGGCAGATGCGTCCATTATTATGATTCCTATTCCGTGACATGGTTCAGGGCTAAGGTAATTGTTTAGGTCCGCCTATGATCTGTGATGCACCCTCCTTGCCCTGCATAATTTTCTCTCTCGGGTTGATCCTGTATTTAAGTATATGCCAAAACGTGCCAAGTGTACTTGTTTTTATAGCCATTTTAATGTCTTAGCTACTGTTTTTATAGTCATTTTTCACATTGTACTTACTATTCTATTGTCTCTGGTTTTTCATTTTTATTTTACTTCAGAATATTAAACAGTTTACATATTTTTAATAATTGTAAATCGCTTAGAGCTGCAAGGTAAGCGCTATACAAAAAAAATGCCAAAATGATAATAATAATAATAATAATAATAATTATAATAATTATAATAATTATAATAATTATAATAATTATAATAATTATCACAAATCATACGACGCAATTCTTGGCATGATTTATAACTAAAGTAGATGTCATAGATTATACAACTCACAATTGTATTTTCTATTATTCTGTAATTACTATGAGCACATCGCAATTATTCCCATTTTGAGCTAATATTATCTTCATATTAAAAAAGAAAAAAAAAATATATGTACATTTAATAACGTAATGTGTTATTATAGCTTGTATCGTATAGAAAATGTAGATATGATATTAAAAACATCAAATATTCCATAGATGAAAGGAAACAAACTAAACATATAAATCACTACATACATTTGAGTTTCGTTTTTGTATTAAAAATATTAGTTGACATGTCTTTTAATAGTGATAGAAAATTTTAATATGGTGTTTTGCTATATTGTTTGTAATAAATATTGTAGGAATTCGTGAACAAAAATGTGTATATTCATCAGGCTGAATGTGAGAAAAGGGGAGCCATTTTAGTCTCCATAATCTCTCGTGAACATCTTTCCCCGGTGGCATGGTCAATGCTTAGAAAATTACGGAAATCAGAGTTTACATCTGGTTAGTGTGTTACAATACCCTTCATTTATAGTTTTGGTTTGGTACTGTTAAAAACAAAAAACAAAAAACAAAAAATGAAAATTTCTGTTCAATGAGATAAGTTTGAAAACAATGATTACATTGAAGACAATGGAACAACGTAAGAAAACGTAATATATTTTGTTTCGTCATTTATTTCCAATTAAAACCTTAACATTTTCAAGATGTTTACGTAACACATGTGATAGATGTTTATGTAAAACATTCCCTAAATGTTTATTTAACACGTATCCTAGATGTTTTTTTTTTAAAGGAAATGATCATATGCTAAAAAATATGTCATTCTGAATTTTAATCTTTTTAAATTAATGTATTTAGTTACAGCTTGGATTGGTGGGAATGATATCCAAAGAGAAGGAAGATTTATATGGATAGTTAATAATAGAACTATCGACGAAGTCTCTCTTTGGGGTGGATATTGGCCAGGCAATCATGCTACACAAGAGGACGATTGTGTAGTTATTGATCAGGAATATAAATTGAGGGACTACCCCTGCGAGTCTAAGTTTTCCTTTATGTGTATGGATTTAAATGAGGGTGAGTAGTGGTGATCATATTACTGTATGGGTATGAATATCAACGAGGGTGAGTAATGGTGATCAATATTACTTTTATGTATGGATGTAAATAAGATTGATTAGGTGCGTCATTCATTGCTAACGGGCGTTTCATCTGCTCTATGCAGCCACGCACATCTACTATTAATTATCTGCAATTTATAAATATCCCTTAATCTATCAATTTATTTCTTTTTATTTATATTTTTAAATTGATATTTAGATACTTTTTTACATAAGATTCGGCAACTTTTCGGTAATATTTTAACAACGTGATGGCTCGAGCTCATTCAGCACGTCAACAAATAGATGTTCAATAGAATTGTTCTAATGCATTCTTAATATTTAGATATTACAAGAGGACATTGAAAATCTCCCTCACTGTCTTGTCCGGCATGCGTGATGTATGTAGTAGTCGACTTCATGTGGCATGTGTAGTAGTCTACTTCATGTGGTGTATGTAGTAGTCGACTTCACTGTGTGTGTAGTAGTCGACTTCATTGTGTGTGTGTAAGAGTCAACTTCATGTGGTGTGTATTGTAGTCTACTTCATGAGGTGTGTGTAGTAGTCGACTTCATGTGGTGTGTGTAGTAGTGGACTTCATGTGGTGTGTATTGTAGTCTACTTCATGAGGTGTGTGTAGTAGTCGACTCCATGCGGTGCGTGTATTAGTCTACTTCATGTGGTCTGTGTGTTAGTCGAATTCATGTGGTGTATGTAGTAGTTGACCTAACAGCCCAGGTTTAAATCTGCGAGGCTATTTTAAACCAAAAGAAAAAAGTCGTTGAAAAAATTAATACACATCAGAGATATTTGTTTAATATCGATTTTATTTGAAATTCGTTAAATTCCTTTTTTTTTTTTTGCTCATTGTGTTTTCTTCATACCTCCTGTTTTGATCAGCTCGACCACGATACTGTAACAACAGTGATAGTCATGGAGCTGTCTTCTTTGTTGGTCTTTACGAAGATATCACTGTTTCTTTTTGTTTTCTGATGGAGAAGAAATGTGCTGGTGTTCTGATCGTTGATCTAAACGGTCAGCGGATCACAGACACACCTGGTCACTCCAGGTTTGGGGTCGAACTGCTCAGTGACAAAAATGATGACTGGCTATTTCAACTGAACTTGACCATAAATAACACACAACCCAGTGATTACCAGCACTACGTTTTAAATGCAAGCTTCAAAGAAAGCTTTGGGATAAGTTACACCTTTACATTACAGCATTTACGTAAGTACACCGCTACTCAACAGTTGTTTTCATATCTTGAACTTTACCGATAGAAAAGTGTTCAAATTGATTTTTTTTTTTTTTAATTAAAAATTTCTTGTAGTAACTAACAGATAATTATTTAAAAAAGTGTTATTTCATAAATATATTGCATTTGACTAAAATATACTTTTCAAATGGTGTTAATGAATAAATACAGTGTACGTAGCTAACAGCTAATTATTTAAATAATGTTATTTTATAGATAGTATGTACGCAAGTAACATAATATAATTATTTAATTAGTTATTTTATTTAGATAGCTTGAACGTAACTAACAGATAATTACTTAAGTAGTGTTATTTTATGGATACCCTCCACTTAAATAAGAGATAATTTTTCACATGGTTTTATTATGCTTAAATCAATAAAGACAAACACCATTATTTTGGAATCAGTTTTAAAATTGTATAATGCATGGGAGCCAGGACATTCCCTTCAGGAAAATCCCAATTTGTCAAAGAAAAATACATTAATTTTATTAATTCTATGTACAATGTTTCCTTCAAGACCACTATATCTTTTACTTTATTTAAAGAGTAATACAAAGAATGACATACATCTTATAAAAAGCGGTTTAAAAAAATCACTTCATGGGCTCTTCTGTAAAGTTTTACGTTTGACACATCTTTAATGACACATCTCTAATGACACATCTTTAATGACACATGTTTAATAATGCATCTCTAATGACACATCTCTAATGACACATCTCTAATGACACATCTATAATGACACATCTTAAATGACACATGTTTGATGGCGCATCTGTAATGACACATCTCTAATGACGCATCTCTAATGACACATCTTTAATGACACATCTTTAATGACACATCTTTAATGACACATCTTTAATGACAAAACTTTAATGACACATCTTTAATGACAAATCTCTAATGATACGTCTTTAATGACACATCTCTGATGACGCATCTCTAATGACACAGCTTTAATGACACATCTCTAATGACACATCTTTAATGCACACATTCAGAGATGTTTATCAACAATGAAACACGCATTGATGGTGACGTCATAAGCCTTCAAGTCCATTCGTCAGTGACGCTAGAATGTTCGACCATCGACCTGGGTGTGTCCAGTCGTCTGTCTCTAGCATTCAATGACCGAGAGGTCATGAGTATTGCTAACCAAACCAGCATTGTGTACGTCATACAAGAGATGGATTGTGCACACAGGGGACACTACTCATGTCAAGAACATTTCACAAACAAACAACTTGACGCTGAAGAGACGCTATATATCAACATCATGCCCTGTAAGTAGCAATTCATCAATTAATAGGTGTGTACTTCACATTTTAAATTATATAATTTATAAATAAGGGATGCCTACCTTTTCATTCAGAAATACTTATCGATTTTTTAGCATGGTATTCCCTTAGAGACATGAAAAAAAGCAAAAAGAAAAAAAAACTAAATGGCCATTGTTCAATTTTTTTTTTACAAATTTAAAGGAACAAAGGTTTAATACATAATTCATATGGCCTTCTAGACCCTCATTTTCAGGTGGGAGAAGTGAACATCATTCACTAGGCCTTGTACTTAGTTACTTGCTTTGTTCTTACTCAACCTTATTGAAAAAAAATATTGGTATTTATTTCGGGATTACAGTTATTTTTTTTTACAAAGTTTTTGACTTTTCATCTATAATATTGAAAAATAGTTTTTAGAATAAATTACTCTAACAGGTCGATAATCTTTCACATTGTCAGCCAATCAGATCATATTCAATACAAGAAATTCATCATGCCTTTATTTTATTATTACAGTTTTAAGTCTCAAACTGTCACACATTTCTGGATGGCTGTACAGACTCAACACATTTCATGTCATATTAGATAGTTTCATATCAGCTCTCAGCTTAAGACAATGATAAATCTGAACTTTTACCCTGCTAACAAAATAATTCCACCACCAATATATATATATATAACAAAAAACAAAAAAAAAAAACAAAAAAAAAAAACAACAAAAAATAATGGCTTTAATTTAAAAAATACGTGAAAAAATGAAATAAATAAATCAATTCAAATTATAGAGCATTGGTTTAAACAAAATAATTCCACCACCAAAAAATAAAAAAAAAAAAAAAAACAAAAAAAAAAAACAAAAAAAAAAAAACAACAAAAAATAATGGCTTTAATTTAAAAAATACGTGAAAAAATGAAATAAATAAATCAATTCAAATTATAGAGCATTGGTTTGTTCCCTTGACAGATCCATTTAGTAAGTAAATAGTTGAAAAAGAAATGTCTCTTGTTTTGATTAAAAATGTGCTATTGTTTATTATTGTCGTGTCTAATTCAGAAGGCTTCTTGCCAACACTTGCGTTTAATTTGTATGGTTTTATTTTCAAACCCAACCCAAAATTGTTCAACTATGTATTTACTTTACTTGAGCCCAGTCCCAAAATATATTATTATGGAACTAGTTTACTTGAGAAATTCAAAAGAAAACGCAACCGAGGGGGGGGGGGGAGGGGGCTTAAGCTGGATTTAAACTCCCCCACCCTCCTACCCAACTAAGGTTATTTTTACAACTAATTTTTTGTTTACTAAAATACTGAAAAAATATGTTTATTGTCCTACGAATTAGGCCATGTCTGCACTATCTTTTATAACATTAATAAAAGTGCTTAGATAAAATAAAATCATTCTGTATAGTTTAGACCAGTGATGTCAAACTCAATCGCTTGGCGGGCCAAAATTCAAATCACATTTAAGGTTTCGGGCCGAACAGGATAAACATTCAATAAGCGGAAAATTAATCTGTTTTTTTTTTCTTCAAAACATTTATGAAAAGAAAAAAAGTTGTAATAATTAAAAATCATCGGCATAGCAATTTGTCCGAGCCGGATGTTTGGCAAAATTTCTTGGCAAGTAAGTTCATTGATGTTTTGAGTAAATTTCTGGGTCATTGAGATTCTACTGATGGACTGCAAGTGTGATGTTTTGTTAATCTTCATCACAGAAAAAAAGGTGCTCTCACATATGTGCTACCCAACATGCTCAAGGTTCCAGCCGCATGTAGATGAAGCTGGGGCATCTTTTCAGGAATCAAATTAGTGAACTGTGAAGGCCCAACTGTGTCGTACTTTGCCTTTAGTGACCCATTACACTGCAGCTATACTAGCCCCATCTGGAAATGTACGTCTATGACAAATGGGTTGCGAAACTGCTGTAAATTACATCTCTGTGCTTCAAAATCACTAAAGATCCGCGGAGTAAGCTAAGGGGTAAACACCATAGCGTTGATTTGGATATCATTGTACGCCGGTCAAGACTGTGCGGGTCTGATATAATTGTTGTGGCCCGTGGGCCTTGTGTTTGACGCATGTTGTTTAGACCCAATTTGATATACTGTAAGATCGTCCTATGACTCAAATAACCAAAATTGTAACAGTAATATGCCAATTTTTTGTTTCATTCTTCAATCATCAGGTCCTTTATCACTGACAGTCATGGCTAACAATGAAACCCTTCATTCTGGAACGCTGTTGGTTATTCAGAAGGGAACCTCCCTGTTCCTTAAATGTAACGCACAAACAAACGAAACTGAATTTCAACTATCATTTTCTAAAAAGAAACGTCTCACTTCAGTAAATGGCCAATACAAACTTGAGTACGTCATAGAAGAGCTCAGTTGTGGAGACAGTGGCGAGTACTCATGTCTATATCACAATCAGCAACACTCTCTTGATAAGGAAATAACATTCAACGTCCACGTAAATTGTGAGCACCCAATACAATTATAAACACGATAATTTATTTAACGTGACCTATTTATAAGAAATATTTCATAATTCGATTATTTTGTCTGATGTTCGACCAAGGCTCTATTCAACAGTGAAAACACATGCGGCTTCCATGTCTCATTTGTATCTGGAAGGCTTCCCCGCACGTAGGACACACCTGTATTGGGGTACATATGTGATCGGAGTCGATTCGCATTTTCCTATTTGTGTGTTTGAAGCACATTGGTCAGGCTAATGCCTCATAAGTGATGTTAGTTTAAATATCTATAACAAATAATTGCTTTGATATGTACAATTTTATTTCCAGGTTCATTGTTTATAAAAGAATTCCCGTTGTGCCGTAATAAAAGCAATCTCAATGATTTAGTTCTACAAGGGCTAGGATCAAACCTAAACCTTACATGTCTAGGTGAGACGTACGCTCTACCAACTCATCTGACGATTACGAAAGATGAACGCTATCCCCAAGTTTGGAAAGCTAACAGTACGTCGGTGTCGCTGGTCAAACAAGGTGTCGGATGTATGGACATCGGACAGTACACCTGTGAACTTCAAGACGCTGTCAGACAGCTAACATACAAAAAGCTCATCGGTCTTTGGGTTACAGGATGTAAGAAATAATTGTCTTTCTCGTGTTTTTTTTTTAAAAATTAAAATTATTTTTAAAAAAAAATGAATTACATTTTTGAAATAAGAGTTGAGAGGAGGCAACCGTTTCAAACAATTAAATGTTTAAGGTGCAATCCAATCAATATGTAGGCAGTTATGGGGCTATTAAATTTATTATAAGTAAGAACTAATACAATGTCTAATTTGCCTAAAGAACATAAACTATTTATTTTAATACAGGTCTTATCTCATGAATTATTAATTCACTTTTCAACAAATCTGATTAAGTAAATTTATGTCGGTAAAATCTTAGTTAAAACGAAATTATAATGAAAAAATAATGGAAAGAAATACATATGATGTCTTTCAGGTGCCCCAGCTTTGTGTCAAGAAAGAACACGTGAATACAATGCCTCTGCTGGCCAAGTCAACAATCTGTCACTAAAAATATGCATACAAATGTTAGGCACGGAGGCCATTGGTGACACAGAACTATTTCTGATGCAAGATACAAGACGATTTCCAATGGAATACAAGAGGAAATATATTTCTAATATAGTATTCAGTGAACAATCCTCTATGCGTTTTTATTTAAACGTCGAAATATTCAATGTTTCTTTGGTGGATGTTGGACATTATGAAATGAGATTGCATTTTGAAAGCGGCCATTCAATATCTTACAATTTTAGTATTACTGGCACTGGTTAGTTCCCTTTCAGTATACATCACGGTTAAGTTTTCTTACATTCATTCTTCAAAACGTAAATTTTCTACACAATTAAGTGACTCAATCAAATAGTCAATTTAGTAACATGAAATATTTCACAAAACGCTATTACTTATTGAAAATGTCTATATTGTTTTAGTTGAAGACACGCTTGTACTTGCTGGTGAAAAAGATCTGCTTCTTCCTCTTGGAATACCAGTTATTGTGACAATACTAAGTTTAGCTCTTGGTGCGTGCCTGGGATGGTTCGTATTAACAAAAGGTGGATCGGACGCATTTTATGTATTTTTTAAAACTTTAACCAATTTTTTAATATAGGATAATTTCAAAAATAAATGGATGTATAATATGATCACGCTTGCACACATACAAATGGATGATATTATTTTGGAATGCAATAAATTAAACCTTCAACAATATTTATAATTAACGAAATTCAAAATGTAACTAATAGAAACTGAAACAAAATGCACATGTTAACTTAAATAGTGGTATAATTGATATGCGTGTAATGAAATTTAAAGTAAAATTAAGTAATTATTCTATCTTAATATATATATTTTTTTTAAAAGGTGTTAGACATAACGCCCTGGACATGATTCATGACAACACTGTGCATCAAGTTAGCCACAACACTGACTACCTATCGATTTTTGACATTGATGCGCTAGTGAACGTTGGAGTTCTGGACCCTTATGATACTGCCGAGGATGATGACGTCATTGTTGAAAATGTCCCATGCGCATGGAATCTTAATGCACCAATTGTAACACCCACATTACCACCACGACCAGTTACTAGGTCAGACAGAACGAGTGAAGTATCACAACACGACACGATACCTTTACAAGACAGCACGATACCATTACAACCCAACACGATACCTGTACAACCCAATACGATACCATTACTACACACCACGATACAATTACATCACACTACGATACCGTTACAACTCCCTAAACCGCATTTCAAACTAGAAAAACATGATCTTGATATAACGGAAGAAATGGAGGTGGCTATCGTAAATGATGACACTGACATTCAGGATCTCAGACATTGTCATGATGTGTGTGAACAAGGAGAGATTCAAGGGAATGGAACATTAGTAGGTCGTGGTGTGTCGGTTAATTTAAACTCCGATACGGATAGTCATTTGCGATACCAGCGGAGATTTTGGAATAGCCGCATAGAAGAACGTTTATATAATAAAGGCTCATCTTCAAACGGAGATTCTGTGGAGCAGATTAATAATGGTGAAGCGCACAACTATATTGATATAAATAATTACTCATTGATTGAAGACGGTTATACAGACCACCAATATTTAAGATTGAGCGAGGCAGCCATCGGCAGTGGTCCCGTGCATGCGCAGTCAATTGAAACAGAAGGTGTCATTCCCAGTGGACGCAATCAAATTATGACATTTGATGGTGTTGAATTATGCAGTTACATAACACCAACAGATATTAGTACATTCATTGAAGCAAGTGGCTACATTACACCCAAAAACAAGGATGTATTCATGGGAAAAAAAGACAACATCACACCAATTGACGTGGATATATCCACGGGGTTAAATGACTACATTACACCGATTGACAAGGACATGCTATCTCTTGGGGTAAATGACTACATTACACCGACAGACAAGGATATAATATCTTTAAGGGTAAATGGCATCATTACTCCAATTGACGAGGATATATCTTTAGGGTTAAATGACTACATTACACCGATTGATAAGGATATATCCTTGGGGATCAATGACTACATTACACCAGTTGCAACAGGACTCAATTATTGCATTACACCAGCAGATGTGAATGTGATGAGAGAAGACCAATATTTCTCTGAGCCTAGACTTAATGTTCACATCAATGAATCACAATCAAATGATGAAACATTGGCTGTTCCCATTAAACATCAGAAATCAGACATAAGAAATCATACAACTTCAACAAATAAGCAAATGTTTAGCGATAAAAAGAACATAACAAAAGACAATTACATTGTATTTGATGGTGCTGAACATTTTCCAGATGAAATGGAAAGCTATATTGTATTTAATGGTGCGGAAAATATTCCAGACGAAGATGAAAGCTATATCGTATTTGATGGTGTCGAACGATTCAAATTCGAATAATCGAGAAGCCAATGATATTTTATTCTGTCCAAGTTTCAACTGAAACAGCATTTAAATGATTGTATTGTTGATAGATTTAAATGACGTGCAAATAATTGTTCAAAGGTTTTGATGTATTTTTAGACCCATTAAAAGGTTGACTGTAACATTTAATAAAGAATGTGCTTTGACTGCAATAAATATTAAATAGAAAAGCTTTTCGAATATTTCAGGTTCATTAAAAAAAATCAAGCGTACAAATTGTTGTCAGTGAATATCAAAGAAAACTATTTATTTCTTTATATTAACATTCTTAAAGTAATAGGGCTTTAAATTTTGTACGGACTGACACAAGAATAACGTAGTGTGAAGTCTTTGACAGCATACCTGGGAATTCAGTAATGACAGCATACCTGTTGATTATAAAATGACAAAATACCTCGGGATTTCATAATGACAGTGAGCCTCGTGATTTCATAATGACAGTGAAACTGGTGATTTCATAATGACAGCACATCTCGTGATATCATCATGCCAGCATAACTGGGAATTTCATCACGCCAGCATAACTGGGAGTTTCATGATGCCAGCATACCTGGGAGTTTCATGATGCCGGTACACCTCGTGGTTTCATAATGACATCTAATACATCTCATTGGGAAATGGCGTCTATGGGCCGTCTAGCGCGAGCTCATAATGCCTCCCGAGACCCCGGCCCTCCCCCCTGACATGGGGAGAAAAAACGCTGCGTTTAAAGCGTTCGCAGCTGACTTTCCCGTGGCTTGCGTGGTTTGGAACAATACGGTCGCCTAGGAGCGGCTTTCTCACGGCCGCGTTTATAAAATCTTCGGCATGGGTTTTAACCGCCACTCAAACCTCATATCCATTAACGGCAACAAGCAATCAGGTCACGACGCTACTACTCACATTGCGTTGGGCGTCATGCGATCGGCCGGGGTTTGTTAGCTTCAGAAGGACAGTACCTCCCTTCTAGTCTGCCACGCCACGATGAATCAAAACCCATGTGGACGCCCTCGAGTTTTATCGGAGACGTGTTCCTCATGAGAAGGAACCAGGAACGTGATGATTTCTTAATGATAGCACACATCATGTTTTCTTAATGACAAAAATTACTTATCTAGGTATCACGTCAAGTCAAAAAGAAAAACGAAAATTTGAGTATTTGGGTTAGTGAATTTCAGCCAACGGTCTTTTATTGCTTTGTGACGTGGAGTGCATTATAATCATGAGATGATGACTGATTGAAAATTCTAGAATTTTACAAATATCTTCTTTTAGCTATTTTGAGTGTTACAAAAGTCAACCATATATGCACGCTTTAAAATCAATTCTAAACATGATAGATGATTTACCAGGATCTAGTTAAGCTCAATTTAAAAAGGGTCTTAGCTTCTTCCATCAGACGGACAATGACTTAATCAAGCCTTCATCCCTCCTGCTAGCCATCCCAGGTATTTCAAGTTCAATTAAAGCAGGACCTAAATCCTTTTTCTAAACGGGTTTTAGTGTCCCCTGGCTCACGTTATTTGTTAACACCTGCTGCCTTCTCTTCTTACCTTGATGATCCGTTTACTATTTGATCTAAGACTTATTTTGGTTGATGTTATAGTACTGGATCTAACACTAATCATAAGATTGTGGTGGAATAAGAATGGTTTTATTTAAACAAACTCTGCTTCGAAATGGACCAATAAACAACAATGCTGTGCAAGGGGCTATTGCAAACTTCAACCCCCTTCACAGAGCCCCTGGCCCTAAGCGGTTGTCTTGAGACATGTTAGGTGCACTGATACTCTCATCTGCTTTCTTTTTGTGGCCTACAACGTATTTTATATCACTACAAATTAACATTTCTTGCCTGTCACAACCATCCAGAAAAAAATTGCCTACTGGCTTAAGGAGTGTCACAAATACACATTGGCTAGAGACAAAAAGGAGTGTCTCAAAGACAAATTGGCTACAGACAAAAGGACTGTAAAAAGACACACTGGCTACACACAAAAGGAGTGTCACAAAGGCACGCGCTACAGACACAAGGATTGTAAGAAAGACACATTGGTTACAGACAAAAGGAATGTCCTATAGGCACATTGGCTACAGACAAAAGGAATGTCTATAGGCACATTGGCTACAGACAAAAGGAATGTCCTATAGGCACATTGGCTACAGACAAAAGGAGTATCACAATGACACATTGGCTACAGACAAAAGGAGAGTATCAAAGACATATTTGCTACAGACAAAAAGGGCTTCCGTGATCTTGGAAAAATAAAACGAGAACTCCGATCAAACGAAAAGCCAAGATTATTTTAATAATTAATTCACTCAGAAACTCAACAGTTAGGTTCATACAGCATAATTTTTTATCGAAAGTCTTGCTTCCGACTGATTTAAAAAAAAGACGAAAAACTCAAGCATGGATTTTAATGACAGAAAAAAAAAAGTAGGTACGATGAATAAACGCATTAACAACACAAATCAATTTATTTTTAGTTCGTTAAATATCGTATCTTATCTCATATTATATAAAAGGGTGGAGTTGATGTAAAACGGATTTTAAAACGGAAATTATACAGTCGCACAATTTTTCGTTTCTTTTTCAAACTCAAGGTATGTGTAACTGTAACACGAACACATAAAAAGAGAAGCCAGAACATATGACAGTTTAATTTCGTTTTCGGTAATCTAACCAGACATTGATTCACCTAACGGCCTTGCTTACCAAACAAGGTTTTTTTAAATATATATTATTTTTAAAAAATTCTACAAAGATTCTAAAGATGTAGTTTAATGATATGGTATTATAGATATTTATTATTATTATTGTTCGTCCGTCGAAGATCGACGATGACCATCGAGTCGTCCGGTGACTGAAGACTTGCGCAGTTGACTCTTGTTTAAAGTGAGGAAGAGTTGCGCGGCGTCAACCTCACTCTCTCGTCCGGGCCCACAATATCCAGTGGCAAAACTTTCCTTTAAGACTGTTGCAGGAATTGTTATTGTATGAGCTTGACGGGACACCACACCCGGGTTTAGATTCAGAGTTTACTTCTCTTAGATGAGTTGAAGACAAAGGTTAACGAATCTCATCCAACCGGGGGTGATGTTTTATGCTTGACTGACCACCAACTTGAGGTTTGCTTAGTTTAGACCATTCGGCCACCCAGTCACCCAAAGATATGGCTATAAACTTGTGTACTCATAACGTTTACCAGTCTCAGTTAGACAACTGTACAAATAGATAACAAGAAAATTATCAATCTTTATCTTATCAGACGAGAGAAAGAGCAACAACTTTTGAAATCAAAGTGAAGTTAAAAAAATATTGCATAATACTCAGTTGTCGGTCATAGATTTTTAAAATATTTTTATCAAATGTATAAATCAAACCAATTTTAAACTTGTTTAAAAAATTGTCTCTTGGTAATTGAAGATGATTTGATCGATCAGCCTTGAAAAGGTAAGCAAAATTAGGTCCAGGGCGCTGTTCCATTGAATTAACATCACCAATTTCAACGATTCCACCGGTAAAAATGTAACCATCGTCTTTTTGATGTCTTCATCTTAGCACTAATTCTTATCAGATGTCATTCATTGTTTATCCTTGTCTTAAAGTTTTGTTATCCAATCATTTTAACCTCAAAAAGCGGCAAAGGTTCAAAATGAAGTAAGCAAATGAAGTTTAAGTAGTACAATCATTAAACAAATTAGATGAACATTTTTTTAGGGGAGTGGAGTGGTTTGGGGGGGGGCAAAATTAATTGCTTTGCACTATTATTAAATCGTGTGTTTTGATGGACTTTTCTCTTATAAATCCCTCGTGCTCATAAGATATTTTGAGGATTATGACAGAATGGGAGACAACTGGTTATATAAAAAATGTTAGGTTTAAATCTACAAGATAATAATGAGTTGTCTAACTTTTTATTATTAAAAAAAATCAAAGAAAGAAAAAAAAAAAAAAAAAATTACGTGTGATTTAATTTTTGTAGAACAAATGGTTATATAAAAAATGTTAGGTTTAAAAATAAAAAAAAATAAAGAGTTGTCTAACTTTTTATTATTAAAAAAAAAAAAAAAAAGAAAAAAAAAAAAAAAAAATTACGTGTGATTTAATTTTTGTAGTTGGCCCCAGGCGGCATCAGGTCAAATTACTTAACTAGGCATTACATCAAGTCAACAACAAAAAATCATTGTGGTCGATATTTGGGTTAGAGAAAGTTTATACTCAAACTTTCATAACTTTTCGACGTTGATTGCATTATCATCTCGAGAAAATTGCCGAGTGAAATTAATTGATTAATAATAAATTATGTTCTCTTTAGACAGCTTTCAAGGCTCTTAATTTGTATTCTCACACTGTACCGGTTCAAGCAACACGATTGAATCGCCTAGTTTTGTGAACAATGTCTCTGCCCATTCATCTGTCCAGCTTCAACATGACCGCTTGTCTTCACGTTCACCCAGCTGGCCAGTCCACACCCCACCTTGCAATCCCCTCTTTTAAATAATATACTAGATGACAACTAGGTTAGAAGAAATCCAGATGCGGGGAGGGAGGGGGGTGGTTGGGATTTGTCTCCCGCCCTGACGTTATTTTGCAGGTCCACATTTTGTTTTGACTATCTACGTCATTCCACACGGGGATGACCTGTACAGCCTCAGTTCTCATGATATGTTATGTTAGCACAAGCCTAGGCAACACAAGTGGTGGATAAGGGGTGTTGGTGGTGATGGTGATAGTGGTGGTGGTGGTGGTGATGGTGGTGATGGTGGTAGTAATAATGGTGCTGGTGAGGGTGGTGGTGATGGCGGTGGCGATTGTTGTGTTGGTGATGTTGGTGGTAATGGTTATGATGGTTTTGATGGTGATGGTGGTGGTGGTGATGGTGGTGATTGTGATGGAGGGAGGGAGGTTAGTAGCACCATTTCAACATAAATTCAGTTGTTGTTTTTTTTGTTTTTTTCAGCTCACTACAGTTTTTCGTGTGGGTTTACAGGGGTAAGGATATCAACATTGAAATCCATGCATGTATTTCTCCGACTTTGTCATTTTAATTTGAGAGCCATTTTTAGAGCACTGAAGGTCAGCTGTTGGGTTTTTCACGTTACCTGCAGGATAACTACGTTGCGTTGATATTTAGAGCAATAGCTGTACATGGAAATGAGCAATATTTGTTTGAATCTCCAGGCTGGTCCCCTGCCCCTCCAGCCAGAACCCTTGCCAACCAGCCTACACCCCTGCCCCTCCTGGCTTCACCCCTGCCTCTCCAGCCCACACCCCTGCTTCTCCAGCTTACACCCCTGCCCTTCCAGGCTACACACCTGTCTCAGCAGCCTGCAACTCTCCAGGCTACACTCCAGTCTCAGCAGCCTGCAACTCTCCAGGCTACACACCTGTCTCAGCAGCCTGAAACCCTGCCCCTCCAGCCTACACCCCTCCCTATCCGGCCTACACCCCTGCTCCTCCAGCCTATACCCCTGCCCCTCCAGCCTACACCCCTGCCCCTCCAGCCTACACCCCTGCCCCTCCAGCCTACACCCCTGCCCCTCCAGCCTACACCCCTGCCCCTCCAGCCTACACCCCTGCCCCCCCACCCTACACCCCTGCCCCTCCAGCCTATACCCCTGCTCCTCCAGCCTACACCCCTGCCCCTCCAGCCTACAACCATGCCCCTCCAGCCTACACCCCTGCTCCTTCAGCCTATACCCCTTCCCCTCCATTCTGAACCCATGCCCCTCCAGCCTACACCCCTGCCTCTCTAGCCTAAACCCCTGCTCCTCCAGCCTACACCCTGCCACTCCAGCCTACACCCCTGCCTCTGCAGGCTACACATCTGTCTCTACAGCCTACACCCCTGCCCCTCCAGCCTACACCCGTCCCTATCCAGCCTACACCCCTGTCCCTCATGGCTCCAACACTGCCCCTCAAGCCTACACTCCTGCCCCTCCCGCCTACACCCCTGCCCCTCCAGCCTACACCCCTGCCTCTGCAGGCTACACCCCTGCCTCTGCAGGCTACACCTCTGTCTCTACAGCCTACACCCCTGCTCCTGACGACCTCTCTGAGCTCGATATAGTGTGGTTTTTTTTTTAAAGGAGACATGGCATCCCGTAATTCAAGCAGACATTTCAATCTAGGTATCTCCGAATAAAAAAGTTTTACAACAACTGATGTTAAGCTCTATCATGTTATGGAAATATAAATTGAATGAATAATCTTGACTTTAATTTTTATCTCCACAGAAATTCATAAAGGATGTACAAAATATCATGGGTCCAAAGAAGAATTTTATTTATTTTTTTTTTCTATAATTTAACAAACAGGATATCAAATTTAAAAAAAAAAATAATAAAATGAAAATATTGCTATTAAAATATAGATCTTATGGTCCGCTGCAAACATCTCCTAAGTTAATATTTGTTTAAAGAATTAGAGGAGTCCTTTTGGCTTGCTTTAGTTCATCAGATTCCTAATGTTGAATGTGAACCATCATAATTGCTGACGGCAACTCACTATTGTCAGTTTAATGCCATAAAAAATGAAGACCCCTTGTTCCCACGTACACATTCCTGATCCCATGTTCCCACGTACACATTCCTGACACCTTAGTTTCACGTACACATTCCCGACCCCTTGTTTCCACGAAAATATTCTTGACCCATTGTTCCCATGTACACATTCCTATCCCCATGTTCCCAGGCAAATATTCATGACCCCTTGTTCCCATGCACACCTTCCTGACCCCTTGTTCCCAGGCACATATGCCGGCCCTCTTATTCCAACCTTCACATTCCTGTCATTAGCCGGGTTAACGGTTATGTTTACAGCCCCCTGATGTCCACATGTTATATACTGACGATGTGGAAATCCATTTGTTTGGTCAACAAGAGCGTTGTTTGCAAGTTGCCGCATTTATTATTCAGGAAAAAAAATTGGACACAGAAAATCGGTTTGAGTTTGGGGGAGTGGTTGAAAGTAGGAATGGCACTTTAAAACAACAACAACATTATTCAACTGAACTCTTTTTGCACTAAGATTAATCTATTGAAGAATGGATTCTATGATGAATCTTATTTTTTTTTTTAAAGTGACTTATTTATAACATTTTAACATAATGTTAGGATTGGACGAATGTTGCATGATGATGGTTGAGTAGACGGGGGACTTCAGCTATTGTCACCTCATATAATGTGGATGCGATACCGGTATGCAATTACTTATTATTCACCATCGTTTCTGACCAGTGGTTCTCAAAGTCGATTGAACAGGATTTGAATGCACTCTAAGTGCGGTTATAACACTTTGAACACGTCTCAATATTTATTCTCTCGTTTCCTGTGTTTCCACTTCGGCGACACGAATGGATACTTCTTGAGTTGTCTCCTGTGCTCTATTCTTTGTTATATTTTCATTTCTACTGTTGGCTGAGGAAGGCTTTATGCCGAAACGTCCTTGTTTTTTGTCCTGTTATCTTATTCAAGCTTCACACATACCTTGTTTTGCTATTTTATTCTGTTACACTTTGAACCAAGGTAAAAATTAAAATTAAAATACATGGAAGCACTGCTGAGTGCACAATGAACAAGGAACTGACAACGAGTTTTTCTTCTTCAAGCCAGTGGAAAGGCCAACATTTCACAGATCACGCTGATTCGATTTCATATCAAACTTTTACAGATAAATAGGTAGCAATCACGATCAGAAAAGAATGTTACTAGAGCAGGGTGTCACTAGAGAATCGTGTCATCAGAAAAGGGTGTCATAGAGTAGTGCGCCAATAGAAAAGTATTTCACTAAGTCAACGTGTCATCAAAAAAGGGTGCCACAACAGAAGGGAGCCAGTATAAAAGTGTTTCAATTGAGAAGGAGACATTTGGATTTTCCAGAAGATTTTGCCATATTCGATTTTTTAAATCGTTTAATTTCTCAAATTGTATTTCTCCTGATTGTAGTTTTCTTAAATAATCTAAAAACATTAGCAAGTTCCACTAGCAATTTGATCAAGAAAATATTCCATTTGTTTGCATCATGTCATGAAACATAATACATGCACATATTACTATTGACTAATGTTAGTTAAGTATGTTGTAGTGAACGAGCACATTGTACCCGGAGGGGGGATCAATTTAGCATAAGTCACGTACGCCAAAAGTCACGTACTCTAAAAGGTCATGTTAATAAATGTACACAAGCACACATGGTACAAACGGGCACAATCACACATTCTACTAACTAAAACACATATTCTAGTGGGGGTTTGAGCTTACTTTCTTACAGCTCCGACTGGTACATGGGCAACCAGCTCCATCTACTGGGCTTTGGCGACTAGTACATATGGGGAACAAGTTTCATCTGCTGGGCTTTGGCGCCTAGTACATATTGGGAACCATATCCATCTACTGGGCTTTGGCGACTAGTACATATGGGGAACCAGCTCCATCTTCTGGGCTCGGCCGCATAGTACATGGGCAACCAGTCCATCTACTGGGCTTTGCCGACTAGTACATATGGGAACCAGCTCCATCTGCTGGGCTGTGCCGGCTAGTACATGGGCAACCAGCTCCATCTCCTGGGCTCAGCCGGATAGTACATGGGCAACCAGCTCAATCTGCTGGGATTTGCCGACTAGTAAATATGGGAACCAGCTGAATCTGCTGGGATTTGCCGACTAGTACATATGGGGAACAAGTTTCATCTGCTGGGCTGTGCCGTACAACATTTTCGTGACGTAGAACTCTCCCGTCGTCCTGAGATTGATTAAAGCATCTAGTGACAGGCGTTCGGTCAACACACACTGTACTGACGGACAGAACAATATTTTACTAGGTGGCAAACATACACATTGTACTAACGGGCACAAACACACATTATTCTTATTAGCACGAGGATAAATTTTTACTAGAAATACAAACACAGATAATACTTTTAGCGCTAACACACACAATTAAGAGCATAAAGAAACATTACACCTATGGTGACAGACACACAAAGCCATTTGAGTTTTAACTGTCAAAACCTTATGATTACAAAGTGCTCAAATTAAAAATGACAATTATTCTAATTTGCACACAGACATAAGACACCGACGGGTACAAAAACTTATAACTTCTAATGGGACCCAAGAGTCATATCCATAAAACTAAAGAAGTCATTCTAAATTAAAATCAAAATCATATGACGTAAGTCATTTTACTATTGGTGTATGGTAATTATAAAGCAACTGTTTGAAAAATCATAAAATTTAATACGGTGTATAAAAAAGGCAGGATCAATTTAGAAATGTGAACGAATGAAATAATTTTTTTTAAAATTTTGCAATTTTAAATAGATGTCATAAAATTACAACCCAGTCTTAATAATTAGACTAATGTGTCCCCTTCCTTCTCCCCCTCCTCTTCTCCTGCCAACCCACACTCATATTTTAGAACAATCCAGTCAGGTGGTGTCTGGCGTCCAATGTCCCTGCTGTGACAAGAGCACTGTCAACATACAGCTCGTTACTGATAGAAGCTGCCCAGTGACGTTACTGAAACCCGTTGCTGTGAACATCTGCATCAGTCCACGAGTTCCACAGAGAAGATGGCTTTGTGCGTAAATGTGATGTTTCTGGTAACCAGCCGAATACTACAAGCGATTGGTGAGTTGCAGTAGTTTAAAAATATGTTTCACAATTATATTCATTTTTTAAAAAAGAATTGAATAATTTGAAGAATCCTTTTATTTTTTTAAGAGCATCTTGTTCGACTTTGATTTTTTTTTCTTTATCCTAATAACGTATTCCGGTAAAATGTTACAATTTACAAAAATTTCTATAATTAACAGCTTAAAATACTTTCTTAGGTTGGTACAAACATTTAACACTTACTGTTCTTTTAGTAAGATCCCTGCCAGGAGAAAAACACTTAGTTTTTACATTTACTTAATAAACGTATACCACCTGGCGAATTAGATATTTTCATAGTGAATCCGATAATCTGTAAAGGGCTTCTAGAAAACCACCACAGAGTTATTCCGTGGCATTGTTCACATTTGAGTGATTTTTTTAATAATAATTAAGATAGGCAATAATATTATCGTTGTAACAAAGTCTGTCAAATAATGCAAGGGTTCAGTAGGGGGGGGGGTCGTCCATTAATTACGTTAACAATTTTTAAGAATATTTAACACCCTCCCCCGTTGTCAATAACTGTCAAACTTACTATGACATCTAATATTTATGTATGTCAACATTTTCTACCCCACCCCCCACCCCAAAAAAAGGAAATACATGTTTAAATACGTTTTACTTTAAGCTGATCTATTTTAATGACACAAAATGTTTAGGAAAAACATGTTATTTCATCTTTAGCTTGTTAATTAACAAGTTAAAAAGATTTTACACTTAAATTTTATAATGCAGAATCATATTGAAAGGTTGTTAAAGACTAAATATCATTGTTTTTTGGTGTAAATATGATTTAGTCAGTAAAGCTGACAATTATAGAACTGTTTCTAGGTGCTATCATCTTCACAAGGAGTAACCAGGTTTGCTCTATCGTAACAATAGGCATTATGGACATCATTTGGGTAGCCCAGGGGTGCATTTGCTGCCCCCCCCCCATTTTTGGAGGTGTTATTTAAATTGCTATGCATTTTGGCGACTCTAGTAATAAACAACTTGACAAGCCAACCAAGTTTTTGCTACCGCCCTTCCCCCACTGAAGAAAACCTGAAATGGCCACCTTGATGGGCATAGTCTATAGGAGCTGATTGATCATTTTCATCTTGCGGCACTGCTATACCAGACAAGTCAACATTATCCTCATATAACCACCCAGCACTAAAAATAGAAGCATTCTCGGTGTGAGCAATAAATTTGGTTAAGTTCTTTCTGGCATTGCTCGAATCTTTTTTTGTTGAGGGGCTGGTGCTAATTTCTCATGCTCAAGAAGGCATTGTTGGTGCTGTTCAGCCTTCTTTTTCAACATGGCTTTTAATGCAAAATGATGTTACAGAGCTTGCTAATCCGTTCAAGCAGGGATGTTAATATGGTTATTCACTTTAAATTCGCCTAATTCTCAAAAGGTCGAATTCCTACGCTATTAATATCATTTAACTTTTGACTTATCTTGCACTAACAAAGTGTGCAAACATTCTGACCAGCCATCTGCAGTGCACAGACACACATTAAAAAAATATAATATATTTAAAAAGCCTAAAACTTAAGTGGTTTGTTACATTCATGTACACTTAGATTTTTTTAAACATAACGTAAGAACAAGTCAATTTTTTCAAATTAAAATTTTTATAGAAAAAACCATGATTACTGACGTCAACTAATCTACCCCCCCCCACCTCCCCCTTTTCAACAACTTTCAAACATTTCCAAACCTCCTCCCCCAATTTTGTTGATGAAATTAACAGACGCCCCCTAGCGTGAAAAATAAAATTCCTGATAATTGCGCCAAGAGATTCTTAAAAATACCACAAGTGCGTTTGGTGCGTAATAATTTTTATTTTTTGTTTCACTGAAATAGCCTCAATTTAAATATGTTTAATAAAATATAATATCAAAGGGCGACCACCATTCGAAGATTAATATATTTCAGCGGCAAGAAAAAATTGAAAAAATTCCGCGCCAGGACAGTGGGTAGGGGGGAGAACTAATTGGGATTGTTTAAAAGCTCGTAACGTGAGTGCTTTTGTTAAGTTATATCACTAGAAGGCAAGTTCGCGCATTGTGGCTGCCTTCGTTTGCCGGGCTATAACTATGGGTGTAATAACTATGTAGTGTTATAGGAGGTAGGATAAAAGAACACACTATAGATCAGGAGCGCTAGTGTAAAGCGGTGTGGTTATAGCACTATTTGGAAACTTCAAAAAGTTATCTACGTAAATGAATGCCTTGTTTTCAAGTAAATTAAGTAGATTGCCTGGTCAGTCTTAGCCATGGGAGCCCGCAGGTAGGGGTAAGGCGGGCACTTGCCCCACCCCCCCCCCCTGGATTGATTGGATAAAAATTGTTTAGACAAAAATAGACAAAAATGTATTAAAGTAAAGAGAAAATAAAGAGAAAGTAACTAAGCTGATGTCCTGTCCGTTCGTTCAACATACAAATACGCTACAGTAAATTAAAACTACATTAAAACATTACTAAAAAAAATTTACCCCCCCCTCCCACTGGAAAGTTAATCGATTCCCCCCAAAAGTTATCCAACCCCCCCCCCCCCCCCCTTAGAAAGTTTTCTGCGGGTGCCCATGGTCTTAATCGAAACATTAAGAAAGGCACACTGCGTTTCACAGGTTATTTTGAAGGGATGTCGGATGGTACAGCAGCAAACGTGATATACAGGCAAAAACCTAGGGGCAGATGGTTCACTGGTCGACCAAGACTGAGTTGGATCAGCGACTTAGAGAACGACTTACACATTTTGGGGGTTTGCACATGCAGGCGGAAAGCGAATGATTGATCCAAATGGGAGAATATGGTAGAGCTAGCCAGGGCCCTCATGGGATGTAACGCCACTGATGATGATGATGATGTAAGTTCACTCATTGCTGCCTCCATTTGTTTCTGGCCAATAGTTAGTATCTCTAAGATAAAATGATGTTCTTCGTGGTCTATAGTTAGTATCTATAAGATGGAATGATGAACATGTAGTTCACTATCCACTAGAGAATATGAGAATATTTTCTTTACATTTGCCTATGGAAGGCCAGCAAGAATTTTCCCATATTACAAAACGTATCTTTTCAAACGGTTTTTGAAACTTAGTTTTATTTTAGTTCTCTGACAGTTTATTAGCTGTAGTATTTAATTTTAAAAGCTTCGTGAATAAAGGACACTAATGAGTAATCAGATTTTAGCGTTTATTTGTAATCTCTCTTTCATGTGGTGACTAAAAATTTTCGTAGTAAGGATTTGCAAAATAAAAGAGATTTCCGGCCATTCCTTGAAATTTAATGTGAATTTATGTGTTCCTTTTCCACCTAAAATGCATCTAAATTAATCAGTTATTAATATTGTGTAATCCGTACCTTTATGTTCTAGTATAAAAAAAAAACTGGTAAGTGAAGGTGGGGATGAATGTAACGGCCTGTGGTGAATAAAATCTAGTTCGATTCTCAGGCAATAATTTAAATTTGCAAAACTTGGTTCCATTTCCAGACAGAATGAAAAGAAATAATGTAATACGAACAGCTCTCAATAGCACACGAGAAGTAGCAATTAGAAGGAAGCAGCTAAGAGAAATACTTATATCTATGACGAAAATGTGTTAATCAGTAATGATGTTCGCCCACGCCCCCCCCCATGTTTGTTTGTTGTTTTCAGTTTAATTTTCTTGAGTGAATAAAACACGTTTCTCTTCATACTTCAACACAGGTGGTGGCATTCAAAAACAAAGCATCCTTAGTCGCACACAAGTCACAGATGGAGGAATGTATTGTGTTTCTTGTCCAGTGATCATTTTCCCGTTAACAACGGAGGTCCAGAAGAACTTTTCGGTTTCCATCATCCGGTACACAGAATCATAAAACGGACGGTAAATGATAATCTTCTTTCATGTTTTGTAAACAAATTCTGTGAATATCAAAGTAATTTTAATTCAGTCATGTCATGCAATCATACAATTATTTCGTATTCAAAATGTCTATCTTTTGCATTATAGTGCATCTCAGCAGGATAATTTAATATTTAGACCAGTGGTTCCAAAACATTAAACAATGATTGCTTGGAATAACTGGGCAATGCCGCCGTGGACTGGACATCAATCGAGAGTTTCAAAGCTGCTTCGACACCCGCTAGGAGTGGCTAGGATGGCTGCAACGTTTCCCAAACCAATACACATATGCCAGTACTTGGTTGCACATATGCCAGTACTTGGTTGCACATATGCCAGTACTTGGTTGCACATATGCCAGTACTTGGTTGCACATATGCCAGTACTTGGTTGCACATATGCCAGTACTTGGTTGCACATATGCCAGTACTTGGTTGCACATATGCCAGTACTTGGTTGCACATATGCCAGTACTTGGTTGCACATATGCCAGTACTTGGTTGCACATATGCCAGTACTTGGTTGCACATATGCCAGTACTTGGTTGCACATATGCCAGTACTTGGTTGCACATATGCCAGTACTTAGTTGCACATATGCCAGTACTTGGTTGCAGCCAAGTATTCTATCAGAACCAGACAAAAGATAACTGTCCCTAGGCAACCGTTTCACCCCAACTACAGTGTAACCCGTTCACAATGTAGATACCGAGTTTAGAACTCCCTTTTTGAGGGCGTCTGACGCCACCCCGGAATGGTCATGTGTGTTTTTAGAGACCTTAAAATATATCCATCACAGACCTTGGACAGCATGACTGATGGTGTTTGTTAGATCAGCACCAAAAATCGACCAGGCGTTCCTTGGTTGCTTTCGCCCCACCTGCATCAGATAGCATTAAACAAGAGCTCACCGAAAACCTCATTTGATAGATGTTTGAAAGTGCAACGTTCTGAATAAAGGTTAATTAAAAATGATTATACCCACAATACATTAATTTGAAATTATTTTAATAACATTCAATATGGATATAAAATATTTTTTTCTAAAAATCTTTACCCACAATATTTTACAATTAAAAAAAAAATTACAGCTTTGTGGATACTATTCCCAGAAACAAATATTTAGGTCATTGAGAATGACAATGTCAAATGTGTTTGCTATACATTGTTTGCTTTGCTCGTGATTGGACGACCCATTTACAAACATACATTTAAAGTTACACTTAGATTTATATGGTACACCTCTCTAGGGAATGTAAGGGGTACCTCTCGAGAGGTAAAAACTCTGATTGAATGGCAGACGACCCTCTGCCCAAAAGACTGTTCTATATTGAGCATGAACATGGACGGTGGTCTGCCGACGGACAGACGAACCGTTTTAAATGTAATCCACAAACATCACCGAAAGCGTTCGACATAAGCCCAGGAACTTGAGAGGAGAAAGCAAAGGTTAGTACACTTTACCAAGTGGCGTCATGCACCATTAAGTTAGCAGAACAGCGACTGCACGGCGCAATATACATGCCAGGAAGGCCCCATCTGACTCTATACCCGGATATGACCCATCATTCCTCTGCTCCCACTGCTCAAGAAATTGTAAAGAAGCTACACATCTTTGACGACTATATTAAAACATTAGGGTGATATTTATATAAACGTAGTGCTCAAAACGTAAATGTACTTACATATCCAAGAGGCCTCACTATCCCGTCTCATTGAGTATTACATGGATGAACTCTAAGTATGTTTTTTTGACAAATACATTTCAGGAAGAACGCACAGACGTATTATAGTCGAATAGTTGATTAATTATTGTTATACATTTAGACTTAAATATTTAAAAAAAAATTAAAATAAATAATGGCTATCTTGCTTTCTCTTTAATCTCAAGTGAAATGCCCTGTGCTCA
Source organism: Lymnaea stagnalis (assembly GCA_964033795.1). NCBI lineage: Eukaryota > Metazoa > Mollusca > Gastropoda > Lymnaeidae > Lymnaea > Lymnaea stagnalis. The sequence goes on from CAXITT010000142.1 coordinate 839,416, forward strand.
AGGAAATCAAACGACAGCCGAACTGGTTGCTGAATGCTGTCAGTTGTTGTTATGAGTGGGCTCACGAAAACAATCTGTACCAGCGGTCCTCAACCTGTAGGTCAAATTTTGAAATATTTAATTTTATTTAAGTGCGACGGTCGTAACTACAACTTGAAGAATATATAAGCATATTTTTTTTATTTTTTTAATTTTGGTTATTGATTTTTGCTTGGTGGGGGAACGGTTCAGAATGGCGTTTAAACCTAGAATACTCGCTAAGAGTTGTCTTCCTCAATGTGTTATTAATTTTTTTTTTTCTACACCATGCATGTTCCTAACAATAAATTAAGAAAAAAATCAAAGTCCACTAAGAAAATGTAGTTTTATTGTGCACACATTAATTCCAATACATCTTATGCCCCACAGAATGGATGGTATGTGTGTGATGAGATGGGCTCTGGCATGTGATTGGAAGAGATGGGCTCTGGTGTTTGATTGGTTGAGATGGGCTCTGGCTTGTGATTGGAAGAGATGGGCTCTGGTGTTTGATTGGAGAAGATGGGCTCTGGTGTGTGATTGGAGGAGATGGGCTATTGTGTGTGATTGGAATAGATGGTTTCTGGTGTGTGATTGGAGGAGATGGGCTCTGGTGTGTGAGTGGAGGAGTTGGGCACAGGTGTGTGATTGGAGGAGATGGGCTCTGGTGTATGATTGGAAGAGATAGGCTCTGGTGTGTGATTTGAGGCGATGGGCTCTGGTATGTGATTGGAGGAGATGGTCTCTGGTGTTTGATTGGTTGAGATGGGCTCTGGTGTATGATTGGAGGAGATGGGCTCTGGTGTGTGGTTGGAAGAGATGGGCTCCGGTGTTTGATTGGTTGAGATGGGCTCTGGTGTGTTAGTGGAAGAAATGGGATTTGGTGTGTGTTGTGGGAGATATGTTCTCTGTTGTGTGAGAGGGAGATATGGGCTCTGCATTATGAACGGAGAAGTTCTCTGGCATTTTATTGGTGAGATTGTCCTTTAGTCTGCTAGTTTGGGACATATACTCTGGCGTGTGAGTGGGAAAACAGGCCCTGGTGTACGAGTTGGGGAGATGGGTTTTGGCGTGTGATTGGAAGAGTTGGGCTCTGGCATGAGAGTGGAAGAGATTGGCTCTGGTGGGTGAATTGAAGAGATGGATTCTGGTCTTTTAGTGGGGATATGTGCTTAGGCGTGTGAGTTGTGAGTGGAACAGATAAGCAGTGGCAAATGAGTGAAATAGATGGTCTCTGGTGCGTGAGTGGAAGAGATTGGCTCTCGTGTGTGAGTGGGGAGATGTTCTTTGTCGTGTGAGTCGATGAAATAGGCTCTGGCGTGTGAGTGGGGGAGATGGGATCTGCTGTGAGAGTAGGGGTTTGGCTCTGGTGTGAGATTTGGTGGAGATGGGCTCGTAAAGATATTTCGATGACACGTTTTGTAAAGTTTTATGTGATTTTATAATAAATAAATTTTGTGTTAAGTTAAATTGATACATTCTCCATTACCTACCTTTAGGGATACACCGTATTTTACCACCGTTATGGGATACACGATCGATTACCAAACTTAAGGTATAAAGGATATTAAACGCCCTTGTGGTATAAATTCTACCTTAACGCATGGCATCTGTCCTCCTTAGTAGAATCTATGCTCCATTAACACCCTTTAGGGTAAATGGTCTCCAAACGCATTATGGGATACATTCTCCGTAACCGCCCTTAATGGATAAATGGTATCTGACCATACATAAGGGATACACGGTACCTTACCGTCCCTATGGGACACATGCTCCATTATAGCCCTCAGGGGATACATTCTACCTTAACTTCTTCATGGGATACATCTTATAATTAACACCCTTAAGGTATACATTCTGTCTGTTTTTTTTTTCTTATTAGATAAATTCTATTTAACCGCCCTTATCTTACACCACTGATAAAAAATTATCAGTTTAGATTGTATCTATTGCCCGAACCTTACTCTTTATATAAAAAGGTAAGATGCTATAAATCTGTCGTTTGAAATCAGTTGTATTGTTAACTATTTAAAATCTTTTAGATCTCTTTGATTTCTGTAGGAGAGATAAGGCATTTCATATTATTCTTATTGAAATTAAATTAATTCTAAATTTCAATGTTAACTTTTGAGGACTTCCGCGCTTCCCAGTTTTCCCATCATCTACACTCTTGTGGCGATATGTGAGAGACTGGTGTGGGTACACTGTCAGCTGGCTAAAGTCGCAAACATGCACAAACGTGGCCTAGGCCATAGGGGGTAGTTCAATACTGTAATGGAGCGTAGTGGTTTCCGGCAGACCATTGAATAAACCAGCAGCCCTCGTTATAAACTTACTGCACACTATCATGGCATGAGGAAGTGGCTAGAAAAGTGGCCTCTTAACAGTATCTGCTCCAACCGTCTCTTTCCAGCAAACCATAGTTGGAGGGGACTCTATGCATGTAATCCAAATTAAAATTAAAACAATACGAAGTCTTAAAAATAAAAAAAAAATAGGATCAAAACTGCCTCACAAATAATGTAAATACGATGATATTTACTTAGTCTTAGCTGATTCTTTAAAGAATGTCAAGCTCATCAATCAAGTCGACTTTAATTCTAGAGTGGGCCGTGATCTTATGGCCTTGGGTGGTACAATGGGAAAGCACCGTGTGGGACACTGCAACATTAACGATCTAATTTATTTGTTCTCCAGATTGCGATGAGCGTGAACTGCTAGTCACTGATACAGTCTTCCGCCTTGACACGCCACACGCGTAATCGGACGACCTGCATGTCGTCAACTATGCTACCATCAGGAGAAAGGACAGTCGGGACGTGAATGTAACCAAGTCTGTATGTGGTGCTGACTGTTGGACAAGCCATCGACTTCATCATCGCCTTGCCCAAACTTCACTTACAATTAAAAAGACAACAGGGCTCTGGAATAAAGTATGAAATCCACATATTATTATTATTACTATACGTGGTTTTACATAGCGTGGTACCCCAGCCCAGTGCTGGGCTCACCACGCTGTACATACAATTTAACAAACATAATAAAAAACTGAAATAATTAATTGGCATACATTAAGTAAAAGAAGAACGAAGTGGTTATGCGCAGCCGACTGCCTGTGACCCTGAGAGTTATACGCAGTCGGCCAGTCACGTGGCGTCTATATTCTTCCCGTGTTACAGTATCAATCAATAAGGTTGCCTTGATATCGGGGTGACCGTGTGGTCGAATGGTCTAAACTGACCAAACCTCAAGTTGGTGGGCTTGAGTTCAATTCCAGCCATGAATACGCGTTAGTTGCTATGCTTTTTCTCGAGAATGAAGCAACAGCTAGGCTTATTGTTTCACTTTTTTATGGCTAAAGAATGTTAAAACATGAGAAGAATTATTAACTTGACCAATGTAATGTTAATAATGTTATACTTATAATTATCAAATATATGTTTGTGTTGTTAACTAATTTTGTGGCAGATAAAATCATGTTTCTCTGGTACAGTAATAAAAATAATCATGGGTTGAGAGTAGCAGCAAAAAAATCGCTGTAGGGGCAGGAGTTCTGTAGAGGGGTCAGTGTAAGTAGGGCAGGGGGTTCTGTAGAGGGGTCAGTGTAAGTAGGGCAGGGGGTCTGTAGAGGGGTCAGTGTAAGTAGGGCAGGGGTTCTGTAGAGGGGTCAGTGTAAGTAGGGCAGGGGTTCTGTAGAGGGGTCAGTGTAAGTAGGGCAGGGGTTCTGTAGAGGGGTCAGTGTAAGTAGGGCAGGGGTTCTGTAGAGGGGTCAGTGTAAGTAGGGCAGGGGTTCTGTAGAGGGGTCAGTGTAAGTAGGGCAGGGGTTCTGTAGAGGGGTCAGTGTAAGTAGGGCAGGGGTTCTGTAGAGGGGTCAGTGTAAGTAGGGCAGGGGTTCTGTAGAGGGGTCAGTGTAAGTAGGGCAGGGGTTCTGTAGAGGGGTCAGTGTAAGTAGGGCAGGGGTTCTGTAGAGGGGTCAGTGTAAGTAGGGCAGNATAGTTTTGCATGGAAGCTGAAAACTGTTACATTTAGGTCATCAAAAAAAAAAAATCATAAATGATAAAATTTAAAAAAAGATAAATAGAATGTATTTCCTGAATTAGTCAGTAAAACCAACCACATGGTCATAGCAACATATAAAAACCTAATCAATCAGAATACATAACTAGACTTAGACCATGGAAATGCCTTTAAAAAAATCTAAGACTTAGGCTTAGACTCTAAGAAATGTAGACTTTGACTTATAAATATAATATATAAGATACAAGCAATAATACTAATAATAGCACTAATACTAATACTATTGCTATCATCAATTTCAATATTAATTAAAATTAATTCAATTAAAATTGTACGTTCAACAAATTCAAAGTTCTAGTTCAAAACAACCCGTCATGCAGCTCATTACACATACTACTTTTTTTTAAATGGCCAAACAAGCGATTAATAAACCTTATTTGGCTCAATTCCCAGCCCACTGCGCATAACGCTTCCCAAAAAAAGAAAACAAATGTATATATAAACTGTTTACATCTCAAGCCATGGACGACATTCAGTACCATAGTTTTACTGCCGGAGGTGGCAATCGGTCAGGATAGTAGAGATTAAATAGATTTTTTTGAGTGCTGTTTTGAAGGTTGTGATGTTCGGTATATTGGGGATGTGTAAAGGGAAGAGAATTCCATTGTTTGGGTGCACAGAAAGAGAACGATCGTTCACCGTATGTTTTTGCGCGAGTCTTGGGGACAGAAAGAATACGCGCGTCGGCGGAGGAGCGAATCTGTTGAAGGGGTAAATAGGCAGAGAGTAGTTCGGTTAGATAGGAAGGGGAGGAATACGAGAAAAATTTGTGACAGAGAACAGAGAGTTTGTAGTCAATATGTGCTTGTATAGGAAGCCAATTAAGTGAATGAAGTAGTGGTGTGACGTGATCACGTTTTCTTGCTTTTAGAATTAGAATTATCTGGATAATCACAATTTCGAATGAAAATGGTAAATGTTGGCCAAGTTTAAAAAAAAAATTCTCTATTAACTCGGCATCAATATCCCAAAGCGTAATCATCAATGATGAGTTTAATCTTCAGTTTGAAAGAGCCAGTGAGACATTTTGGAAAATGTCAAAGAATGCATTGGCAACCAGATGATTTAGCATCCACAATGAAATAAAGGTTTACAAGTCAGATGTGATCCAAACGCTACTAAATCTGAAACTTGACCAGTCTGATACGATGAGCTTATAGAAATCCTTCAAACCAAATTGTAGGACAAGATCACATACCCTTAGGTACAAGCAGATATCCCAAGTAAACTCTTTAGTCTTTACTTTAGTTGATTGGTTGTTAAGTTCCTAAGACTTTTACCTATAAATTTTTGGAATTATATTGTTCTTGAAAATGCAGCAAAAATTGTTCCATGACTAAATACCTGAGATAGCAAACAATGCAAAGCGATTGGAGGTCGGAGGGGGCAAGAATACCCCTGTAGCTATTATATTTTTCATCCTTTTTTGTCTCATTCGCTTGATGACCACTCTTGCCCCCTTGTAAAGATTTCTTGTTAAGTCAAGGTTTCTTAACAACATCACTGTTGCACAGACTCAAAGTTAAGTCTCTAAATTCTATAAAAGAGGCCTACTGCCCGGTGGTAAGCTGTTCAAAAATTCCATTGTATAGTTTGCTGTCCTCTCGTTATTTGCACTGACTTACTGAATAGAAACTATGCCGGTATAACATTTAAATTCATATTGAATTCGTTGAAAGCAATGTTCTTTAACTTCAAGTGTCTCGTGGCTTTTGTGGAGTGAGGATTGCTGGGTTAGCAATTCTAGCATCCTTTAATCGGATGAACTCAGGGAAAAAAGACATACATTTTCATGGCAGACTTGAGGAATTTTTTAAAATAAATTTCTCACATCCAGGCACTTGGAATTTACCATTCTCAAGCTTTAAAAGCCAATAAAAAAAGCCTCTTTATTGTGATAGGACTTCGTTCCATTGATGGACATTCTTTGTCTAAATTTCGGAACTGAAATTCTTTATAAATCTTTATTATTCTTCGTGTATTAAAGAAGTAATTGGGTAATGCTTTCACGTGAAAAAAACAGGGATAATTTGGTCTCAAATCTTAATATAAAAATTACACAACCTCGAAATGGTTTTTGAGCAAAATGTTTGTATCTTAGTCAATGAGTTATTTATTCATTGCGTCAAGTATATTTACTATATGTTCTGAGGTCATTAAAGCTGAAGGACTTTTTCATGACTTGTTCAGGTCATTTTTCGTGTTAGTCGAATGTCGAATTTTACCGAGGGATGATTATTATTTATTTGAATAGGGTGCTTAAAACGACGGTTGAATTTTTTGCGTCCATTAAGCAGAGGATCCACTATAACTGTATATCTACATGGCGAGACATTTTTGCTACACATTGAGTGCCGCACTGTAATATAATGGAAGGCTTTACCACTTTCGCAATGTACACCAATAAAGTATAGGATTTTTGGAAGTTGGGATTTTCAATAGCCCCCTTCTTTTGTCAAAATCCCTTTTTCGCTCTAGGTTGAGAATTTAAAACTTTCCGTCCAGGGTTGTTTTTTCTCGAATTCATTCATATTATTTTCCAAGATGTATTCGCTCATCAAATTGACGCCTGAAATGTATTGGCAAAAAATCAGCCAAGACTTTCCATATCACTAAAGAAAGAATACAATTTCTTTAACTATTAAACATAGTTTCTCCTCCTCCATGTAAGCATCCCATTTCGTGTCCATAAGGTCGTACTTATCTGTCAAATAATGCTGCGGTATAAGAATGCTCACACATGATTTAAATTAAGCGAACACAACTGCTTCAGATGTTTGGCATTTGATTGGGTTGTAGCTTCTGTTAGGCAATTATCGATGATGTTAGTGATGCTTGAATACTTTATAGCACTTTTGTCCATGCTACTTAAGCATGCTCAACGTTATGTGATATCATACAATATCTAGTCGAAAAAATCTTTAAATGTGTCTTAAATTATATTTTACTATTTTCAATTTACCTCAAAGATTGACTCAAACTGTTCCATGATTTAGGCGTAAAGCTTCAAAACACATTAGACACCCTCAGTAAGAATTTTGTTAAAAATTATCAGTTTCTGTATGAATACGTGTTTAGAAATAAGTGTTTGAAGATATTCAGATAAAGAACCCTCTAATACAGCTGTTGGCTAGGGACAGAATTGATGAGACATTATCATTTGATCCTCTTGCAAAGCATGCTTCTATAAAATCTGCCAATGCAATAGGACCGTTGTTCGATCCTCTAAATATATCAGTCTTGTATCAATGACGAGAAGATTTCTGAGAGACAATTTTCACCACCCGTGTAATTAATAGTAACCATTCTACCCATTGAAGTTTTATGTCTACTAAGAAATGGTTTTTATTTTAGTTTCTGTCATTCCAGATAAAGTATGTGCGAATTTTTTTTTACAAAAAGTAATAATTTCAGGCATTCTATTCTTCCTGATTATGGTTATCCAAGTCAGAAGTGTTGATATAGTAGCTTTATGCTTTACTCCCTCATAATCCTTACCTGGTCTAAACCGTGTGTTAACTTTTCTTTAGTTTAACATTTAATGCGTCCATATGATCTAATTTTGTGGGTAATTTTAAAAAAAAAATCCTTGAACCTCCAGCCTTCTGTTATCCACTTTGTTTTTTCCCAAAGTTACCGTCAGTCATCTCAGTTACCGTCATCTCGGCGTTGATATTTTTTGTATAACAATTGATAGAGTTTTTTCGTCTGACGTCATACTTTCGGGGAGTCTCTTTTTAGCATTATTTCTTTGTCCATACACGTGGCGAGTTTATTTAATGGAGCATATCAAGCATGTATCAAACAGTTTTTTACAATTGTATGTAGCGTTCATAAGGCGTTTTTGTCAGGAAGTTTTCCGGAAAAATTGTTAAGTTCTTACAATATCACGGGCTTTTATTCAACGGCAACATAATCGCAAAGTGAGCCAATGTGGTAGAACCCGTTTTAGGAACTCGATCACGTGTCAGTTTCAAATTAACCACTCTTCTTTTAAATCAAACTAGATTTATCGGATGTTTGCCGAGAGTGCAGTAATTTTTACGTTTATTTATTTAATTTAAGGTTACACGTTAATTTTTAAAGAAATATAATGTCTTCCAAAAATGTTCCTTACATCTGTGGTCCACAATGGATCTTCATATTAAGAAAAACAAACAAAGGACAGCACATTGAGTCACTTAAATTTTTACTTAGAATGTAAATATATATATATATATACATATATGTATATATATATATATATATATATATATTAAATATGCTTTTTGTATTCTTAGTATGTACTGCGAACAACAAAATAAGGTATGTCTCTTTTTTTTTGCAGAAATCTTTTCTACCGTGCTACACATTACCGTTTTTCTTTTTTATTATATACACAATATATCTACATATAAAGAAAAACAAACAAAGAACAGCACATTGAGTCACATAAATTTTTACATAAAATGTAAATATATATATATATATACATATATGTATATATATATATATATATATATATATATTAAATATGCTTTTTGTATTCTTAGTATGTACTGCGAACAACAAAATAAGGTATGTCTCTTTTTTTTTGGCAGAAATCTTTTCTACCGTGCTACACATTACCGTTTTTCTTTTTTACTATCATATTAAATAAAATTAGGTCTCTAGCTGTCTGATTTGCCTTTAGAATTTTGACATTTTAATTGGACCATCTCATACATAAAAGAAAACTTCAGAAATTTAACATAAAAGGTAATAATATCTACACAATTAGCATTTATGCAAAAAAAAAAAACGATCTTTTAAATTATCTAAATTATATTGACTATGAACATATTAAATACGGCATTGTGTTATAGGCATACTTAACGATAGTATAGTTTTTTTTATTTATATTACTCAAAAGCAAATATAAAAGTTGTAATCATACATCTTTGAAGGGACATGTTCAAATTTCAGTTTTTTATGATAACTAATTAAAGATGTAGCAAGGGTTTAAAACGGTTAAGTATTGTAGGGCCGAATAGTGAAAAATTAATTGCATCTTTAAAATAATTTTACTTTCCATCAATACCAAAGATTGAATGCGAATTAATTTCGTCATTGCCCAACAGTATTGGTACGGTAACAATTAAAAGGTCTATCCCTGCTTACAGAAATGCTATTTAAAAGAGTTTTAAATACAATGGAAATAAGATAAAACCTTCTTGTTACGGATTAAAGATGGTTCCTTTAGGCATTGTTAGTGAGGCAAGGCATTACATTTCAATTTTAGACACTACTAAATAAAATATTTTCCTTGAACTTTATCTTAGCTTGTAAAATATTTAAACATTTAATGTCATTGACATCAACAATCTGACTCATGCTGTATAAATACCATTACTGCGAGTCCCATGATTTTGTAGTGTAAACAACATTTTTGTTGTGTAGTTTTGCGTTTTCTCGGTGTCCAAATTGACCTTCTTGGAACAACTAGTCATTTATGAAGTTGTTCTGTTGAAGACAATTTAATTCGCTGATTAGTTTGAACTTCTGATTCTAGGTATTTCAAGGGATATTTTTTTTGGAGTTTTTCAAGACTTGCATAAAATTGTTTTAAATTCGCTTTGAAAAATTCATGAATTACAAGATAATCTGTTTTTGATTCAGCGTGGTTTCCAATAGTGATAACTTCAATGCTTCCCTGTCGGTGTTGGATGTTTCACATAATCCAAATGAAGAATGGTATCGATATCCTGATTCTATGAACGTCTTTCGAGTTTTAAAAATAAATCTGTGGAATGGTCATTGAATGGCAACTTTATAGCATGGGCCTTACAACATAGTCGCGCTTGTGCTGTTTAACAGAGTGTTGCTGTTTCTTTTAAATGAAGTCTGGGGTACTGCGCTATAAAATATCACAAATTATTATTACTATTATTAAAGCTGTACAATAGGATCTTGCTCGGGCTGTTGAAGAGAGTCTTGCTGTTGCTGTGATAGTGTCTTGCTGTTGCTGTACAATAGAGTATGTCTGTGAATGTACACCAGATTCTTGCAGGTGCTGTACAATAAAATATGATTAGTTGCAACTTCTACAATACAATCGCTTTTGTCAATGCTATTTTAGCATTCTCGGGTTGCGCTGATATCCTGAAGCTTTTTCAATCGAAAACAATAATGTCTTTTCTTGTTTCATAAATAATGTTTTATCATTTTTAAGTTTTCCTCACACATGGAGGCAAACTTTTCCATAACTGAAGCGAAATAGTTTCCAAAGAGAACAATCCGTTTGACTTCTTTCTCTGTCTATCCACTATGGGAACTCTCAGTAAGGACTGTTTTCAAGAGTGCAAGATTTTTTAAGAGCACATGTTCTTAAATCAGTTCTTGAAGATAATTAGGCAGAGAAACCTCTATACAGCTGTACGCCAGGGACAGAATTTCTCAGGCATCTTCAGTTATTTCACATGCATAGCAAATTTTATTGAAGTTGCACAATAAATAAGATCGTTGTTAAATTGTCTAAAAGATTGCACTCTTCTATCAAAAAGGAGCTGAATTCTAAAGGATACTTTTCACTACCCGCGTAATTGACGGTAAGCGTTTTACCCATTGAAGTTTTATGTGTACTAAAAAAAGGTTTCATTTTTAATTTCTGTCATCCCAGATAAAGTGTACGGGAATTTTAAAATATAATTATCTTAAGGTATTTGATTCTTCCTGATTAAGTTTAAACAAAGACAGAAGTGTCGATATAGTGGCATTTCGATGCACACCTTTATATTCGTTATTTGGTCTAAACCATTTTTTTTTATTTTATCCTTGAGTTTACCAATAAATATGTCTATATGATCTACTTGGTATATATATTTTGTATTATAAAGCCTCAAGCCTTCTGTTATCCCCATTGTTTTCCCAAAGTTCATCACAGGCACCTTCATCTCTGCGTTGACATTTTGGGGTAACAACAGATATATCCTTTTGTCTTGCAACAGATATTTGAGTAAATGTTTTTTTGCTTTTTCCAATGGCCAAACAAAACGCGTTTGGATTTAATGGACCACATCGGCCTTGAATCGTACATTTTTTTTTACAATTTCATCTAAAGTCAATAGGGCGTCTTTATCTCTTGTAAGAAAATTGACAGTTATTTTATTTCACCAGGCTTGTCATCCATGGCCATATAATCGGAAAATGAACCCATCTCGTTGACTTCTTTTTTGAAACTCGATTACGAGTCAGTTTGAAATCAAAAGCTCCTCTTTTTTTAAATCAGGCTTACCCGATGGTTGCTGACAGGGAAGTAAGTTTCCGTTATTTCATTTCATTTAGGGTTACAAGTGAATTTTACAAAAATGGCATGTTTTCTAAAATGTGTCCCTTGATATGCGGTCCACAATGACTCTTCATATTCCAAAAACAAATGGCAGATTATTGGGGCATATAAATACGTATTAAGTATTTATATCTTATATATAATATATATATATATATATATATATATATACATATATATATATATATATATATTTCAAACGCTTTTTGTATTCCAAGTAAGCACTGTGAAACAAAATGTTCAATGTAGGGCAATTGTTTTTTTCTGCAGGGGTATAACTTACCAATGCTCTATAGAGCATCATATTAAATTTAATTTGCCCTAGCTTTTCCCAATTGGATATTAGTATTTCGACATTTTAATTGGAGCATGTCATTTATACAAACGTTAGAAAAACAAAAGAAAAAAGCAATATGTACACAATTAAAATTTACGCAAAAATCGATATTTTCAATCATCTATATCGACTATGGACATACTGAATACGACGTTGTCTTATTGATATATTTTAGTAGTATAATACATTTTTATTTAGTACTCCAAAGAAAATAAAAATGCTCTAAGTATAAATATTTAAAGGGCCATGTTTAAATTGTAGCTTTGAAGGATAAGTAATTAAAGATGTCGTTAGGGTTGAAAATGGTAAGTTTTTTTTTCGGACTGAATAGTAAACAATTAATTATATTTTTACAATAATTTTAAATTCCATTAATACCAATGACGCAGAGCGAAATAATTTCATTTTCCAAACATTAACACCAATGACGCAGAGCGAAATAATTTCATTTTCCCAACATTAACACCAATGACGCAGAGCGAAATAGTTTCATTTTCCCAACATTAACACCAATGACGCAGAGCGAAATAGTTTCATTTTCCCAACATTAACACCAATGACGCAGAGCGAAATAGTTTCATTTTCCCAACATTAACACCATTGACGCAGAGCGAAATAGTTTCATTTTCCCAACATTAACACCAATGACGCAGAGCGAAATAGTTTCATTTTCCCAACATTAACACCAATGACGCAGAGCGAAATAGTTTCATTTTCCCCAGAAGTATTATTGTACCAATAAAAGGTCTATCCCTGAATACAGAAATGCTATTTAAATGAGTTTTGAAGGTAACAAAAATAAGATGAAACCTTATTTTTTTTACAGATTAAAGCACTTCCTTTGTGCATCGTTAGTGAGCCAAGGCATTAGGAATCTTTTTTTAATAATACTATATAAAATCTGTTCATAACACTTGATCTGACTTTAAAAAATATTTAAACGTCTAATGTCATTAACATCAACAATCTAAATAATAATGTACGAATAACATTACAGCGTGTCCCAAGTTTTTGTGGTGTTACAACGTTTTCGATGTGCAGTTTTCCTTCTTCTTAGAGTCCCAAATGGTCTTCTGGGAACACCAAGCATTTAATGAAGGTGTTCTGTTAAAGACAATTCAATTCCTGACGAGTTTGAATTTCCGATTCTGGGGTTTGCAATGAATCTTTTTGTTGGAGTTTTTCAAGTCTAGGATAATATTGTTTCAAATTCTTTTCCAACCATTCGCTAAATACAAGGTCATCTGTTTTAGATTCATCTTGTTTTCCAGAATTGATGACTTTAACGCTTTACTGTTGATGTTGGATTTTTCACACAATCCCAATGCAGAATGGAATCAATATACTTTATCTCTGGACATGATTCTAGTTTTAAAGATAAATCTGTGGAATGCTCATTGAATGGCAACCTTCTTGCTAGGCTCTACAACATGGTCGCGCTTGTGCTGTTTAACAGAATGGTGCTGTTTCTGTATAATAAAGTCTTGCCAGGGCTCTACAATAGGATCTTGCTGGGGCTATGAACAGAGTCTTGCTGTGGTTGTCAAACAGAGTCTTGCTGTGGCTGTACGATAGTCTTGTTGGGGCTGTTCAATAGAGTCTTGCATGGGCTGTACCAAAGAGTCTTGCTGTGGCTGTACGATAGTCTTGTTGGGGCTGTTAAATAGAGTCTTGCATGAGCTGTACCAAAGAGTCTTGCTGTGGCTGTACGATAGTCTTGTTGGGGCTGTTCAATCGAGTCTTGCATGGGCTGTACCAAAGAGTCTTGCTGTGTCAGTTCGATTGATTCTTGTTGGGGCTGTACAATTAAATATGATGGTTTGCAGCTTCTACTTTAAAAGTGCTTGTGTCAATACTATTTTAGAATTATTAGAGTGCTCTCATGTCCTGAATCTGTTTAAACGAAAACAAAAGTCTTTTTTTTTTACTTAAATGATGTTATATTATTTTAAAATGTCCCACACATATTGAGGCAAACTGTTTAATAATTAAAGGGAAATTGCTTTAAAAGTTTACAAATCTTTTGAATTCTTTCTCTGTTTATCCACAATGGGAAATCTACGTAAGGACTGTGTTGTAGAGCGCACTTACTTTAAGGGAATATGTTTCTAAATCAATTTTTTAAAAGATAGTTAGTAAGATAACATACAATACAGTAGTACGCCTGGGAAAGAATTTCTTATGTTAATGCACTTGCATAACAGAGAATAAGGAAAATGCAAAACAAATAAGATTGTTATAGATCCTCAAAAGATGGAATTCATATATCAAAGAGGAGCTGAATTGTGAAGGAAAAATTTAACGACTCGTATTATTGACTTGAAACTTTTTACACTTCGAAGTTTATGTCTACTAACAAATGGTTTCATTTTTAATTTCCAACGTCCCAGAAAAAGTGTTCGGGAACCGAAAAATAGAACTAGTTTTAGGTATTTGATTTTACGTGATTGAGTTTCAACCAAGACAGAAATGCGGATACAATGGCTATTCACTGTACACCTGTAGATTCATTATCTCGTCTAAACCATTTGTTAATTTGTCCTCGAGCTTACCATTTAATCTCTCAATAGGATTAATTGGGGATGTATTTTTGATTATTGAGATTGAAACCTCCTGTTGTTAACTTTGTTTCTTTAAAGTTCATCACAGCTATCTTCATCTCGTCGTTGATAGTTTGGGTAACAATTGATTTAGGTTTTTGTTTGGCCACGTAAATTTAAGGAACTTTTTTTTTTTGCTTTCTCCAATTTCCATACACGTTTCTTTTGGATTTTATGGACCACATCGACCATGTATCATACATTTTTTTTACAATTTCATGTAGCTTCCATAGAACGCCTTTGTCATGGATTTCTGCTGGAAAAAAATGAATGTTCTTTAATTTTTTCCAAGTTTGTCTTCCAGAGTTATATCATTGTAAAATGATTCAATGTTGTAGACCACATTATCGGAACTCGACGACATGTCAGTTTGAAATCAAATGCCCCTGTTTTTAAATCAGACTTTTTCGATGGTTAATTACAGGGTTGTAAGTTCTCCGTTATTTATTTTCATTTAGGATTACGTGTTAATTTTACAAAAATACAATGTTTTCTAAAAGTTTCATTAAATCTGTTGTCCAAAATGAATCTTCATATGACAAAACAGTTGACAGCAGATTTGTTCACATAAAATTTTACTTATAATTTAAATATATATATATATATATATATATTTTTTTTTTTTAAATATACTTTTTTATTCTTAATATAAACTTTGAAAACAAAATAAAATGAATCTTTATATGACAAAACAGTTGACAGCAGATTTGTTTACATAAAATTTTACTTATAATTTAAATATATATATATATATATATATATTTTTTTTTTTTTAAATATGCTTTTTTATTCTTAATATGAACTTGGAAAACAAAATAAGCAATGTCTAATTTGTAAGGGGCAGCGGTTTTTCTGCCTGATTACAACTTAACCTTTCTCTTTTAAACAACATGTTAAATTCAAATTTCTCTCTAGCTTCCTGACTTGCCTTTTTGAAATTCGACTATTCAATTGGAACATCTCATACATTAAAACGTAAAAAAAAATACAAAATAAAAGCAATATCTACACAAATAACATTTATGCAAAAACTATCTTTTAAATTATATCTATCTGAACGATGTACATACTAAATATGGCATTGTGTTACAGGTATATTTAAATGGTAGTATTTTTTTTTTTAAAATTATTATTCAAAAGCGAATAAAAAAGTTGTAATTATACATGTTTGAAAAGGCATGTTAAAATTTCAGCTTTTTATGAAAAGTAATTACAGATGTAGCAATGGTTGAAACGGTAAAGTATTTTTTTTTTACTCCGAATGGGGACAAATTGATGACATCTTTGAAATAATGGTACTTTCCATTAATACAAAGTCTGAAAGCGAAGTTTTTTCATCATAGCCCAGCGGTAGTGGTATGCTACCCAAAAAAAGGGGGATATTCCTAATAAGAATTTGTATTTAAATGACTTTTGAATGTAATGAACAAAAGGTGAAACCTTCTTTTTACAGAATTTAAACTAAACCTTCCTTTAAAAAAAAAAAGGATTTTTAGGCATGGTCCCAATGCATTAGGGCTCACAATTTGACAATACTAAATAAAATGTCTTCTTTGAACTTTATCTTAAATTGTAAAATATTTAAACTTCTACTGTCATTAGCATCAACAATATAACTAATGCTGTATGAATAACATTACTGCGTGTCCCGTGATTTTGTAGTGTAAACAACATTTTTGCTGTGCAGTTTTACGTCTTCTAGGAGTCCCAGTTGGTCTTTTTGGGAACAATGAGTATTTTATGACATAGTTCTGTCGAAGACAATTCAATTCGCTGACCAATTTCAACGTCTGATTCTGGATATTTCAAATGATCTTTTTGTTGGAAATTTTCAAGTCTTTGATGATTTTAATTTAAATACGTGTTGAACAATTCGTGTATTACACGATTATCCGTTTTTGATTTAGCATATTTTTCAAAATTAATAATTCCAATGCTTTACTGTTGGTGTTGGATGTTTCCCATGATGCAAATGCCCTATGACATCAAAATCCTTATTCTGTGAACCTGATTCATGTTTTAAAGATAAATATGTGAAATGATAATTGAATGGCAACTTTTAGCTGCGGATTTACAACAGCGTCCTGCTTGTGCTGTTTAACAGTGTGTTTCTTTTGCTGTACAATCGAGTCTTGCAGGGGCTGTACAATATATTCTTGATGTGGCTGTTCAATAGAATCTTGTAGTTGCTGTTAAAATGAATTTTCTGTTAAATAGAGTCTTGGGTTGGATGTACAATAGAGTCTTGCTGTGGCGGAACTATTAAATATGATGGTTTGCAGCTTCTAATTTTGATGTGCTTTTTAATGCTTTTTTAGCATGATCAGAGTGCTCTGATATCCTGAACATATTTTAATAGAAAACAAAATTATTTAATTTTTTTTAGTGATGTTTGATCATTTTCTATTTCCGTCAAATATTGAGGCAGACTGTTCAATAAATTCAGCCAAATAGCTTTAAAATAGAACAATCCGTATGGCTTCTTGCTCTTTCCAAACGCAATGAGAAATCTCAGTGAGGTTTTTCTGAAAAACCACAGGCTATCAAAGGATACTTGTTTAAAAATCAGTTTTTGATAATATTATGTCGCATAGCCCACTTTACAGTTGTTTGCCAAAGACAGGATTTCGGACTCATCATCAATCAATTCACTCGGTGTCTGGGGTTCTTAACTGTCTCATACAAAATAGCTGGTGGTCTGGAGTTGAATCCCTAAAAAAGCAAACATCCCGATCATCCGGGGTGGATGGGTCTCGTTAGTGTTTGACGACACTGCACCTAAGAGAAGGGAAACTCTAAATTTAAACCAGGAGCCAGAATGATCAACAAATTGATCGTGGGCCCCTCAAATATAAGAAGAAGAAGAATGTTTAAGTAATTTCTAAAAAATAAATAGAATCGTTGTTAGATCCTCTAAAGATGTCAATCCTTTATTAATTAGGTGAATTCTTTGGGACAATTTTCAGTACCGGTGTATTTGAAGGTAAATATTCTACCTATTGAAGTTTCATGTCTACTAAAAATGGTTTAAATATTAATTTATATCACACCAGTAAATTGTTCGGGAATTTTAAAAAAGAATTAATTTCAGGTATTCTATTATTTCTGATTATGTTTCAACAAAGACATTTTGGTGGATATTGGTGGCAAGTTGCTGTACACTCTCAGATTCCTTACCTGGTCTTTTCTTAAGTTCCTTAAAGTTGTAACATGTACGTTACAGCCGAACTCTCATTTGTAGGCGTTAATTTACAACCATCTCTTTCGCACATTCATAACATGGAAGTCCTTGGTAAACACAACTGATTGTAATATAGCAGTTGAACATATCCACACTTTTTACAGGAGAAACATATCAATGAAAATACATTCCAGCCATCTTCCCTTGCTCGTACCTGCACACGCTCTCCCTTGTTCTTCTATCACGTGATGTTTTCTAACCAATCATTCTTCTCACGTGACATTCACCCCCCTTCTTCAAAAAAAAAAAAATGTTTTATTCTTAAAACATTTTGGGTTATAATACAACAAAATTAATCTTAATTAAAATATTCATTGCAATTGAACAATTCTTTTGCAAAAATGAAATGCTTACAATATTTAGATATAGAAATCAAGAAAAAAAAATCTGCAGAACTTCAACAGTCTGTACTGAAAATGAAGTAAACTGAAATTCTAACACATCTGTAATTTTGTGTAGTTCAAATAACTTGTAATAACCATAACACATAAAATTAAATATATCATATGATACAACTCAAATAAAAAAACTTTGATGCTTATCATTTCTTTTTTAAATATTTCTTTTTTTTTATTTACATAATGTCTGTATTTGTTGTCATTCTGCTTAGAATGTCTGCAATAACATTCTCTTTTTCTTTAACAGATTTTATGTCAAATTTGTAATCTACTAATAGCATTGCCCAACGGTTGACTTTTGCGTTGCTTATTTTCGTCTTGTTGAATGCTACTAATGGTTTGTGGTCTGTCAGTAGAGTCAATGTTATCTTCTTCTTGTTGAATGCTACTAATGGTTTGTGGTCTGTCAGTAGAGTCAATGTTATCTTCTTCTTGTTGAATGCTACTAATGGTTTGTTGTCTGTCAGTAGAGTGAATGTTTTACCTAGCAGGTATTTTTGCAGTTTCTGTAGAGCCCATACAATGGCCAGACATTCTCTCTCTATAGTGCTTTAGTTATGTTCAGTTTTTGTCAAATTCCTGCTCAGATATTGTATTGGATGAAGAACACCATCATGCTCTTGCATAAGGCAGGCTCCTAATGCAATACATGATGCATCAGTTGAAATAATAAAAGGTTTGTCACATTGGGGTGTGACTAAGATGGGTTTCTTTCTAAATGCTTGTTTAATTTTTTCTAATGCCTTGAAACAATCTTCCGAAAATTGAAATCTTCTAACATCTGTGTGTTTTGTGATTTCTGTCTTTGGGTGAACAATCTCAGCATAGTTTTCAATAAATGGTCTGTAGAAATTGAATAATCCAAGAAGGGCTTGAACTTGCTTTTTTGATTTTGGGATTGACAAATTGAATATCTTATTTTCATTCTCTGTAGTGGGAGTGACTTTACCTCCTCCTATTATGTATCCCAGAAAATCAATGCATTTCTTTCCAATGTTTATTTTCTCAGGTGAGATTGTAACATTATGTTTCTTGAGTCTATTTAGTACAGCTTCATGTGTATGTATGTGTGTTTCCCAATCTTTAGTATGGATGCATATGTCGTCGACATAATGTACCACATGTGGGATTCCTTGTAACATCACTTTCATAAATCAACTAAAAGTAGCTGTACTGTTGACTAATCCGAATGGCATCACTAGCCATTCATACACTTGATCCATGGCTAGAAATGCAGTGTATCACTAGCCATTCATACACTTGATCCATGGCTAGAAACGCAGTGTATCGCTAGCCATTCTTACACTTGATCCATGGCTAGAAATGCAGTGTATCACTAGCCATTCATACACTTGATCCATGGCTAGAAATGCAGTGTATCACTAGCCATTCATACACTTGATCCATGGCTAGAAACGCAGTGTATCGCTAGCCATTCTTACACTTGATCCATGGCTAGAAATGCAGTGTATCACTAGCCATTCATACACTTGATCCATGGCTAGAAATGCAGTGTATCACTAGACATTCATACACTTGATCCATGGCTAGAAATGCAGTGTATCGCTAGCCATTCTTACACTTGATCCATGGCTAGAAATGCAGTGTATCACTAGCCATTCATACACTTCATCCATGGCTAGTATTGCAGTGTATTTGACAGAGGGAGGATCCATGTTTATTTGCCAAAAACCTCTGTTTAAATCAAATTTAGTGAATATTGTGGAAATACTAATTCTGTCTATAATATCTCTTGGATCTCATATGGGTTTGTGGTCTAATTTTGTGATATTGTTCAATTGTCTGTATTCACAGCATAGACGAATTTTTCCTTTCTTCTTCTTGACTATCACAGTTGGTGAGGTATAGTTAGCTTCAACTGCTTTTCTGATTTTGTTCTCTTTTTAGAAGATAGTCAATTTCTTGTTTTACAGTGTCTTTATAAGCCATTGGAATAGGGTATACCTTAGGTTTGAATGGTTCATGTTCCAGCAGTTGTATTTTATGAGTCACCGTTTTTGTGCTTCCTGTTTCTTTTGTGATGACCCCTTTGTAATTTTGAAAAATTTTCATGACCCTATTTTTCATAATGTCTGGTATGTCAGATCATATGTTTTCTATATTGGTGCTTTTCTTTTTCATTGTGTCCATATCATTGTCATTATTCTTTTTGCTGGTGATATTTACTGTTTGTGTTTCTCCTTTATTGTCACCATATGCTCTTAGTTTATCAATATGCAGTTTTTTTACATGTCCTTTGATGTTGATATTATATGTGACATCACTAAGTTTGTCCTCAATCTTGTAGGGACCTTGCCATGTAATTTCATTCTTTGAATTGGGCAATAACACTAATAATTGTTGTTCTGGCTAAAATGTTCTTAATTGTCTGTGTTTATTTTTAATTTCTCTATGTCTTGTACTTTGCTTGATTAGTCTTTGTTTTGCTGTTTCAATACTGAATAATATCTTATCTCTGGTTTCAGACATTAATTGATATCTGTCCTGAATGGCATCTTGCTTGCTTATAAGTCTTTCTTTGAAGTTTCTTAAAGGACTTGCAGGGTTTTGACCAAACATTAATTCCAAAGGACTAAGCCTGTGCTTTCATGCCTGCTGCTGTTATATGCAAATAACACTAAAGGTAGATGTTCATGCCATTTGTCTTCATGATCAATTGTAACTTTTGCTAGCATGCTTTTGATTGTTTTGTTCAGTCTTTCAATTACTCCATTTGATTGTGGATGGTAAATTGTGCTGTACACTTGTGATGTACAGCATTTTCATAATAGCTTGTGTCATCTGTACTTTGAATTGGCTGCCATTGTCTGAAAGTATGGTTTGTGGAAAACCATATCTGCTGAAAACATTGAGTAGTGAAGTGCATATATTTTCTGCATCTATTTTTTTCATTGGAACAGCTTCAGCCCATCTGGTGGCTATGTCGACTATGGTAAGAGCATAAATATATTTTTTCTTTGACATTCTCTTGAATGGTCCTATTAGGTCTTTAGCAATTTTCTCAAACAGGAAGTTTGCTTTTGTCAGACGACTGTATTGGCGCTGTGTGTTTTCCATCTCTGGGATTGTGTCTTAAACACACTGTACACTTCTTGATGTATTCTTTTATCTGTTTACTCATTTTAGGCCAATACAAGTTTTCTGCTATTGTAGCAATTGTTTTCTTGGCGCCCATATGTCCACCTAAAGGACTATCATGTGTCATTTTTATAATAGATTCCTGTAACTTCTCAGGCATAACTATTCTTTTACATTTTCCTGCTTGTGCAATGTTTCTCAATATGCCCTTATCTAGTTTATACTGTTTATTTTGGCCTGTTTCATTGTCTTTGCTGAGTTTCATTTTTATTTCATTTATTGTTTAGTCTTCTTCTTGAAGTTTCTTGAATTCTTGTTTTGATATAAGTTGGCTTCCCATGGCAATGTTGTCTTCAACTTCAATGTCTAATTTCTCTTTTCTTTTCATGGGGGCTCTGGTTTGCACACTAGCACACAGTTGATGGTTGTTGTCACACCATGCTTTGAACATTTCATCTGAATTGTCAACAACACCTTCAATGTTTCCTATTATGAGGTCACAAATGGCATCTTTTAAAACTCTGGCACGAACTTCACCTTGAAACCAGGGTGAGTTGATGTTAAGAGTAGCAGTTTTACAATCTGTCTTTGTGCCATCAGCCATTAATAATGTGTCTTGTTGACCATCATATTCATTTTCTTGTACCATTCTTCTGTGTACAACAATTGTTGTGCATCCAGAATCTCGTAGACACATGCATTTTCTGTTATTAATATATACTGGGTAAAATTTAAGTTTCCCATGACTATAAATTGTGGCCACAGTATCACTTTATCTTGTTGATTCTTTTTTCGTTTTTTCTTATTCTTCAAATCTTGGTAGTCATTCCTCCTCCATGGCTGATCATAATCTCTGAATCTAGAGTTATGGTTGTATCTGCCTCTCCATGATTGTCTACCTTTGTTTTCAAAATGTCTTGATCTTTCTTCTGTTTTCCTACTTATAGGGCTTGCATTAGGTGATACTCTGTTTGGTTCTCTTTTATTGTGGTAACAGTGTTTCGCCATGTGTCCTGGCTTGTTACAGTACCAGCAAATAGTATTTCTGTTGCCTGAGTTTGGAAGACTCTGGTTTCTCATTCCTTGTCTTTTTTCTGGTCTTTTATTTTGCATTGCAGCAAAGATGTCTTGTCTTCTATCCATTTCTACATCTGGATGAGAGTCTTTGAATGTTCGTAATGCATTTGTTAATGCTGCTTGAGTACGAATCTTCTTATCAGTTAAGTATGTGAAAAGAGTTGGTGTTGCATCCTCCAGGAATTTGTCAATTAACACCATGTCTAGTATGGCCTTTGGATTGCTTGTGTCAATTGCTGTAAGTTCTAGCCATTTTGTCAATTAACACCATGTCTAGTATGGCCTTTGGATTGCTTGTGTCAATTGCTGTAAGTTCTAGCCATTTTGTCAATTAACACCATGTCTAGTATGGCCTTTGGATTGCTTGTGTCAATTGCTGTAAGTTCTAGCAATTTTGTCAATTTAACTTGAGCTTCGTGTACTATGATCTGTGGATCTATATCCTTCTTGATTCTTATTTCATGGAATTCTTTTCTAGAATCATTTTCTGACTTCCCGAAATGACATAAAAGTGCTTTTTTGACATTTTTATATATGATTTTGTCTTCTTTAGCTATACTGTTGTAAGCTTCAAAAGCATCTCCAGTTAGTTGAGTCATTAACTGTGTTGACCAATCTTTATCATCATAACCTTTTATAGCCATTATGGATTCAAAGTAATCTACATAGACATCCATTTTTTTTCTTTTTTGGCATCGTATTTTCTTACTTTGATTGTATCTCTTGGGGTTGACTTTTCATTTGAGTCATGACCAGGATTGAAACTTTTACTCTGCAACTCAATTTGTAGTTTTAAATTGTCATTTTTAAGTTGTGCAAGTTCCCTTCTTGCAACTCTTTCTTCTCTTTCAATTATTAGCTTTTGATTCTCTTCCTTTTTAGATTCTTTTTGCTTTTGCTTCTCTTCTTCTTCAGCTTCTTTTTGCCTTTGCTTCTCGTTTTCTTCAGCTTTTTTGACTTTCTCTTCAATGAAAGCTCTCATTTCTTTCCCAGTTAATCCATTTTTTCTGCTATGGCAGTGAATTCTTTATATACATCCATTGTTTATTTGAGTTATGTGAGTTAACAACTTAGTGATCAATGTAAGTGCAATGTATCAATACATTCTATGTAATACAAAATCATACAAAATGCATATATTATGTCAATTACTTAATTCATTAATTATGCAACGTATAAAATTTTAAATTCTACATTAAAAAAATATATATGTTCAAAAAATTGTTAATTAATACTAGTATGTTAATTCAAAAGAAGTGATACATTCAAGTGAAACCATTAAATTAAATTTTGACAAAATGAGGCAACAAATCATCCACACACAGGATCTTAAGTATACTAAGCATAGACGCTGCCTCAGGTTGACAAAATGAGGCAACTAAGCATCCACACACGGGATCTTAAGTATACTAAGCATAGACGCTGCCTCAGGTTGACAAAATATATCCGATGGTTCGAAATTTTGAGTCAGATAATCCGCTAAGTAAAGTTTTCTGATTATTGAAATAGTTTTAGACACTCTAGTTTAGTCCATTGATCCGAATTGTCTCACAGTTCTCACACAAACAATGAAATGAATATATCCAAATGCAGTTCTTCTGTTTGTATTTCACTAATATTAATTGTTAATTGTCACAAACAGTTCCTTGATATATAATTTAATATAAATGATTTAAATGAGAGTCCATAGTGACAGTACATAGTCCATAGCCTCTATAAATATTTAATTGTGTCGTGTTTACTGTTTACTTCCAGTTCTTGGAAAAACTAAGACTAGTGTGCAGTTGGTACTGTTAACTCTGGTATAACTGTGTGACCCAGATTCATACAAAGTGTAGTATGCTTGTTTTACAGCGTACACCATGCTGTGTGACGTAGGTTTACACAATGAGATATGTCAAGGCATCTGCTTATGTAGGTCAGTCCTTGAACTGGACTCTCCAACACTGTCGTTGATTAATAAATGTTTAACTGCAGACCTCTAATATATCATAAACTTCATCAGTTTATGCACTGCTGCATGTGGCCTTTAATATTCACAAGTTCTGACGATACTGTTTCTTCTTATAATGAACACGTTCCTTTTAATTTCACTTGTACTTTAACCACAAAATTTGAGAACGATGCTGTCGCGTGTCTCAAAAGGAAAGACTTGATAATTGAATTATCCTTTTCTTCAGAATAATGTACGTGTTCACACTATTCAATAACGACTGTAGATAAACAAACTACAGATACTTGAACTTTTAATTTTGCCGTAATGCAAATCTTCTTTTAGTAGGCACTTTGTTCTCAAAATTCTGCTGCACTCACCATGTGTTACCGACTATACCGCCATCTTGACCTCTGACACCAAAATGTAACATGTACTTTACAGCCGAACTCTCACTTGTAGGCGTTGATTTACAACCATCTCTTTCGCACATTCATAACATGGAAGTCCTTGTTAAACACAACTGATTTTAATATAGCAGCTGAACATATCTACACTTTTTACAGAAAAAACATATCAATGAAAATACATTCCAGCCATCTTCCCTTGCTCGTACCTACACATGCTCTCCCTTGTTCTTCTATCACGTGATCTTTTCTAACCAATCATTCTTATCACGTGACAAAAGTTTACATTTAATCTCACCATATGATCTATTTTGTGAGTCTTTTTTTCCTTGAGTCTCCAGCTTTCTGTTATCCAATTTCATTTCCACGAAGTTCTCAACAGTTACCATCATCTTGGCGTTGAAATTTTGGTTAACAGTTAATATAGCATTTTGTTTGGCCACAAACATTTTGCGAAAATGTTTTTGTTTTTTTTCCATTTTCCTAACACGATTCATCTGAATTTAATGGATCACATCGGCCATGTATTGGCTGCACAATTAAATATGATGGTTTGCAGTTTCTACTTTAAAAAGGCTTGTTTCAATTATTTTGGAATTCTCAGAGTGCTCTGATGTCCTTAAACTTTTTAATCAAAAACTAAATTCTTAAATTTTTCTTAAATGATGTTTTACCATTTTCTAATTTCCCTCAAATATTTAGGAAAACTGTTTCATGACTGAAGCGAAATAGCTTCAAAAGAGAGCAATCCGTATGGCTTATTTCTCTGCCTATCCACACTGGGAACTCCCAGTAAGGACTGTGTTGAGGAGCGCAAGTTCTTTAAGGACACATGTTTCGAAATCAGTTTTTTTAAAGAAATTTAGGCAGATAAATCTCTAACCAGCTGTACGCATGGACAGAATTTCTGAGAAAACTTCAGTTAATTCAATTGCATTGCAAATTTTAAGTAGGTTGCAAAAAAAAAATAGGTATTCTTCTATCAATAAGGAGTTGCATTCTGAGCGACACTTTTCACTATCTGCGTAATTGACGGTAAAAGTTCTATCCATTAAAGTTTTATGTCTGCAAAACACGTTTGTTTATTGTAACACCAATAATAATATCTCCACATTTTCATAACCGCCACGAAATCATTTGAGGACTCATTCGATTAGCATCTCGACTTTTATTGAATCACAAAGACATCAACTCAGAATAAAATAGTGTCTCTGACAATAATATTAAAATGTAATTCTTCATGTATTTCCTCTTCTCCTAGGACAACATTAAGATGCTTTAAAAATAACCATATTTTAGTAGATTATCGTAGCGAGAGCTATATTGAAAATATCCCCAGCAGCTGTCATCTTGACCGTTAACGCTCTATCTATTCCATCCTTCATCCACTTCCTGTCATTTCTATTTTACAAAACAATTCATTATTTTTGCGAAACAAAATTGATATCTTAATATTAGATATGTGACAATGTCTAATAAGAAATGGTTTCATTTTTAATTACCGTCATCCCAGATAAAGTGTTCGGGAATTTTAAAATATAGAGTTATTTTTAGGTATTTGATGCTTCCTGATTAATTCAAACAAAGAAAGAAGTGTAGATATAGTGGGTATTCGCTGTATACCATTATATTCGTTTTCTCGTCTAAAGCATTTGTTATTTTATCCTTGAGTTTACCTTGAATTTAATATGTCTATGGGATCTATTTGGTATGTATTTTATTTTATTATTAAGCCTCAAGCCTTCTGTTATCAACTTTATTTCCCAAAGATCATCACAATTAGCATCACCTCTGTGTTGATGGTTTGGATAACAATTGATATATCTTTTTGTCAGGCCACGGAAGTTTGGGTAAATAGTTCTTTGCTTTTTCAAATGTCAAAACAAGATGTGTTTGGAGTGAATGGACCACATCGGCCATGTATCGTGGAGTGAATGGACCACATCAGCCATGTATCGTGGAGTAAATGGACCACATCGGCCGTGTATCGTGGAGTGAATGGACCACATCGCCATGTATCGTGGAGTAAATGGACCACATCGGCCATGTATCGTGGAGTAAATGGACGACATCGGCCATGTATCGTGGAGTAAATGGACCACATCGGCCATGTATCAAGGAGTGAATGGACCACATCGGCCATGTATCGTGGAGTAAATGGACCACATCGATCATGTATCGTGGAGTAAATGGACCACATGGGCCATGTATCGTGGAGTAAATGGACGACATCGGCCATGTATCGTGGAGTGAATGGACCACATCTGCCATGTATCGCGGAGTGAATGGACCACATCGGCCATGTATCGTGGAGTAAATGGACCACATCGGCCGTGTATCGTGGAGTGAATGGACCACATCTGCCATGTATTGTGGAGTGAATGGAACGCATCGGCCATGTATCGTGGAGTGAATGGACCACATCGGCCATGTATCGTGGAGTGAATGGACCACATCGGCCATGTATCGTGGAGTGAATGGACCACATCGGCCATGTATCGTGGAGTGAATGGACCACATTGGCCATGTATCGTGGAGTGAATGGACCATAATCGGCCAAGTATCGTGCATTTTGTACAATTTCATGTAACGTCCATAGGGCGTCTTTATCAGGGAGTTCTGCTGGGAAACATTGACTGTTCTTTCATTTCCCAGGCTTAACTTCCTGTGCCATATCATTGCAAAATGATCCCATCTCTTAGACCTCATTTTTTGAAACTCAATCACGTGTCATTTTTAATATAAAATGCTCCTCTTTTTAACTCAGACTTATCCGATGGCTGCTGACAGGACAGTAAATTCCATGAATACCAATGACTGAAAGCGAAGCAGTTACATCATTTTCCCTGAGGTAGTGGTATGGTAACAATAAAAAGTCTATCCCTGAATATAGGAATGCTATTTAAAGGAGTTTTGAATGTAAGAAAATTAAGATGAAACCTTCTTTGTATAGATTTAAGCCATTTATTTTAGGCATTATTGGTGAGCCAAAGCTTTATGATTCGATTTTTGAAGATCCTATATAAAATATGTTCATAAAACTTTATCTGACTTCAAAAAACGTTTAAACGTCTAATGTCATTAAAATCAACAATCTAATAAATGTACGAATAACACTACTGCGAGTCCAAAGTTTTTGTAGTGTCATAACGTTTTAGTTGTGCAGCTCCATTTTTCTTGAAGTCCCAAATGGTCTTCTGGGAACCAGTAGCATTTAATGAAGTTGTTTTGTTAAAGACAATGCAATTGTTGACACGTTTGAACTTCCTATTCTGTGTTTTGCAATGGATCTTTTTCTTGGAGTTTTTCCAAGTCTGGGATAATATTGTTTTAAATTCGTTTTGAACAATTCGCCGAATACAAGGTTATCTGTTTTAGATGCAGCCTATTTTCCAATATTGATGTCTTTAATGCTTTACTGTTGATGTTGGCTTTTTAACACACTCAAAATGCAGAACGTAATCGATATCTTTTATCTCTGGACCTGCTTCGTGTTTAAACATAAATCTGCGGAATTGTCAATGAATGACAACATTCTTGCTGGGCCTTACAACGGAGTCGCAATTGTGCAGTTTAACAGAGTGTTTCTTTTTCTGTATAATGAAATCTTGCTAGGGCTGTACAATAGTATCTTGCTGGGGCCGTGAATAGAGTCTTGCTGTGGCTGTACAATAGAGTATTATAGGGGCTGTACAAGAGAGACTTGCTTGGGCTGTAATTGGAGTCTTGTATGTGCTGTACAAAAGAGTTTTGCTGTGGCTGTTCAATAGATTCTTATTGGGGCTGTACAATTGAATATGAGGGTTAGCAACTTCTACCTTAAAAGGGCGTGTGACAATGCTATTTTAGAATTCTAAGGGTGCTCTCACATCCTGAAAATTTTTGATGGAATACAAATTTCTTTAATTATTTCTTAAATTATATTTTATCATTTTAAAATGTTGCGCAAATATTGATGCAAACTGTCTATTAATTGAAGCAAAATAGCTTTTAAAAAAGTGGACAAACCTTTTGACTCTTTTTCTCTGTCTCTGCAGACTTGTAAGTCTCAGTTAAGACTGTGTTGAAGAGCGCACGTTCTTTGATACATTTTTGTTTCGAAATCTTTTTTTAAAAAGATATTGAGGCAGAGAGCCCTCTAAACAGGTCTACCCCGGGGACAGAGTTCTGAGGCATCTTCAGTTAATTCACTTTCGTAGGAAATTTTAAGTAAAATGCAAAATAAATAGGATTGTTGTAAGATTCTCTAAAGATGGCATTTTTCTATAAATAATGGAGCTGAATTCTGACGGAAAATTTTCACAACCACTGGAATTGACAGTAAACTTTTTAACCAATAAAGTTTTATCTCTATTTAGAAATGGTTTCATTTTTAATTTCTTTCTTTGTCAATCCCAACAGGGAATTTGCAGTAAGGACTGTGTTAAGATCGCACGTTCTTGAAGGGAATATGTTTCGAAATCAGATTTCGAAATATTTAGTCAGAGAAACCTCTATACAGTTGTACGCCAGTTCTGCGGCATCTTCAGTTCATTTACTTGCATAGCACATTTTAAGTAAAATTAAAAATAAATAAAAAGGGTCGCTGTTAGATCCTCTAAAGATGGCACTCTTCTATCAAGGAGGAGCTGAATTGTTGGGGATAATTATCTCTACCCATGTAATTGACTGTCAACTTTTTACACATTGATGTTTTACATCTGCAAAGAATTGGTTTCATTTTTAATTTCTGTCATCCCAGAAAAAGGGTTCTGAAACATTACACACGAACTAGTTGTTAATTGTACATGATCGTGTTTAAACCAAGACAGAAGTGTGGATACACTGTCTATTCGTTTTACACCTTCATTTTCGTTTTCTGGTCTAAAGCATTTATTAGTTTATCCTTGAGTTACCATTTAATATGTCTATTTGGCATGTTTTTGGTTATTAATGAGCCTCAAGCCTTCTGTTATGTACTTTGTTTCCCCAAAGTGTATCACAGTTACCATCATCTCGCCGTCGATTGTTTTGGTAACAATTGATATAGTTTTTTGTCTGGCCACATAAATTTGGGAAATTGTTTTTTGCTTTTTCCAATTTCCAAACAAGTTGCGTTTGGATGTCATAGACCAAATTGTCCATGTCTCATAATTTGTTTACAATTTCATGGAGCGTCAATAGTGCGTCATTATTAGTGAGTTCTTCTGGAAAATCTGGATAGTTATTCATTGTCCCAGTCTTGTCTTATTTATTTAGCGCTTACCTTACAGCTGTAAGTGCTTTACAATTATTAAAAATATGTAAACTATTTAAACTGCTAAAGTAAAATAAAACTGAAAAACCAGAGACACTAGAATAGTAATAACTATGTAAAAAATGACTAAAGAAACAGTAGCTTAAACATTAAAATGACTATAAAAACGTCTACACTTTGGCACGTTTTGGCCTATACTACAGGATCAACCCGAGACAGAAAATGAGGCAGGGCAAAGAGGGTACATCGCAGGTCATGTCTAAACAGATTGGTTTTATGAGACTTTTTGAAAGTGGTCGAGGTTTCACATGACGGATGTGGAAGGGGAGCTGGTTCCAGAATGTGGGCACATGGAAGTAGAAAGAGCGTTCACCGATGGTCTTAGTTTTGGTTCTTGGGATTGAGAGGGTTCTATTGTCAATTGAAGAGCGTAGTTGTCTTGTGGGTATGTAAGAAAGCAAATATTCAGAGAGATAGACAGGAAAGTGGGGGTCAGTGAACGAGTTGAAGCATAGATTGGCAGACTTGTACTTGATGCGAGAGGATATTGGAAGCCAGTGGAGTTGCCGCAGGTTTGGTTGAATGTGGTCATGTTTCTATGATTTGTCTTCCAGAGCCATGTAATCTCAAAACGAGTCTATGTTGAGGTCCCCATTTTTGAAACTCCATGTCTTTCAGTTTGAAATCAAATGCTTCAAGTTTTCTAAATCAGGCTTTTTCGATGATAACTGATAGGGCTGTAAGTTTTCCGTTATTTTCCTTTCATTTACGATTTAACGTTAATTTTAATAAAAATGTCAAGTTTTCCAAAAGTTGTCCATAGATCTTTGGGCTACAATGAATCTTTATATGACAAAACAAAATGACAGCACATAGGTTGCCATAACAATTTACTTGAATTTATTTATATATATGCAAGTTGCATATTTACATGTTACACAGCTTTTTTTCAATATCGACAGTATTTCGACTGTTTAATTGGAACATCTCATACATAAAAACGTTTTAAATAGACATAAAAGGTAACATCTACACAATTAACATTTATGCACAAAAAACAACCTTTTAAATTATATATATTGACTATGGACATACGAAATACGGTGTTGTGTTATATGTATATTTAAATGGCAGAATATTTATTTTTAAATTTATTTCTCAAAAATAATTTTTTTTTTTAATTATACATCTTTAAAGGAACATTTTTAACTTTCAGCTTTTCATGATAAGTAATTAACAATGTAGCAAGGGTTGAAAGCGGTATATTATTGTAGGACCAAACAGTGAAAAATTGATCACATCTTTTAAAATAATTTAATACTTTCCAGTAATACCAAAGAAGTAGTTTCATGTTGCCCAACGGTAGTGGTAAGGTAACAATAAAAGTTATATCCCTGCATACAGAAATGCTATTGAAAGGAGTTTTAAATGTAATGGAAATTAGATGAAACCTTATTTTTAATTATTTATGACGCTTCCTTTAGGCATTGTTATTGTGGCATAGCATTATGATTCAATTTTTGACAATACTATATAAAATATTTTCTTAGTACTATTTCTTACTTTCTAAAATGTTTAAACATCTAATGTCATTGACATCAAAAATCTGAATCATGCTGCACGAATAACATTACTGAGTGTCCCATGATTTTGTAGTGTAAACAACGTTTATGTTGTTAAGTTTTCCGACTTCTTGGTGTCCAAGTCTAGCCTTCTGGGAACAACTAGTCATTTATGAAGTTGTCTTGTTGAAGACAATTTAATTCGCTGCTTAGTTTGTACCGCTGGTTCTGGGTATTCCAAACGATCTATTTGTTGAAATTTTTTCAAAACTTAGATGATATGGTTTTAAATATGGGTTGAACAATTCGTGTAATACAGAAAAATCTGTTTTTTTTTTATGATGGCGTTGTTTGAATTTGATGATTTTAAAGCTTTACTGTCGGTATTGAATGTTTCACATTATGCAAATGCAGAATGTAATCGATATCGTTATTCTCTGGACCCGATTCGATTTTTCAAGATTACTCTGTGGAACAAACATTGAATGATAACATTATTGTTAGAGCTTTACAACAGAGTCGTGCTTTTGATGTTTAAGACTGTCTTGCTAGGGCTTTTGAATAGAGCCTTGCTGCAGTTGTAAATTAGTGTCGAGCTGTGGATGTACAATCGCGTCTTATTTTGACTGTTCAATAAAGTCTTGCTGTTGCTGTACCAAAGAATCTTGATGTGGCTGTACCAACGAGTCTTCTTGTGGCTGTTTAATACAGTCTTGCTTTTGCTGTACCAAAGAGTCTTGCGTGGCTGTACCAAGGAGTCTTGCTGTGGCTGTACAAAAGAGTCTTGCTGTAGCTGTACCAAAGAGTCTTGATGTGACTGTTCAGTAGAGTCTTGATGTGACTCTACAATGATATCTGATTGTTTTCATCTTCTACTTTTGAAGCGCTTTTCTCACTGCTATTTTAACATGCTCGAAGTGCTCTTATATCCTGAAATCTTTTTAATGGAAAACAAATTAATTTAATTGTTTCTTTAATGATGTTTTATCGATTTTAATTGCCTTTAAACATTGTAGCAATCTAATTCATAACTGAAGCGAAATAGCTTCAAAAGAGAACAATCCGTATGAATGCTTTATATTTCCATATACATTAGGAGCTCTCAGTAAGGACTGTTTTAAAGAGCGCAGGTTCCTTACATACACTTGCTTACAAAATAGTATTTGAAATCTTTAGATGCACAGCCCTCTTTACAGCTGTTTACCAGGTAGAGAATTTCTGGGGCATCATCATTTAATTCACTTTCAAAGTAATTTTCAATAAAATTGCAAAAGGAGTAGCACCATTGTTAGAATCTATTAAAGATTTCATTTCAACATAAATGAGGTGGATTCAAAGAGACAATCTACACCAACCGTGTAATTGATGGTTGACACTTTACCCATTTAAGTTTCATGTGTACTGAGACTTGGTTTCATTTTTAATTTCTGTCATCCAAGATAAAATTATCGGGAGATTTAAAAAAAGAAATAATTTTAGGCATTCGATTTGTCCTGTTTAAGTTTAAACCACGTCAGACGTGTGGATTTCTTTGCTTTTTACTGTACACCTTCATATTCCTTACCTGGTACGAAACATTGAGTTGCTTGTCCTTAAAATTTACAATTTATCTGTCCATATGATCTATTTGTTGGATATTTTTTTTATGCCTGAGACTTCAGCTTTCTGTTATCCACTTGTTTCCTTAAAGTTCAACACAGCTACCATCATCTCGGTGTTAATATTTTGGGTAATATTTGATAGTTGTCTATTTCTTGCCTTATAAATGTTGGGAAATGTGTGTGTACATTTTCCATTTTCAATACATTTAGCGTTTGGATTTAGTGGACCACATACGCCATGTATTAAGCATATATCGTCGATAGGGCGTCTATATGAAGGAAGTTGCTTTAAAAATGGGGACAGTTCTTTCATAATCCCCCTGCTTGTCTGTCCGGGTTATACAAAAGCGATATGTCCTATTGTAGATCACGTTTTGGAACTCGATCTCGTGTCAGTTTCAAATCAAAAAATCTTTTATATTTATCAGGGGGTTTGGTTGTTTGCTGACTGGACAGTAAGTTTTCCTTCAATTTATTTTTGAAGTATAAAAGTTAATTTAACAAATATCTAATGGTTAGCCAAAAAGTATTCTATTAGTATCTATGGTCAATCATGAATTCGACATTAAAAAAATCAAAGTATCGGATTTGGTCACACAAAATTCTACTTAGTATGGATATTTATATATTTTTTCTTTTAACTTAAGCTTTTTGGATCAATCATAGACAGTGAAAATATAGAGCTATGTCTCTTATTTTAGGAGTGTCGGTTGTTCTGCAGCATTATACATTATTAACGTTCTCCCTCTTTAGATTGTCATGCTATGTTCACTTGGCGCTCGGGTTTTTTCTGTCTACCTTAACAACTTTAACATTTTAATCGGAGAATATCATACATGAACATGTCACCATCACAAAATAAAGAGCAATAGCTACACAATTAACCTCAACGCTAAAAAAACAACGCTCTATTAAAGATTTCTAAACCGATGATGGAGCCACTACCTGACACGTCGTAGTATTGATGTATTTAAATCATACTGTTCTAATTGTTATTTAACAATCCCAAATAACAAAGGTCTATTTTAATTCTTTAAAGAGACTTGTAAAACTTTAAGCTTTAGTAAAAAGTTAATAATTGTGTAGCAAGGGTTGAAAATGGTAAAGTATTGGTGGATCTAAAAGAACAAAACATGATTCTATCTTTATCAAATAATGGTATATTTCATTTATACCGACGACTGAAAACAATGCAGTTTTATCATTGCCTAACGGTTATAGGAAGGTACCCATAAACAGGTTTTCCCTCAAAACAGAAATTCTAAATAAAGGAGTTTTAAATGTAAATAGAAATAAGACAAAGCCTCCATTTACAGATGTAATACGCATCCTCTGTTTCATGTTAGAGAGTCATGGCAGTATGGTTTCCTTTTGGACAAGACTATGCAAAATGTTTTTTTAGTAATGGTTCTTACTTTGTAAATTGGTAATGCTCTAATTTTAATAGAATTAAAAAATGCTAACTAAAGCTGTATGCATAACACTAATTCGTGCCACATGTTTTTGTAGTGTGACAACGTTTTTTTGTGGTAAGTTTTTCACCGTTCTGGTGGCTCAGATGGACTTCTTGGTACTGTTAGGATATTATGAAGTTGCTCAGTTAAAGGAACAGTAATTCTCTGACTTGTGTGAACTTTCGATACGATTGATTCCAATGGATATTTTCGTTGGATATTTTCTAGCCTTAAATGATATTGTTTTAAATTTCGTGTCAACTAGTACATACATTACAGGGTCACCTTGTTTGTAATTTTGCGTGTTGTTCAATATTGATGATTTCAATTGCCTTACTGTCGGTTTGGGATAATTTTCATATTATCCACATGCAGAATGGAATCGCCCTCATTTTTATCTGGACCTGTTTTAAGAATTAAAGATAAATCTGAGGAAAATCTATGAAATGGATATTTTCTTGCTGAGGCTTTACAACATAATTTTGCTCACAATGCTCTGATGTCATCAGTTACAATCATCTCGGCGTTGATAGTTTGGGTAACAATTGATACAGCTTTTTGTTTGGACACAGAAATTATGGGAATTTGTTGCCCTTTTTTCCACTTCAACCACGTTTAATGTGATTTCAGTGGACCATATGGGCCATGTATCATACATTTTTACTCCATTATGTAGCTTCGATAGGGCGTGTTTAATAGGGAGTTCTGCTTGGAAATTTTGACAGTTATTTCATCATCAATGGCTTTCCCTCCAGGATTATATAATCTCAAAATGAGTCCATATTGTGGACCCCATTTTGGAACTCTATCACGTGTCAGATTGAAATCGAATACGCCTCTTTTTAAAACATACTTATTGTATGGTTGATTAATAAGACACGAACAAATTGTGTCAATAGAACAATATAAGCGTAACTTATATTGTTCTATTGACACAAGTTGTTCGTGTATTATTAATCTATTTTAAAGCTTTATCGCAGTCCAACACTTTTTATAATTATTGTATGGTTACTGACAAGGCTGTAAGTTCTTTGTTTTTTCCTTTCATTTAGGATTACAAGTTAATTTTACCCAAAAGAATTCATGTTTTACAAAAGTTATACATAAATCTATTTTCTACAATAAATCTGTGTGTTCCAAAAGGAAATATCTAGTCATTGGATCACATAAATTAATTCTTTTCGGAAGTGTCATAAACTTTACAAAAATAAAAACTTCTTTTCGTATTCCTAATATTCACGGTGAAAACAAAATAAGCAATGTCTGATCAGTTTGGGGTTGCGGTTCCTCCGGTGGGCCAGGATTTCTCTTTCTCTTTTCAATGTCATATTAAATTTAATTTGCTTTCAGGTTTCCTGATTTGCCTTTAGTATTTTGACTTTTTTTATTGAAGCATCTCATAAATGAAAACGTTAGAAATACAAAATAAAACTCACTATCTCCACAGTTAACAGAAAGAAATGCGGCGATGCGTGATAGGCCTATCTAAAATTAGTTAGGCATTTTTATTTATCCATTACTCAAAAGCAAATAAAAAAGTTTGTGATATATCTACATCTTTGAAGGAACATGCTCAACTGTCAACTTTTTATGACAAGTAATAAAAGATACAGCAAGGGTTTAAAACATTAAAGTATTTTAGGACCGAATAAAGAACAATTGATGACAACTTTAAAATAGTTTTACTTTCCTGTAGTATTTGGGACTGAAATCGAAATAGTTTCATCATTGCCCTGCGGTTGGTCTTCTCGGCACAACTAGTTATTTATGAACTTGTTATGTGTAAGACAATTCAATTTGCTGACTAGGTTGAAATTCTGATTCTGTGTATTCCAAATGATCTTTTGATGAATTTTTTCAAGACTTGGATGATATTGGTTTAAATACATGTTGAACGATTCGTGTATTGCAAGTTAATCTGTTTTTGATGCAACGTGTTTTTCAATATTAATTATTTCAATAGTTACTGTCGGTGTTGGACGTTTCTCATTATGCAAATAAAGAATGGAATTTATATATTTCTTTTCTGGTCCTGCTTCGAGTTTTAAAGATCAATCTGTGGAATGATCCTTGATTGGCAACTTTATAGCTGGAGTTTTACAACATAGTCGTGCTTGTGTTTTTTACATGAGCTTTGTTGTGGCTTTTCAGAAAAGTCATCCTGTGGCTGTACACAAAAGTCTTGATATGGCTGTACAACATAGTCTTGGTGTGGTTTTACAATGAAAACTTGCTTTGGCTGTTCAAGATTCTCCAGCTGGGGCTTTACAATTAAATCTGATGGTTTGCAGCTTCTACTTTAAAAGCGCTTTTGTCAATGCTATTTTAGCATTCTCGGAGTTCACTGATGTCTAAAAAATGGTTTAATCGAAGACAAAGTCTTTGAGAAATTCTTAAAAATTGTATCATTTGTAAATCTCCCTTAAATTTTGAGTCAACTGTTTCATAACTGAGGCGAAATAGCTTTAAAAGATAACGATCCGTATGATTTCTTTCTTTGTCAATCCAAACAGGGAATTTCTAGTAAGGACTGTGTTGAAGATCGCACGTTCTTTTAGGGAATATGTTTCGAAATCAGATGTTGAAATATTTAGTCAGAGAACCCTCACTACAGTTGTACACCAGGGACAGAATTTTGGAGGCATCTTCAATTCATTTACTTGCATAGCACATTTTAAGTAAAATAAAAAATAAAATAATCAACAGTATCGCTGTTAGATCCTCTAAAGATGGAACTCTTCTATCAAGGTGGAGCTGAATGATTGGGGATAATTATCTCTACCTATGTAATTGACTGTCAAATTTTTACACATTTGTGTTTTATATCTACTAAGAAATGGTTTAATTTTCAATCTCCGACATGCCAGATAAAGTGTTCGGGAAATTAAAAAATAGAACTAGTATTTGGTATTTTATCCTACTTGGAAGACTTCAAACCATGACAGAAGTGTGGAAATAGTGGCTATTCGCTGTACACCTTCATATTCGTTATCTGATCTATACCATTTGTTTATTTAACAATGTGAATACCATTTAATCTGTTTATATAATCTATTTAATATCTATTTCTTTATTATTGAGCTTACATCCTCCTGTTATCAGCTTTATTATCACCAAAGTTTAGTTTACCATTTTCTCGGCGTTCATAGCTTTGTTATCACCAAAGTTTAGTTACCATTACCTAGGCGTTCAAAGCTTTGTTATCACCAAAGTTTAGTTACCATTATCTCGGCGTTAATAGCTTTGTTATCACCGAAGTTTAGTTACCATTATCTCGGCGTTCATAGTTTTGTTATCACCAAAGTTTAGTTAGATCTACCATTTTCTCGGCGTTCATAGTTTTGTTATCACCAAAGTTTAGTGACCATTACCTAGGCGTTCAAAGCTTTGTTATCACCAAAGTTTAGTTACCATTATCTCGGCGTTCATAGCTTTTTTATCACCAAAGTTTAGTTACCATTATCTAGGCGTTCATAGTTTTGTTATCACCAAAGTTTAGTTACCATTACCTAGGCGTTCATAGCTTTGTTATCACCAAAGTTTAGTTACCATTATCTCGGCGTTCATAGCTTTGTTATCAAAAAGTTTAGTTACCATTATCTCGGCGTTCATAGCTTTGTTATCACCAAAGTTTAGTGACCATTTTCTCGGCGTTCATAGCTGTGTTAAAAATTGCTACAGCTTTTTGTTTGGCCACAGAAATTTGGGGATTTTTTTTTTTTTTGCTCCTTCTACTTTCCCTACAAGATTTATTTGGATTTAATGGACCACATGGGCCATGTATAATGCATATTTTGACTATTTCGTATAGCGTCATTAGGCGTCCTTATCGTTGAGTTCTCCTAGGAAAAATGGACAGTTCTTTCATTTTCCAAGGTTTGTCTTCCAGTTGGTCTTCTCGGCACAACTAGTAATTTATGAATTAGTTCTGTTGAAGACAATTCAATTCTCCGACTAGTTTGAACTTCTGATTCTCGGTATTCCAAGGGATCTTTGAATTTCCGATTCTGGGTATTACAAATTATTTATTTTTTTTTGAGAGAATTTTCAAGACTTGGTTGCTATTGTTTTAAATACGTGTTGAACAATTCGAGTATTACAAGTTCATTTGTTTTCATGCTGCGTGTTTTTGTTTTTTTTATAACATTGTTGATTTCCAAGGTTTACTGTCGGTTTTGGAAGTTTCACACAATCCAAATGCAGAATGCGATTGATACACTTTTTTTCTGGACCTGCTTTGAGTTTTATAGATCATTCGGCGGAGTGATGATCGAATAGCAACTTTATAGCTCTTTACTTTAAAACAGATACGTGCTGGTACTTTTTAGCAGGGTCTTGTCGTTGCTGTACAAAACACTCATGCTGTGGCTGTACAATATATTCTTCATAAAGCTGTTCAATAGAATCTTGCAGTGGC
This sequence comes from Lymnaea stagnalis, assembly GCA_964033795.1. NCBI lineage: Eukaryota > Metazoa > Mollusca > Gastropoda > Lymnaeidae > Lymnaea > Lymnaea stagnalis. The sequence continues at coordinate 878,179 of CAXITT010000142.1, forward strand.
TGTTCAATAGGATCTTGATGTGGCTGTACATTAGAGTATTATAGGGGCTGTACAAGAGAGACTTGCTTGGGCTGTAATTGGAGTCTTGTATGTACTGTACAAAAGAGTTTTGCTGTGGCTGTTCAATATATTCTTATTGGGGCTGTACAATTGAATATGATGGTTAGCAGCTTCTACCTTAAAAGGGCGTGTGACAATGCTATTTTAGAATTCTAAGGGTGCTCTCACATCCTGAAAATTTTTAATCGAATACAAATTTCTTTAATTATTTCTTAAATTATATTTTATCATTTTAAATTGTTGAGCAAATATTAATGCAAAATGTCTATTAACTGAAGCAAAATAGCTTTTAAAAAAGTGGAAAAACCTTTTGACTCTTTTTCTCTGTCACTGCAGACTTGGAAATCTTAGTTAAGACTGTGTTGAAGAGCGCACGTTCTTTGATACATTTTCGTTTTGAAATCTTTTTTTAAAAAGATATTGAGGCAGAGAGCCCTCTATACAGCTCTACTCCTGGGACAGAGTTCTGAGGCATCTTCAGCCAATTCACTTTCGTAGGAAATTTTAAGTAAAAAGCAAAATAAATAGGATTGTTGTAAGATTCTCTAAAGATGGCATTTTTCTATAAATAATGGAGTTGAATTCTGACGGAAAATTTTCACTACCACTGGAATTGACAGTAAACTTTTTAACCAATAAAGTTTTATCTCTATTTAGAAATGGTTTCAATTTAAATTTCTTTCTTTGTCAATCCAAACAGGGAATTTGCAGTAAGAACTGTGTTGAAGATCGCGCGTTCTTGAAGGGAATATTTTACGAAATCAGATTTTGAAATATTTAGTCAGAGAACCCTCTATACAATTGTACGCCAGGGACACAATTTCTGAGGCATCTTCAGTTCATTTACTTGCATAGCACATTTTAAGTAAAATTAAAAATAAATAAATAGGATCGCTGTTAGATCCTCTAAAGATGGCACTATTCTATCAAGGAGAAGCTGAATTGTTGGGGATAATTATCTCTACCCATGTAATTGACTGTCAACTTTTTACACATTGACGTTTTATATCTTCAAAGAATTGGTTTCATTTTTAATTTCTGTCATCCCAGAAAAAGGGTTCTGAAACAATACACACGAACTAGCTGTTAATTGTACATGATCGTGTTTAAACCAAGACAGAAGTGTGGATACACTGTCCATTCGTTTTACACCTTCATTTTCGTTATCTGGTCTAAAGCATTTATTAGATTATCCTTGAGTTACCATTTAATATGTCTATTTGGCATGTATTTGGTTATTAATGAGCCTCAAGCCTTCTGTTATGTACTTTGTTTCTCCAAAGTTTATCACAGTTACCATCATCTCGCCGTCGATAGTTTTGGTAACAATTGATATAGCTTTTTGTCTGGCCACATAAATTTGGGAAATTGTTTTTTGCTTTTTTTCCAATTTCCAAACAAGTTGCGTTTGGATGTCATAGACCAAATTGTCCATGTCTCATAATTTGTTTACAATTTCATGGAGCGTCAATAGTGCGTCATTTTTAGGAAGTTCTGCTGGTAAATCTGGATAGTTATTCATTGTCCTAGTCTTGTCTTATTTATTTAGCGCTTACCTTACATCTCTAAGTGCTTTACAATTAATAAAATATGTAAACTATTTAAACTGCTAAAGTAAAATAAAACTGAAAAACAAGAGACACTAGAATAGTAATAACTATGTAAAAAATGACTAAAGAAACAGTAGCTTAAACATTAAAATGGCTATAAAAACGTGTACACTTTGGCACGTTTTGGCCTATACTACAGGATCAACCCGAGACAGAAAATGAGGCAGGGCAAAGAGGGTACATCGCAGGTCATGTCTAAACAGATTGGTTTTGTGAGATTTTTTGAAAGTGGTCGAGGTTTCACAATGACGGATGTGGAAGGGGAGCTGGTTCCAGAATGTGGGCACATGGAAGTAGAAAGAGCGTTCACCGATGGTCTTAGTTTTGGTTCTTGGGATTTAGAGGGTTCTATTGTCAATTGAAGAGCGTAGTTGTCTTGTGGGTACGTAAGGAAGCAATAGTTCAGAGACATAGACAGGATAGTGAGGGTCAGTGAACGAGTTGAAGCATAAATTGGCAGACTTTTACTTGATGCAAGAGGATATTGGAAGCCAGTATAGTTGCCGCATGTTTGGTTGAATGTGGTCATGTTTCTATGATTTGTCTTCCAGACCCATGTAATCTCAAAACAAGCCGATGTTGAGGTCCCCATTTTTGAAACTCCATGTCGTTTCAGTTTGAAACCAAATGCTTCTGTTTTCTAAATCAGGCTTTTTCGATGGTTACTGGCAAGGCTGTAAGTTTTCCGTTATTCCTTTCATTTAGGATTAGACGCTAATTTTGATAAGAATGTCAAGTTTTCCAAAAGTTGTCCATAGATCTTTGGGCCACAGTGAATCTTCATATGACAAAACAAAATAACAGCACATAGGGTCCCATAAGAATTTACTTGAATTTATATATACATATATATATATATATATATATATATTAAAATACGCTCTTTGTATTCTTTATATCTACTGTAAAAACAAAATGAGCAATTTCTCATCCGTTAGAGGCAGAGGTTTTTTAGCTGAGTTACATGTTACACTGACTCTTTTCAATATCGAGTGTATTTCGAATGTTTAATTGGAACATCTCATACATAAAAACGTTTTAAATAGACATAAAAGGCAACATCTACACAATTAACATTGATGAAAAAAAAACAAATCTTTTAAATTATATATATTGACTATGAACTCACTAAATACTGTGTTGTGATATAGGTATATTTAAAGGGCAGGAGTATTATTTTTTTAAATTTATTACTCGAAAAAGAATAAAAAAGTTGTAATTAAACATCTTTAAAGGTACATTTTTACCTTTCAGCTTTTCATGATAAGTAATCAACAATGTAGCAAGGGTTGAAAGCGGTTAAGTATTGTAGGACCAAACAGTGAATAATTGATCTCACCTTTTAAAATAATTTTATACTTTCTAGTAATACCAAAGAAATAGTTTTATATTGCCCAACGGTAGTGGTAAGGTAACAATAAAAAGTTATATCCCTGCATACAGAATGGCTACTGAAAGGAGTTTTGAATGTAATGGAAATTAGATGAAACCCTTTTTTTGAATGATTTATGACGCTTCCTCTAGGCATTGCTATTCAGGCATAGCATTATGATTCAATTTATGTCAATACTATATAAAATATTTTCTCAGTAATATTTTTACTTTCTAAAAATGTACCTTTAAAGATGTATAATTACAACATTTTTATTCTTTTTCGAGCAATAAATTAAAAAAAATAATACTCCTGCCCTTTAAATATACTTATATCACAACACAGTATTTAGTGTGTCCATATTCAATATATATAATTTTAAACATCTAATTCGTCGCTTAGTTTGTACCTGCTGGTTCTGGGTTTTCAAAATGATCTATTTGTTGAAATTTTTTTCAAGACTTAGATGATATTGTTTTAAATATGTGTTAAAAAATTTGCGTATTACATGAAAATCTTTTTTTTTTTTTATGATGGCGTTGTTTGAATAGGATGATTTTAAAGCTTTACTGTCGGTATTGAATGTTTCACATTATGCAAAAGCAGAATGGAATCGATATCGTTATTCTATGGACCTGATTCGAGTTTTAGAGATAAATCTGTGGAACAAACATTGAATGACAACATTATTGTTAGGGCTTTACAACAGAGGCATGCTTTTGATGTTTAAAACTGTCGTGCTAGGGCTTTTGAATAGAGTCTTGCTGCAGCTGTAAATTAGCATCGAGCAGTGGATGTACAATCGCCTCTTATTTTGGCTTTTCAATAAAGTCTTGCTGAGGCTGTACCAAAGAGTCTTGATGTGGCTTTACCAACGAGTCTTATTGTGGCTGTTCAATAGAGTCTTTCTTTTGCTGTACCAAAGAGTCTTGCTGTGGCTGTACCAAAGAGTATTGATGTGGCTGTTCAAAAGAGTGTTGATGTGACTGTTCAGTAGAGTCTTAATGCGGCTGTTCAATAGAGTCTTGATGTGGCTGTTCAATAGAGTCTTGATGTGACTGTACAATGAAATATGATGGTTTTCAGCTTCTACTTTTGAAGCGCTTTTGTAACTGCTATTTAAGCATTTCATAGTGCTCTAATATATCCTGAAACATTTTCTAATGGAAAACAAAATAATTTAAATGTTTCTTTAGTGATGTTTTATCATTTTTAATTGCCTTTATAGATTGTAGCAATCTATTCCATAACTGAAGCGAAATTTGCTTCAAAAGAGAAAAATCCGTATGAATTCTGTATATTTCCATATACATTAGGAGCTCTCAGTAAGGACTGTTTTAAATAGCGCAGGTTCCTTACAGACACTTGCTTACAAATTAGTATTTGAAATATTTAGACGCCCAGCCCTCTTTACAGCTGTTTACCAGGTACAGAATTTCTAGGGCATCATCATTTAATTCACTTTCAAAGCAAATTTCAATAAAATTGCAAAAGGAGTAGCACCATTGTTAGAATCTATTAAAGATTTCATTTCTACATAAATGAGGTGGATTCAAAGAAACAATTTTCACCACCCGTGTTATTGATGGTTGACATTTTACTCATTTAAGTTTCATATGTACTGAGACTTGGTTTCATTTTTAATTTCTGTCATCCCAGATAAAATTGTCGGGAGCTTTAAAAAAGAAATAATTTTAGACATTCGATTTGTCTTGTTTAAGTTTAAACCACGTCATATGTGTGGATGTCCTTGCTTTTTACTGTACACCTTCATATTCCTTACCTAGCACGAAACATTGAGTTGCTTGTCCTTAAATTTTAAAATTTATCTGTCCATATGGTCTATTTGTTGGTTATTTTTTTAAGCCTGAGAATCCAGCTTTCTGTTATCCACTTGTTTCCTTAAAGTTCAACACTGCTACCATCATCTCGGTGTTAATATTTTGTGTAATATTTGATATTTGTCTATTTCTTGCCCTATAAATGTTGGGAATGTGTGTGTACATTTTCCATTTTCAATACATTTAGCGTTTGGATTTAGTGGACCACATACGCCATGTATTAAGCATATATCGTCGATAGGGCGTCTATATGAAGGAATTTGCTTTAAAAATGGGGACAGTTCTTTCATGCTCCCCGGCTTGTCTGTCCGAGCTATACAAAAGCGATATGTCCTATTGTAGATCACATTTTGGAACTCGATCTCGTGTCAGTTTCAAATCAAAAAATCTTTTAGATTTACCAGGCTGTTCGGTTGTTTGCTGACTGGACAGTAAGTTTTCCTTCAGTTTCTTTTGGAAGGATAAAAGTTAATTTAACAAATATCTAATGGTTAGCCAAAAAGTATTCTATAAGTATCTAGGGTCAATCATGAATTCCACATTAAAAAAATCAAAGGATAGGATTTGGTCACAAAAACTTCTACTTCGTATGGATATTTATATATTTTTTTCTTTTAACTTAAGCTTTTTGGATCAATCATAGACAGTGAAAATATAGAGCCATGTCTCTTATTTTAGGATTGTCGGTTGTTCTGTAGCATTAGACATTATTAACGTTCTCCTTCTTTAGATTGTCATGCTATGTTCACTTGGCGCTCGGTTTTTTTCTGTCTATCTTAACAACTTCAACATTTTAATCGGAGAATATCATAAATGAAAATGTCACCAGCACAAAATAAAAAGCAATAGCTACACAATTAACCTCAACGATAAAAAAAAAAAAAACACTCTATTAAAGATTTCTAAACCGATGATGGAGCTACTACCTGACACGTTGTAGTATATATGTATTTAAATCATACTGTTCTAATTGTTATTTAACAATCCCAAATAACAAAGGTCTATTTTAATTCTTTAAAGAGACCTGTAAAACTTTAAGCTTTAGTAAAAAGTTAATAATTGTGTAGCAAGGGTTGAAAATGGTAAAGTATTGTATGATCTAAAAGAACAAAAAATGATTCTATCTTTATCAAAAAATGGTATATTTCATTTATACCGACTACTGAAAACAAAGCAGTTTTATCATTGCCTAACGGTTATAGGACGGTACCAATGAACAGGTTTTCCCTCAAAACAGAAATTCTAAATAAAGGAGTTTTAAATGTAAATAGAAATAAGACAAAGCCTCCATTTACAGATGTAATATGCATCCTTTGTTTCATGTTAGAGAGTCATGGCAGTATGGTTTCCTTCTGGACAAGACTATGCAAAATGTTTTTTTAGTAATTGTTCTTACTTTGTAAATTGGTAATGCTCCAATTTTAATAACATTAAAAAAGCTAACTAAAGCTGTATGCATAACATTACTTCGTGCCACATGTTTTTGTAGTGTGAAAACTTTTTTTGTGGTAAGTTTTTCACCGTTCTGGTGGCTCAGATGGACTTCTTGGTACAGTTAGGATTTTATGAAGTTGCTCAGTTAAAGAAACACTAATTCTCTGACTTGTGTGAACTTTCGATACGGTTGATTCCAATGGATATTTTCGTTGGATATTTTCTAGCCTTAAATGATATTGTTTTAAATTTCGTGTCAACTAGTGCATACATTACACGGTCACCTTGTTTGTGATTAAGCATGTTATTCAAATATTGATGATTTCAATTGCCTTACTGTCGGTTTGAGATAATTTTCATATTATCCACATGCAGAATGGAATCGCCCTCATTTTTATCTGGACCTGTTTTAAGAATTAAAGATAAATCTGAGGAAAATCTATGAAATGGATATTTTCTTGCTGAGGCTTTACAACATAATTTTGCTCACAATGCTCTGATGTCATCAGTTACAATCATCTCGGCGTTGATAGTTTTGGTAACAATTGATAAAGCTTTTTATTTGGCCACAGAAATTATGGGAATTTGTTGCCCTTTTTTCCACTTCAACCACGTTTAATATGATTTCAGTGGACCATATGGGCCATGTATCATACATTTTTACTCCATTATGTAGCTTCGATAGGGCGTGTTTAATAGGGAGTTCTGCTTGGAAAATTTGACAGTTATTTCATCATCAATGGCTTTCCCTCCAGGATTATATAATCTCAAAATGAGTCCATATTATGGACCCCATTTTCGAACTCGATCACGTGTCAGATTGAAATCAAATACGCCCCTTTTTAAAACATGCTTATTGGATGGTTGATTAATAAGACACGAACAAATTGTGTCAATAGAACAATATAATTTACGCTTATATTGTTCTATTGACACAATTTGTTCGTGTATTATTAATCTATTTTAAAGCTTTATCGCAGTCCAACACTTTTTATAATTATTGTATGGTTACTGACAAGGCTGTAAGTTCTTTGTTATTTCCTTTCATTTAGGATTACAAGTTAATATTACCCAAAAGAATTCGTGTTTTACAAAAGTTATACATAAATCTATATTCCACAATAAATCTGTATGTTCCAAAAGGAAATATCATGTCATTGGATCACATAAATTAATTCTTTTCGGAAGTTTCATAAACTTTACAAAAATAAAAACTTCTTTTCGTATTCCTAATATTCACGGTGAAAACAAAAAAAGCAATTTCTGATCAGTTTGTGGTTGCGGTTCCTCCGGTGGGCCAGGATTTCTCTTTCTCTTTTCAATGTCATATTAAATTTAATTTGCTTTCAGGTTTCCTGATTTGCCTTTGGTATTTCGACTTTTTTTAATTGAAGCATCTCCTAAATGAAAACGTTAGAAATACAAAATAAAACTCACTATCTCCACAGTTAACAGAAAGAAATGCGGCGATGTTTGATAGGCCTATCTAAAATAATTTGGCATTTTTATTTATTCTTTACTCAAAAGCAAATAAAAAAGTTTGTGGTATATCTACATTTTTGAAGGAACATGCTCAACTGTCAACTTGTTAATGACAAGTAATTAAAGATACAGCAAGGGTTTAAACCATTAAAGTATTTTAGGAGCGAATAGTGAAAAATTGATGACAACTTTGAAATAGTTTCACTTTCCTGTAATATTTGGGACTGAAATCGAAATAGTTTCGTCATTGCCCTGCGGTTGGTCTTCTCGGCACAACTAGTATTTTATGAACTTGTTATGTGTTAGACAATTCAATTTGCTAACTAGGTCGAAATTCTGATTCTGTGTATTCCAAATGATCTTTTTTTAAGACTTGGATGATATTGGTTTAAATACATGTTGAACGATTCGTGTATTGCAAGTTAATCTGTTTTTGATGCAACGTGTTTTTCAATATTAATTATTTCAATAGTTACTGTCGGTGTTGGACGTTTCTCATTATGCAAATAAAGAATGGAATTTATATATTTCTTCTCTGGTCCTGCTTCGAGTTTTAAAGATCGATCTGTGGAATGATCCTTGTTTGGCAACTTTTTCGCTGGAGTTTTACAACATAGTCGTGTTTGTGCTTTTTACATGAGCTTTGTTGTGGCTGTACAGAAAAGTCTTGATATGGCTGTACACTAAAGTCTTGACATTGCTGTACAACATAGTCTTGGTGTGGTTTTACAATGGAAACATGCTTTGGCTGTTGAAGATTCTCTAGCTTGGGCTTTACAATTAAATCTGATGGTTTGCAGCTTCTACCTTAAAAGCACATTTATCAATGCTATTTTAGCATTCTCGGAGTTCACTGATGTCTAAAAAATGGTTTAATCGAAGACATGGTCTTTAAGAAATTCTTAAAAATTGTATCATTTGTAAATCTCCCTCAAATATTTAGTCAACTGTTTCATAACTGAGGCAAAACCATAAAAAGAGAACACTCCGTATGATTTCTTTCTTTGTCAATCCAAACAGGGAATGTGTAGTCAGGACTCATAAGGAGAGCGCACTTTCTTTAAGGGAGTATGTTTCGAAATCAGATGTTGAAATATTTAGTCAGAGAACCCTCTATACAGTTATACACCAGGGACAGAATTTCTGAGGCATCGTCAGTTCATTTACTTGCAATGCACATTTTAAGTAAAATAAAAAAAAATAATCAAAAGGATCGCTGTTAGATCCTCTAAAGATTGAACTCTTCTATCAAGGATGAGCTGAATGATTGGGGATAATTATCTCTACCTATGTAATTGACTGTCAAATTTTTACACATTTGTGTTTTATATCTACTAAGAAATGGTTTCATTTTCAATCTCCGACATACCAGATTAAGTGTTCGGGAAATTAAAAAAAAGAACTAGTATTAGATATTTTATCCTACTTGGATGACTTCAAGCCATGACAGAAGTGTGGAAATAGTGGCTATTCGCTGTACACCTTCATATTCGTTATCTGATCTATACCATTTGTTTATTTAACAATGTGAATACCATTTAATCTGTTTATACAATCTATTTAATATCTATTTATTTATTATTGAGAGTCCAGCCTCCTGTTATCAGCTTTGTTATCACCAAAGTTTAGTGACCATTTTCTCGGCGTTCATAGCTTTGTTATCACCAAAGTTTAGTGACCATTTTCTCGGCGTTCATAGCTTTGTTATAACCAAAGTTTAGTGACCATTTTCTCGGCGTTCATAGCTTTGTTATAACCAAAGTTTAGTCACCATGGTCTCGGCGTTCATAGCTTTGTTAAAAATTGATAGAGCATTTTGTTTGGCCACAGAAATGTGGGGATTTTTTTTTTTTGCTTCTTCCACTTTCCTTACAAGCTTTATTTGGATTTAATGGACCACATTGGCCATGTATCATACATATTTTGACTATTTCATATAGCGTCATTAGGCGTTTTTATTGTGGAGTTCCTCTGGGAAAATGGACAGTTCTTTCATTTTCCAAGGTTTGTCTTCCAGAGCCATATAATCGCAAAATCCACATGTAGTCCCCGTTTTCGGAACTTGATCACGTGTCAGTTTAAAATCAAATGCCCCTGCTTTTAAATCAGGCTGTTTTGATGGTTACTGACAGGGCTGTACGTTTTCTGTTATATCCATTCATTTAAGATTTACCTTTAATTTAAAAAAAAAATATAATGTCTTTAAAAAGTTTTACTTAGATCTGTGGTCCACATTGAACCTTCATATGACAAAACAAATGACAGCACATTGGGTCACATACAATTTTACTCAGATTTTATATATATGTATCTATGTTTTAAATACGCTTATTGAATTCTGAATAAACACTGTGAAAACTAAATGTGAAATGTTTCATCTGTTAGAGGCAGTGTTTTTTTCCGTCTTCTTCTTCTATATCTTAAGGGCCCACGATCAATTTATTGATCATTTTGGCTCCTATGCATGTAGTTGGGATTTGCAATGTTTCTGTTACTGGTGGTGATGAGGAAATTATGCACTAGGGGTTTGAAGGCTTGAGGCAATAGACACAAATGTGTCTAGTGTTGTCGCCTCAACTGTTCATTTTGAAAGATGGTTCCAGTCCCTTATTGTCTTGGGCAGGAATGAGCAGCTCCTATACTGGCTTCTTGCTGGTATGAGCCTGAATTGCCTGTCATGGCCTCGTCGCTGTCTATGGGGGAGGGAGACGAGTTTCTGTTTAATACTGGAGCAGTGGACAAGCCCATTATTTATCTTGTACATCATGGAGAGCCTGGATTGTCGTCGTCGTTTCTCCAATGGTGACCAGCCTAGTGTTTCTAGCATGCTGCCAACACTAGAGGTATTCCTGTAGCGGTATCATGGAGAGCCTGGATTGTCGTCGTCGTTTCTCCAATGGTGACCAGCCTAGTGTTTCTAGCATGCTGCCAACACTAGAGGTATTCCTGTAGCGGTTTAGGACAAAGCGTGCTGCTCGTCGCTGGACCGCCTCCAATCTGTCAATGCTCTTCTGGGTAAATGGGTCCCAGACTGAAGATGCATAATCTAAAATCGGACGGATAAAGGCTTTATATGCTCTTTCTTTCACACAGGAGTTGCCAATCTTTAGATTTCGCCTTAAGAACCCTAGGGTCTTGTTTGCTTGGTTACATACATTGTTAATATGGTCGTCCCAGCGGACCTCTCTTTTAATGGTAACACCCAGGTACTTTACGGAGGAAACTTGTTCAAGAATATGGCCGTGCAGTTTGTATTGGTAGTGTAGAGGAGTACAACTTCTAGAGACTGATAGTTTCTGGCATTTGGCAGGGTGAAATTCCATGTCCCAGCTCATCTCGCACTCAGCAAACAGATTGAGATCTTGTTGTAGCTGGTCCTGGTCAGATCTGTTGGCGATCGTCCTATACACTGCTGTGTCATCTGCAAACAGTCTTGGCTGTGATGTCAGTTTCTCCGGTAGGTCATTAATGTATGCTAGGAACAAACAGGGGCCCAGGACTGATCCCTGGGGGACCCCTGACTTCACATTGACAAAGGAGGAGCTTGTACCGCCCACCATTACTGCTTGGCGTCGGTGGCTGAGGAAGCTAGATATCCTTGTTTTAGTGGTGCCTTGAATCCCATATCTCTGGAGTTTGTGTAGAAGCAAACTATGATTCACCCGGTCAAATGCTTTTGCGAAGTCCATTACTAGCACGTCAGTCTGCTTGTGGTTCTCCAGATTGGTCATCAAGTCTTCTACAAATTCGAGAAGCTGGGTCTCACATGACCTATTGACTCGGAAGCCATGTTGACAGTATGTGGTTCTCCAGATTGGTCATCAAGTCTTCTACAAATTCGAGAAGCTGGGTCTCACATGACCTATTGACTCGGAAGCCATGTTGACAGTCATTGAGTATATTTTGGCTTTCAAGATGCTTCATGACAGTGCTTACGATTATGTGCTCCAACAGTTTGCAGACGACGCTGGTGAGGGATATCGGACGATAGTTGGCAGGGTCGGAATGCTCCCCTTTCTTGTAAATTGGAGTGACATGCGCTGTTCTCCAGTCTGCTGGAACATTTCCTGTGCATAGTGACGATTGGAAGAGGATTGTCAGTGTAGGGGCGATTTCTTTGGCTAATCCTTTCAGCACTCGTGGTTTAATGTTGTCAGGACCACATGCTTTGTAAGGATTAATGGTATTGAGGAGGGCAAACACACCTTGTTCTGATATCTGGATATCTCCCATGATAGGGTAGGCTCTGTTCATCATTTTGGTCTTCAGAAGGAACTCAGTCTCGGAGTACTCTCTACCGTCACCAAAGACCGACTGGAACTGCTGATTGAGCATCTCCGCCTGTGCTTTTGGGTCAGATGTTAATTGGCCATCCCACCTCAAGGGAGAAACTCCAGCATTTGAGGACTTTTGGTGTTTCACATAGCTCCAGAAGCGCTTGTTCTTGACATCTTTGGTCGGGGTGTCTTCCTCTGAGAAGATGCCGTTCATGTAGTTCCAATACGATCTACGCAATAAGCGTTGAATGGTTCGGCGGAGTCTCAGTACCTCCTCTCTCAGTTCAATCGAGCCATTTTTCTTCATGCGTTTGTATTGGCGGTCTCTCCTGTGGATGAGCCTACGGATTTCAGCCGTGACCCATGGCTGATTTATCCTAGGTTTGGTGATTTGGTGTGGTATGAATTTCTTCACTGCATCAGTGATTGTAGTCTTGAACTTCACCCACAGCTCGTCTGTTGTCGCTGTACCTTGAATCACCTTCATGTTTGAGCTTAGCTCTGTGGTTGCAATCCTTAGGCCATCCAAGTCTGCCTTGGCATATATTGGGATTTCTCGAATGATTTGTTTCATTTTTAGTGTGTTGACCTGAAATTAACAATAAGGAATGCTGTGGTCCGAAATCCCGGGGATGACCTCAACTTTTGGGACACGATGTGGACTTTTGGTGAGGAGTGGGTCAAGAGTGTTTTCCCGCCTCGTGGGTTCTTTAACCAGCTGTTCCATACCATGGTTGTTAATTATCTCCATGAATTCTGAGTGTAGAACAGGGTATGGGGACTTGGTCTTCAAGGAAGGAATCTGCCAATTCCAACCAGGAAAGTTAAAATCCCCCCCCCCCTATACGGAGAAAAGCGTTTTTTTACTGTGTTGCTCTGTGAAGCGATACCTCGAACCTCCTCAGGCTTGGTTCATCCGCTGTGTTTGGTCGGTAATTGGCACAAACGTAAAGTGTGCGTCTACCCTTTAGTTTCAATTTTACCCACAGGATCTGCCAGGTTACACGTTACACTTTCTCTTTTTAATATCATATTAAATACAATTTTCTCTCTAGCTTACTGATTTGCCTTTAGTATTTCAAAATTTTAATTGGAACATCTCGTGCATAATAACATTAAAAATACAAAAAAAAATTCAATTTCTATACAATTAAAATTTATGCTAAAACAATCTTTAAATTGTATCTATTGACGATGCACATTATAAATATGGGTTCGTGTTATAGGTATATTTAAATGGAAGTATAGGTTTTTTTTTATTACTCAAAAGCAAATAAAAAAGTGTTAAGTATACATCTTTAAAAGGACATGTTCAACTTTGAGCTTTTCATGATAAGTAAATTAAGGTGTAGCAAGGGTTGAATATGGTAAAGTATTGTTGGACCGAATATTGAAAAATTGATTACATCTTCAAAATAATTTTACTTTCCATTAATACCAAAGACTAAAAGCGAAGTAGTTTCATCATTGCCCAGCGGTACTGGTATGGAACAAATAAAAGTGTCTATCCTTGAACACAGAAATGCTATTTACTGGAGTTAAGAATGTAATGGAACTAAGATAAAACCTTATTTTTACAGATTTAAGACGCTTCCTTTAGGGATTGTTAGTTATCCATGACATTTTGATTCAATTATTGGCAATACTATATAAAATGTTTCCTTTGTAAAATATTTAAACTCCTAACCTGTTTAACATCAACACTTTAACTAATGCTCTATGAATATCATTACCGCTTGTCACATGATTTTGTAGAGTAAACAACGTTGGTATTGTGCACTTTTTTGCCTTCTTGTTGTCCCAGTTGGTCTCATCGGTATAACTATTAATTTATGAAATAGTTCTGTTGAAGACAATTTAATTCTCTGACTAGTTTAAACATCTGATGCTCGGTATTTCCAAGGGATCTTTGAACTTCCGATCCTGGGTATTACAAATGTTTTTTTTTTGTTTAAGAATTTTCAAGACTTGGTTGATATTGTTTGAAATACATCTTGAACAATGCGAGTATTGCAAGTTCATTTGTTTTCATACAGCGGTTTTGTTTTTAAAATATTGTTGATTTCAAAGGTTTACTGTCGATTTTGGAAGTTTCACACAATCCAAATGCAGAATACGATTGATATCCTTATTTTCTGGACCTGCTTTGAGTTTTGATGATAATTCTGCGGAGTGATCATTGAATAGCATCTTTATAGCTGGTACTTTAAAACAGATACGTGCTGGTATTTTTTAGCAGGGTCTTGTCGTTGCTGTACAGAAAAGTCATGCTGTGGCTGTACAATATATTATTCATAAGGCTGTTCAATAGAATCTTGCTGTGGCTGTTCAAAAGGATCTTGATGTCGCTGTTCAATAGAATCCTGCTGTGGCTGTTCAATAGGATCTTGATGTGGCTGTTCAATAGGATCATACTGTGGCTATTCCATAGGATCTTGATGTGGCTGGTCAATAGGATATTGATGTGGCTGTTCAATAGGATCTTGTTGTGGCTGTTCAATAGAATCTTACTGTGGCTGTTCAATAGGATCTTGCTGTGGCTGTTCAATAGGATCTTGATGTTGCTGTACAAAAAAAATTCTCTGTTGCTGTACGATAGATACTTGCTGTTTCTCTTCAAAGTGTCTTGAATTTGCTGTACAATTAGTGTCTTGCTTTGGATGTACAATAGAGTCTTGATATGAAGAATAATGAAACATGTTGATTTGCAGCCTCTACATTTGAATTGATTTATTCAATGGTATTTTAGCATGCTCAGAAAAAAATGCTATCTTGAAAATATTTTAAATGGAAAACAAACTGATTTAATTGTTTCTTAAGTGCTGCCTTATTATTTTCAATTTACCTTAAAGATTGAGACAAACTTTCAATAACTTAATCAAAATAGCTTCAAAAGAGAACAATCAGTATGTTTTTTTTTCTATACATACAAACAAGGAGCTCTCTGTATAGCCCTCTATACAGCTGTTCACCAGGGACAGAAATTCTGAGGCATCATCATTCAATTAACTTGTATACACATTTTTATGAATGTAGGAAACGGAATTGGACAGTATTATATGTTGAAGGCAATTAAATTACCTAACTATTCTGAACTTCTGATTCTGGGTTTTTCAAGGAATCTTTGAACTTCTGATTCTGGTTATTACAATTTATCATTTTGGTGGAAATGTTATAAACTTGGATGATATTATTTTAAATTCGTTTTAAAAAGTTCGTGAATTAAAAATTCATATGTTTTTGATGCAACTTGTTTTTCAATATTAATGATTTCAAAGTTTTACTGTCGGTGTAGGATGTTTCACATTATGCAAATGCAGAATTGAATTGATATCCTTCAACTTTCTACCTGCTTCAAGTTTTAAAAAATAAACCTGTGGAATTATCATTAAATTGCAACTTTCTTGCTGAGGCTTTACAACAGAGTTGTCCTTGCATTGTTAAGCAGAGTCGTGCTCGGGATTTACAATTAAGCTTTGCTGTGGCTATGCAATAACAATAGATTACTGGTGGGACTGTTCAATAGAGACTTGTTGGGGTTGTACAATACAGTCTTCTGTTACTGTACTGTAGATTCTTGCTGGGGCTGTACAATGTTTGCAGCTTCCCCTTTCAAAGCGCTAATGACAATTCTATTTTAGCATTCTCACGGTGCTTTTTATCCTGAAACTTTTTTAGTTGAAAAAAAAATGTTATAAATGTTTCTTAAATGAGGTTTCAGGAATTTCACCTTTCCTCAAAGATTGACGCAAATTGTTCAATAACTGAAGCGAAATAGCTCCAAAAGAGAACAATCCGCATGTCTTCATTCTCTATAACAAACGTCTATTTTGATTCTTTACAGAGACTTGTAAAACTTTAAGCTTTCGTAAAAAGTTAATAATTGTGTAGCAAGGGTTGAAAATGGTAAAGTATTGTTGGATCTAAAAGAAAAAAAAATTATTCTATCTTTATCAAATAATGTTATATTTCATTTTTACCGACGACTGAAAACGAAGCAGTTTTATCTTTGCCTAACGGTTTTGTTACGGTAACAATAAACAGGTTTATCCTCAAGACATAAATTCGAAATAAAGGAGTTTTAAATGTAAATAGAAATTAGACAAAGCCTCCATTTACAGATGAAATACACATCTTTTTTTTCATGTTAGAATGTCATGGCAGTATGGTTTAATTTTGACAAGACTATGCAAAATGTTTTTTTAGTAATTGTTCTTACGTTGAAAATAGGTAATGCTCTAATTTTAATAACATAAAAATGCTAAATAATGTTTTATGCATAACATTACTTCGTGCCCGATGTTTTTGTAGTTTGACAACGTTTTTTTGTGTTCAGTTTTCCATCGTTCTGGTGGCTCAGATTGACTTCTGGCCACTACCAGTATTTAATGAATTTGCTCAGTTAAAGGAATACTAATTCTCTGACTTCTTTGAACTTCCGATACTGTTGATTTCAATTGATATTTACGTGGATTTTTTTCTAGACATAAATGATTTTTTTTTAAATTTCGTGTCGACTAGTATATAAATTACACATTCACCTGTTTGTGATTTAGCATGTTGCTCAATATTGACGATTTTAATTGCCTTACAGTCAGTTTTGGATATTTTTCATATTATCAACATGCAGAATGGAATCTCCCTCATTTTTATTTGGACCTGTTATAAGAATTAAAGATAAATCTGTTTGAAATCTATGAAATGGATATTTTCTTGCTTAGGCTTTACAACATAATTTTGCTTAGGATATATATGAACTTTGATTTGTTGCAGCTGCTTCAACTATATCGCTTGTGTCCATGCTTTTTAGAAAGCTCATAATGTTTTGATGTCATCAGTTACAATCATCTCGGGGTTGATAATTTGGGTAACAATTGATATAGCTTTTTGTTTGGACACAGAAATTATGGGAATTTTTTGCGTTTTTTCCCCATTTTCCATACACATTTAATGTGAATTTAGTGGGCCATACGGGCCATGTATCATACATTTTTACTCTATTATGTAGCTTCAATAGG
Organism: Lymnaea stagnalis; assembly: GCA_964033795.1. Classification (NCBI taxonomy): domain Eukaryota; kingdom Metazoa; phylum Mollusca; class Gastropoda; family Lymnaeidae; genus Lymnaea; species Lymnaea stagnalis. The sequence continues at coordinate 895,273 of CAXITT010000142.1, forward strand.
GCGTCTTTATTATGGAGTTCTGTTGGAAAATTTTACAGTTCTTTCATCATCTATGGCTTTCCCTCAAGGGCCATATAATCTCAAAATGAGTCCATATTGTAGACTCCATTTTTAACTCGATCACGAGTCAGATTGAAATCAAATGCGCCTATTTTTAAAACACGCTTATTGGATAATTACTGACAAGGCTGTAAGTTCTTTATTTCCTTTCATTTAGGATTACAAGTTAATTTTACCAAAAAAGTCATATTTTACAAAAGTTATATATAAATCTATTTTCCACAATAAATCTTTATGTTCCAAAAGGAAATTTCAGGTCATTGGGTCACATAAATCAAATATATTCAGAAGTTTCATATATATTCTCTGGTCCTGCTTCGAGTTTTAAAGATAGATCTGTTGAATGATCATTAAATGACAACTTTATTGCTGGGGTTATTCAACAGAGTCGTTGTTGTGCAATATAACAAAGTGTTGTTGTGGCTGTACTGAAAGGTCATCCTGTGGCTTTACAACATAGTCTTGCTTTGGTTTTACAATGGAAACTTGCTTTGGCTGTTCAAGATTTTCTCGCTGGGGCTTTAAAATTAAATCTGATGGTTGCAGCTTCTACTTTAAAAGCACTTTTGTCAATCCTATTTTAGCATTCTCGGAGTTCAATGATTTCAATAAAAGTGTTTAATCGAAGATAAAGTCTTTAAGAGTTTCTTATATGATTTTAACATTTTTACATTTCCCTCAAATATTGAGTCAACTGTTTCATAACTGAGGCTAAAAAGCTTTAAAAGAGAACACTCCGTATATTTCTTTCTTTGTCAATCCAAACAGGGAATTTCTAGTCAGTACTGTGTTGAAGAGCGCACGTTCTTTTAAGGAATATGTTTCGAAATGAGATTTTGAAATATTTAGTCAGAGAACACTCTATACTGTTGTACGCCAGGAACAGAATTTCTGAGACATCTTCAGTTCATTTACGTGCATAGCACATTTTAAGTAAAATTTAAAAAAAAAATAAATAGGATCGCTGTTAGATCCTCTAAAGATGGCTCTCTTCTATCAAGGAGGAGCTTAATGATTGGGGATAATTATTTCTACCTATGTAATTGACTGTCATTTTTTTACACATTGGTGTTTTATATCTATTAAGAAATGGTTTCATTTTCAATCTCCATCATACCAGCTAAAGTGTTTGGGAAATTAAAAATAGAACTAGTATTAGGTATTTGATTCTACTTGCAAAAGTTCAAACCATGACAGAAGTGTGGAAATAGTGGCTATTCGCTGTACACCTTCATATTCGTTATCTGTTCTATACCATTTGTTTATTTAACAATGTGAATACCATTTAATCTGTTTATACAATCTATTTAATATCTCTTTCTTTATTATTGAAACTCCATCCTCCTGTTATCAGCTTTGTTATCACGAATGTTTAGTTACCATTTTCTCGGCGTTCACAGCTTTGTTATCACGAAAGTTTAGTTACCATTTTCTCGGCGTTCATAGCTTTGTTATCACCAAAGTTTAGTTACCATTATCTCGGCGTTCATAGCTTTGTTATCACCAAGTTTAGTTACCATTTTCTCGGCGTTCATAGCTTTGTTATCACCAAAGTTTAGTTACCATTTTCTCGGCGTTCATAGCTTTGTTATCACCAAAGTTTAGTTACCATTATCTCGGCGTTCATAGCTTTGTTATCACCAAAGTTTAGTTACCATTATCTCGGCGTTCAAAGCTTTGTTATCACCAAAGTTTAGTTACCATTATCTTGGCGTTCATAGCTTTGTTATCACCAAGTTTAGTTACCATTTTCTCGGCGTTCATAGCTATGTTATCACCAAAGTTTAGTTACCATTTTCTCGGCGTTCATAGCTTTGTTATCACCAAAGTTTAGTTACCATTTTCTCGGCGTTCATAGCTGTGTTAAAAATTGATATAGCTTTTTGTTTGGCCACAGAAATTTGGGGATTTTTTTTTTTTTGCTCCTTCTACTTTCCATACAAGCTTAATTTGGATTTAATGGACCACATCGGCCATGTATCATACATAGTTTGACCATTTCATATAGCGTCATTAGGCGTCCTTAACATGTAGTTCTCTTGGGAAAAATGCACAGTTCTTTCATCTGCCAAGGTTTGTCTTCCAGAGCCATACAATCGCAAAATAAGCCACATGTTGTAGTCCCCGTTTTCGGAACTCGATTACGAGTCAGTTTGAAATCAAATGCCCCTGCTTTTAAATCAAGCTGTTTTGATTGTTACTGACAGGGCTGTAAGTTTTCCGTTACACCCATTCATTTAAGATTTACCTTTAATTTAAAAAAAATATAATGTCTTTAAAAAGTTTTCCTTAGATCTGTTGTCCACATTGAACCTTCATATGGCAAAACAAATGACAGCACATTGGGTCACATACAATTTTACTTAGAATTTATATATATATATATATATCTTTTAAATACGATTATTGAATTCTGAATAATCACTGTGAAAACAAAATGAGAAATGTTTCATCTGTTTGGGGCAGTGTTTTTTTCTGCCGGGTTACACGTTAAGCTTTCTCTTTTCAATATCATATTAAATACAATTTTCTCTCTAGCTTACTCATTTGCCTTTAGTATTGCAAATTTTTAATTGGAACATCTCATGCATAAAAACGTTAAAAATACAAAATAACATTCAATTTCTACACAATTAACATTGATGCTACATCTGACTAATGCTCTATGAATATCATTACCGCTTGTCACATGATTTTGTAGAGTAAACAACGTTTATGGTCTATAGTTTCTCGCCTTCTTGGTGTCCCAGTTGGTCTTCTTGGCACAACTAGTAATTTATGAATTAGTTCTGTTGAAGACAATTCAATTCTCCGACTAGTTTGAACTTCTGATTCTCGGTATTCCAAGGGATCTTTGAATTTCCGATTCTGGGTATTACAAATTATATATTTTTTTTAGAGAATTTTCAAGACTTGGTTGCTATTGTTTTAAATACGTGTTGAACAATTCGAGTTTTACAAGTTCATATGTTTTCATGCTGCGTGTTTTTGTTTTTTTATAACATTGTTGATTTCAAAGGTTTACTGTCGATTTTGGAAGTTTCACGTAATCCAAATGCAGAATGCGATTGATATCCTGATTTTCTGGACCTGCTTTGAGTTTTATAGATCATTCGGCGGAGTGATGATTGAATAGCATCTTTATAGCTGGTACTTTAAAACAGATACGTGCTGGTACTTTTTAGCAGGGTCTTGTCGTTGCTGTACAAAACACTCATGCTGTGGCTGTACAATATATTCTTCATAAAGATGTTCAATAGAATCTTGCAGTGGCTGTTCAATAGGATCTTGATGTGGCTGTTCAATATCATCTTGATGTGGCTGTTCAATAGGATCTTGATGTGTTTGTTCAATAGAATCTTGCTGTGGCTGTTCAATAGGATCTTGCTGTTGCTGTTCAATAGGATCTTGCTGTGGGTGTTCAACAGAATCTTGCTGTCGCTGTTTAATAGGATCTTGCTGTGGCTGTTCAATAGGATCTTGCTTTGGCTGTTCAATAGGATCTTTATGTGGCTGTTCTAAAGAAATTTGCTGTTGCTGTACAATATATACTTGCTGTTTCACTTCAAAGTGTCTTATTTTGGCTGTACAATAGTCTTGATATGGAGAATAATAAAGCATGATGTTTTGCAGCCTATACTTTTGAATTGATTTATTCAATGGTATTTTAGCATAATCAGAAAAAAATGCTATCATGAAAATATTTTTAATGGAAAACAAACTGATTTAATTGTTTCTTAAGTGATGTTTTATTATTTTCAATTTCCATTAAGGATTGAGGCAAACTTTCCATAATTTAATCAAAATAGCTTCAAAAGAGAAAAATCAGTATGATTTTTTTCTTTCCATACAAACCAGGAGCTCTCTGTATAGCGCTCTATACAGCTGTTCACCAGGGACAGAAGTTCTGAGGCATCATCATTCAATTAACTTGTATACACTATTTTAAGAAAGTAGGAAAAGGAATGGGACAGTATTATATGTTGAAGGCAATTAAATTACCTAACTAATTTGAACTTCCGATTCTGGGTATTTCAAGGAATCTTAGAATTTCTGATTCTGGTTATTACAATTTATGTTTTGGTGGAGATGTTAAAAACTTGAATGATATTATTTTAAATTCGTTTCGTGAATTAAAATTTCATGTTTTTGATGCAACTTGTTTTTCAATATTAATGATTTCAAAGTTTTACTGTGGGTGTTGGATGATTCATATTATGCAAATGCATAATTTAATTGATATCCTTCAACTTTCTACCTGCTTCGAGTTTTAAAAATAAACCTGTGGTATTATCATTGAATTGCAACTTTCTTGCTGAGGCTTTACAACAGAGTCGTCCTTGCACTGTTTAGCAGAGTCTTGCTCGGGCTTTACAATTAAGTTTTGCTGTGGCTATGCAATAACAATAGAGTACTGATGGGACTGTTCAATGGAAACTTGTTGGGTTGTACAATACAGTCTTCTGTTACTGTACTGTAGATTCGTGCTGGGACTGTACAATGTTTGCAGCTTCCCCATTCAAAGCGTTTGTGACAATTCTATTCTAGCCTTCTCACGGTGCTTTTTATCCTGAAACTTTTTTTAATTGAAAAAAAATAATATTAATTTTTCTTAAATGAGGTTGTAGGAATTTCAGTTTTCCTCAAAGATTGACGCAAACTTTTCAATCACTGAAGGGAAATAACTCTAAAATGAGAAAAATCCGCTTATCTTCATTCTCTGTCTATTCTGGATTCTTCAAGGATACATTTTTAGAAATCAGTTATTGAAGAAATTTAGGTGCATATCCTTATATACAGCTGTTCACCAGTAACAGAATTTCTGAGACAATATCAGTCAATTTACCTGCTTTGCAAATTTAAGTACGTACCAAAAAGAATTAGGATGGTTATTACATTCTCTACAGATGTCAATCCTCTATCAATGAGGGAGTGAATTATAAGGGACAAATTTAACTACCCGAGTAATTGACGGTTAACTTTCTACCAATTGAAGTTTTAAAGTATAATAAGAAATGTTTTTTATTTTTTTTATTTTTGTCATGCCAGATAAAGTGTTTGGGAATTTAAAAACAACCTTCGGGTACTTGATTTTTCCTGATTAAGTTTAAACCAAGAAAGAAGTGTAAATATATGGTTGATTTTGCTGTACATCTTCATATTACTTATCTGGCTTAAATAAATTTAATTTGTCCTTGAGTTAAAATTTGAATTTGTACAAATGATTTTTTTTGTGGTTGGTTTGTAATTTCTACATTATTTCTTGAGCCTAAACCCTTCTGATATTCCCCATTTCCCGCAAAGTTCAAGACAATTACAATCATCTTGGCTTTGATATGTTGTGTAACAATTGATATTGATTTTTTTTCTGGCCACAGAAATTTTGGGAAATAAGTGTGTTCATTTTTCAATTTTCCATGCACGTTGCGTTTTGATTAAGTGGACAGCATTGGCCATGTATCATACACACTTTACATGTTCATATATAGTCGATAGGAAATCTTAATCAGAAAGTTGTACTGGGAACATTGGAAAATTATTGTTTCTTTATCTTAGGCTTGTCTTCCAAGGCTATATAAATAAATATGAGCCAATGATGTAGACCACAATTTTGGAACTGGATCACGTGTCTGTTGAAAGAAAATGCTCTTCCTTTTAAATCAGTCTCATACGACGGTTGCTGAGAAGGCAATAAGTTTGTTCTAATTCCTTTCATTTAAGGTTACGCGTACATTTAACAAATATGTCATGTTTGCCAAAAGTTTTCCTTAGATTTGTCGTCCACAATGAATCTTTATTAAGACAAAACCAATGACAGCATATTGGTTCACATAAACTTGTACTTATAATTTTAAATACGTATATTATTTAATTACGCTTTTTGTGTTCTTAATATGCTCTATGAAAACAAAATGAGCAATGTCTCGTCTGTTAGGGGCAGCCGTTTTTCTACCACGTTACACATTACTTTTTCTCTTTTTATTATCATATTAAATACAATTTGCTCTCCAGCTTCCTGATTTGTCTTTGGTATCTGGAATATTTAATCGGAACATCTCTTACATAAAAACGTTAGAAATGCAAAATAAAAGGCAATAAAAACACACACATTTTGAAAAAAACCCACTCTTTTAATATATCTATATTGACGATGTACACACTAAATACGCGTTCTGTTACAGTTGTATTTAAATTGTAGTATATTTTTTTTATTTATAACTCAGAAGAAAATAAAACAAATTGTACAAAAATGTAAATATTTGAAGGGACATGTTCAACTTTCATCTTTTTATGATAAGTAATTAAATTTGTAGCATTGGTTGAAAACGGTAAAGTATTATAGGACAAAATAGTGAAAAATTGATTACATATTTAAGATCAATCTACTTTCCATTAATTGCAAAGACTAAAAGCAAAGTAGCTACATTAATGACCAGCAGTTGGGGTATGGTAAAAAAAGAAAAGGTCTATTCATTGGTAGCGACCCATGTCTTTATGATTAAATTTTTGACAGTATTAGATACCATGTTTTCTTTGAGCTTTATCTTAATTTGTAAAAATGTTTAAACTTCTAATGCCATTATCATCGACTATCTAACTCATGCTGTACGAATAACATTACTGCGAGTTCCATGATTTTGTAGTGTAAACAAGGCTTATGTTGTGCAAACGTACGCCTTATCGGTGTCCCAGTTGGCCTTCTGGGCACAACTAGTAATTTATTAAATAGTTCTTTTGAAGACAATTCAATTACCTGACTAGTTTGAACGTCTGATTCTTGGTATTCCACATGATCATTTTGTTGGAGTTTTTTCAAGACTTGGATCATATTATTATAAAAAAGTGTTGAAGAATTCCAGTTTGACAAGTTCTTCTGTTTTTGATGCAGCGTTTTTTTTCTCAATGTTATTGATTTCAATGCTTTACTGTTGGTGTTGGAAGTTTCAAATCATGCTAATTTAGTATAGAATAGATATCCTTATTCTATAGACCTGATTTAATTTTTAAACATAAATCTGTGGAATGATCATTGAATGGCAACTTTGTAGTTGTTCTTGTGCTGTTTAACATAGAAAGCGACGAGGCCATGACAGGCAATTCAGGCTCATACCAGCAAGAAGCAAGTATTGGAGCTGCTGATTCCTGCCCAAGACAATCAGGGACTTGAACAATCTTGCAAAAGGAACGGTTGAGGCGACAAAACTAGACACATTTGTGTCTATTGCCTCAAACTTTCCAAACCATAGTGCATGATTTCCTCACAAAGTGACACTGGAAATCAGTGAAATTTCCTCATTAACACCAGGAACAGAAACATTGCAAATCCCGTCTACATGCAAAAGAGCTAAAGTGATCAACAAACTTATCGTGGGCCGTAAAGATATAGAAGAAGAAGAACAGTGCCTTGCTGTGGCTGTAAAATAGAGTATTGCTGTTACTGTACAATGAAATCTGATGGTGTACAGCTTTTAATGTTTAAGCCCAGATTGCTCTGATATCCTGAAAATATTTTGAATGGAAAAGAAAAGCACTTAATTGTTTCTTGTGTGATCATGTATCACTTTTTATTTCCATCAAAGATTGAGACAAACTGTTCAATAACTAAAGCGAACTAGCTTTAAAAGAGAACTATCTGAATGACTTCTTTCTCTTTCCATACACAATGGAAAATCTGAGTAGGGACTGTGTAAAAGAGCGCAGGCTATTTAAAGATACTTGTTTACTAATCAATAAGTTCCTGAAAATATTTAGTCGCATACGCCTCTATACATTTTGTTGCCAGTGACATACTTTCTGAAGCATCATCAATTAATTCACTTGGTGTCCAAGCGGTCTAAATTTTCTAAAACCAAAAAGATGGTGGTCTGGAGTTCAATCCCCACACAAATCCAACATCCCAAGCCACGAGTTTTGATGGGACTCGTTAGCCTTGGACGGCAACGCACTTAAGAGAAGCCAGTTCTGAATTTAAACTAAAAGCAAGAATGATCAAAAAATTGATCGCGGGCCCCTCAAATATAAGAAAACGAAATGTTAAGAAAGTTGTTTCACCCCGATTAATTCTTAGAGAAAACTTTTACTATTTTGATGGTAAACATTCTACCCATTGAAGTTTTATGTCTAATAAGAAATGGTTTAAATTTTAATTTCTGTCCTCCCAGAAAATAGTTCGGGAATTTTTAAAAAAATCTCAGGAATTCTATTCTTCTTTATTATGTTTAAACCAAGACATAAGAGAGGATATAAGGGCTTTTTCCTGTACAGCTTCATATTCCTTAGCTGGTCTTATCCATTTGTTAACTTTTACTTAAATTTTGCATTTAATCTATGATCTATTTTGTGAGTCATTTTTTTCCCGTGACCCTTGAGCCCTCTGTTATCCCCTTTGTTTCCGTCGAAGTTCTCCACAGTTATCATCATCTCGATGTTGACGTTTTGAGTAACAGTTTATCTAGCTTTTTTTCTGGCCACAGAAATTTTGAGAATTTTTGTTTTATTATTATAATTATCCATACATGTTTTATCTCGATTTAATGGACCACATTAGACATGTATCAAAATTATTTAAATTTTTTGGTCGCGTCGATAGGGCGTCCTAATCATGGAGTTTGTCTGGGTGTATTGAACAGTGTATTATCCCAGGCTTTCCTTCCAAGTCAATATAATCGCAAAATGAGCCCATCTCGTAGATACCATTTTTGGAACTCTATCACGTGTCAGTTTAAAATTAATGCGCCTCTTTTTAAAACACGCTTATTGGATGGTTACTGACAAGGCTGTAAGTTTTTGGTGATTTCCTTCCATTTAGGATGACACGTTAATTTTACCAAAATGTAAGGTTTTCCAAAAGTTTTCCTCTGCTCTGTGGACCACAATAAATCATTATGTTCCAAAAAAAATGGCAGTTTATTGTCTCACATAAATTAATGATATTCAGAGGTTACATATGGTTAAACAATATTTTCGTAATCCCAATATGCACAGTGAAAACAATATGAGCCATTTCACTTATGTTTGAAGCAGCAGTTTGGATTCTGGGCTATGCGTCACTGTATCTCTTTTGAAAATCATAATAAATTCAATTTGCTTTAAGGTTTCCTGATTTGCATTTAGTATTTAAAGAGTCGATTTTCAAAATGTCGTATCTCCATTTTTGACGTTTTGAGATAATCGAATTTTTCTGCTACACAATGATGGTTCAAATTTTCAGAAAAGTAACTTTTAATTGGGGTATATATTCAAAATATAAGTTAGACTATGATGGTAATTGAAATATAGGCTAACTAATGTGTATTTATTTCCCATTTTAAATTTCTTAGTTTGTTTCAAAATGCTGTGTATCCACCTATAAATTAGCGACAAAATGCTGTATATTGGCGCACGTTCTGGAACCAGCTCCCCTTCCATATCCGTCATTGTGAAACCTCGGTCATTTTCAAAAGGTCCCTTGAAATTCGTCTGTTTAGGTCCGCCTATGACCTGTGATGCACCCTCCTTGCCCTGCCTCATTTTCTTTTTCGGGTTGATCCTGAAGTATAGGCCAAAACGTGTCAAAGTGTCCTCGTTTTATAGCCATTTTCATTGTTTCTAAAGTATAGTAGTTACTATCCTAGTGTCTCATTTTTATTTTACTTAGTTTACATGTTTTTAATAATTGTAAAGCGCTTAGAGTTTTATGGTAATCGCTATATGAAAATGCCTGAATAAATAAATAAATATCCATTTGATAGATTTTCCCAGTAGCAAATAATTTAATTTGTTTATAGATTACAAACCACTTATATAGCAAACTAAAATAAAATTGTATCATATACATTATGTAAGTGTGTATGATATTTTTATATTGATATATTTTAAGAGAACAGTATTATAAATGCTGGAAAGTCCCATGTAATAGGGTAAAGTTTAGAGTGCTATAAGTCTGCATGACTTGTGTTTATAAATCTGAATTCTAAACAAAAGTAAAACAATATAATGTTTAATTCAGAAATCATTTTATTTGAATTTAGAACAACATTAAAATATAATTATGTGTCCGATTAATAGTAAGCAGCATCTTCAATATCAGTTTGGTTTTATTCCAAGAAAAGTCGATGATTCTTATTTACAGTCAAATCAGAGGGCAAATATTTCTGTCCTTGAGCACCGTTTCTTCTGTAATGGCCGGCTCTGCATGTGAAAGATTGAATGCGTAATAAATAACACAGCTAACTCTGTAAACCACATTTTATTTCATTTCCTTAACAATTCTGTTGTGCAGTAACCATAGAAATAATAATTTAACTATTCTAAAATGACATTAAGTATTTTTTTAATAAAGTTACTGGTAACTCACCTTGCAGAACAATTTATCGTGATTACACGTTACTGAAGGAATCTTTCCTTTGCTTGAATGAAGATATGATTTTTCTTTTCTTCATGGTAAGCTTTTTTTTTTTCCTTTTCGAGATTTTATATCACAAACAACTCTTTCCTCCGGGCAACCCGGGACGACCTATTGTCTCGGCCTGCGCTTGCCCTACCGAACACATTTCAGAATTTCTTGATGAAGTCTTCCAACCCTATGTTACCTCTTTACCCTCCTACATTAAAGATACAAATCACGCTTTAGTGACATTCAATTCTCTAAACATCAACCCTGACACAAAACACTCACTGTTTTTACTTGATGTCTGCTCCTTATACACATCAATCCCACATGCTGACGGCCTTAGGGCCTTGAAATTTTTCCTAGAAAAAAAACCGCACTCCTCTATTCCTACTGACACTATCATCAGATTGGCTGAACTGGTACTTGAACTTAACTCCTTTGAATTTAATGGCCATTTCTTTGACCAAATTAGTGGTGTAGCCATGGGCACCAAAATGGGCCCCAGCTATGCTTGCCTATTCATGGGTCATTTTGAATATATGGCAGAGAGGGCGTATACTGGCCATATTCCTGAATTTTATAGGAGATACATAGATGACGGCATAGGCATCACAAGCATGGAAACTAATGATCTCCAGAAATTTATAGATTTTTTAAACTCATTTCACCCATCAATAAAATTTACTTCTCAAATCTCTGGAAATTCTGTCAACTTCCTTGATATCACCGTAACTTTGAAAGAAAACGTATTGATTACATCTGCCTACTACAAACCTACTGACAGCCATAGTTACCTATTGTACTCATCCTCCCACCCTAAATCATGCAAAGACTCCATACCTTTCTCACAACTTCTTAGACTACGGCGTCTCTGCCAAATTGATGAGGAATTTCTAGAAAGAGCCGATGAAATGATGGATTTCTTCCGCTCCAGATCCTATCCTGAAACTACTCTGGTCTCAGCACTAGATCGCATCAGCACGATCACACGAAAAGAGGCTTTTAAAACTCGCCCTAACAACAATGAGGATCGTACCAAACTTATACTAACCTACCACCCTCACAATTTAACTGCCAAAAAAATATTCCTAAAAAATCGTAGCATACTTCTTGCTGACCCTGATACCAACAGGGTTTTCTCATCCCCTCCACTGATTGTCTTTAGACGGGACAGAAATCTAGGTGACCTTCTGGTTCATAGTCGCCTTCGATCTGAACCGTCTTACGTTGGTACTAAACCATGCTTAAGAGGCCGCTGCAGAACTTGTCCCTTTACACTCCAAACTGATAGCATTGGCCTCCCTAAAGGTACTTTTACCATTAAGGAGGGTTTCACCTGTGTCAGCAGAAATGTAATATATGCGATTGTTTGCCGTAGATGCCAATCAAGTTACATAGGGGAAACTGGGAGAAGATTGGCTGATAGGTTTACTGAACATCTAAGGGATATTGAGCAATGTAAACCTTCCCCGGTCTCTTCTCATTTCAACCAAAAAGAACATAAAGGTGCTTTGGATGTAACCATTACGGCATTGATTTCATGCAGTAACACACCAGATAGGGTTAAAATGGAAAATAAATTTATTCAGCTGTTTGGCACCATATCTCCATATGGTATTAATCAAATAATATCCTACTGATGTTTCTCCGTCTCCCTATATTTCATCTATTTTCTTATTGCTGTTTGTTGATGTATCCCTTGATATTCTGGCCCATTATTATTGTGGACTTTATTTTTCACGGTGTCAATATTTATTTTCTCTCGCTTCCTGTTTTCCCACTTCCGGAGAGACGAATGAATACTGCTTGAGTTGTCTACTGTGTTCTTTTCTTTGTTGTATTTTCATTTCTTTTGTTGGCTGATGAAGGCTTTATGCCGAAACGTCCTTGTTTTTTGTCCTGTTACCTTTTTTCAAGCTTCCACATACCTCGTTTCACTATTTCATTCTTTCCTCCTGGCCGTCGTTATGCACAGTGTTTGTTGTTGTTTTCCGTCGTGATGTTTAGTGCGCATGCGCAGAATGCCGCAAAATAGCTTGCCAATCAAACGGATTGGTCCAAAAATATATACAGCATTTTGATAATAAAAAAATATACACACCGCATTTTGAAAAATAGAATCCTTTTTAGACATAATATAGTATGAAAATGTGTTTTGTAGATTAATTTTAACATGCCCTAAGGGCACCTAGTTTGCTCTATCTCGTTTTTTTCAAAATGGCGGATACTGCGTTTTGAAAATCGATTCTTCTGTTTGACTTATTTTTTACTATCTCATACATAAAAAAATTAGTTAACATTTACTCAAAAGAGGCTTTTTTAAAAAAAAATATCTGTATTAACGATGTACATAATAAATACGGCGTTGTGATATAGATCTGTTTTAGTGGTATTATAATTTTAAATTTATTACTAAATATACAATTTAAAAAAAAAAACTTTGAAATATCTTCCCTTGAAGGGACATGTTAAGGTTTCAGCTTCTTATGATACTTTTTTAAAGAGGTATCAAGGGTTGAAACCAGCCAAGTATTGCAAGGGTTGAAACCAGCCAAGTATTCAAGGGTTGAAACCGGCCAAGTATTGCAAGGGTTGAAACCGGTAAAGTATTGCAAGGGTTGAAACCAGTCAAGTATTGCAAGGGTTGAAACCAGTCAAGTATTGCAAAGGTTGAAACCACTCAAGTATTGAAAGGGTTAAAACCAGTCAAGTATTGTCGTAACCAATCATTAAACATTAACTATATATTTTTAAACAAAAGTGCACATTCCATTTATACCAAAGACTGAAAGCGAAATAGCTTCATCGTTTCCCTGCTCTTGTGGTATGGTACCAATAAACATGTCTATCCCTGAATACAGAAATTCTATTTTTTTTAGATTTAAGACACTTCCATTAGGCATTGTTAGTTAGTAAAGGCGTTATGATTCATTTTTGATAATACTCTATACAATGTTATCTTAATAGTTTATATGACTTTGTAAATTGTTTAAACTTCTAATGTCATTAACATTTAAATCTAATTAATATTGTATGAATAACACTACTGCGTGTCCCAAGTTTTGTAGTGTTACAACGTTTCAGTTGCGCAGTTTTGTTTCTTATTGGAGTCTAAAATGATCTTCTGGGAACAACTAGAATTTAATGAAGTTGTTCTGTTAAAGACAATTACAGTCCTGACTAGTATAAACTTCCGATTCTGGGTATTGCAAAGGATCTTTTTGTTGGAGTTTTTTCAAGATTTGGATGATATTGTTTTAAATTCGTTTTAAGCAATTCGTAAATTACAAGTTTATTTGTTTTTGATGCCGCTTGTTTAACAATGTTGATGACTTCGATACTGTACTGTCGGTGTTGGATTTATTACACAATCCAAATGCAGTATGGAATCGATATCTTTATTCCTTGGACGTGTTTAAAGTTCTAAAGATAAATCTGTGGAATGGTCATTGAATGGCAACTTTCTTGCTGGGGCTTCACAACGGAGTCGCGCTTGTGCTGTTTAAAGACTGTGGGGGTGTCTGTATAATGAAGTCTTGCTAGGGCTGTTCAATAGGATCTTCCTCGTGCTATGATAAGAGTCTTGCCTTGGCTGTCCATAAGAGTTTTCCTGGGGTTGTACCAATGACTCTTGCTGGGGCTGTTCATTAGAGTATTAAATGGGCTGTGCCAATGAGTCTTGCTGGGGCTGTTCAATAGAGTCTTAAAGGGGCTGTACCATAGAGTCGTGCTGTGGTTGCTCAACAGATTATTGCTGGGGCTGTACAATTAAATATGATGAGTTAGGGCTTCTACTGAAAAAGAACTTGTTTCAATGATATGTTAGGACACTCAGAGTGCTCTCATGTCCTGAAAATTTTTTTTTAAAATTGAAAACAAATGTCTTTAATTATTTCTTCAATGATGTTTTATTATTTTTAAATGTGTATAAACTATTGAAGCAAACTGTTCCATAATTGAAGCGAAATAGCTTTAAAAGAGAACAAACCGTTGTCTTCTTTCTCTGTCCATTCACACTGGGAACTCCCAATGTGGACTGTGTTGAAGAGCGCAAGTTCTTTAAGGACACATTTCAAAATCAGTCTTCTTAAGATATTTATGCAGTTAAACGTCTATAAGTCTTTACGCCAGGAATAGAAATTTCGAGAAAACTTCAGTTAATTCATTTGCATAGAAAATTTTAAGTTAGTTGCAAAAAAAAGTTAAATAATAATATCTTTGTTAGATGCTCTAAAGATGGCACTCTTCTCTCAATAAGGAGCTGAAATCTGTGGGACATTTTTCACTACCCACTTAATTAACTGTAAACTTTCTTTCCATTAAAGTTTTATGTCTATTAAGATATTGTTTCATTTTTAATTTCTGTTATCTAAGAAAAAGTGTTTGGGAACATAAAAAAAGAACTATTTTTAGTTTCTATTTTTAGATTCTTCTTCCTAATTAAATTTCAACAAAGACGAAAGTGTTGATATAGTGGCTATTCGTTGTACGACTTTAAAATCTTCATCTTGTCTAAAATATTTATTTTTTATTCTTGAATTTACTATTTAATCTATTTGAAATGCATTTTTTTCTTATTGAGCCCCAAGATTTCTGTTATCTACTTTGTTTCCCCTACGCTCATCACAGTTACCATCATCTCGCAAAATGAGCAATGTCTGATCCGTTAGAGGAAGCGGTTTTTTCTGCTGGGTTACATGTTATACTGTCACTTTTCAATATCGTCTGTTAACATTTTTGAAAAAAAGATATTTAAAATATTATATATATATCTATCTAGACGATAGACATACTAAATTCGGCGATGTGTTAGAGGTATAATTAAATAGTAATATATATTTTTTTTTATTTATTAGTCAAAAGCAAATAAACAAAATTATAATTATGCATCTTTGAAGAGGCATGTTCAACTTTTAGCTTTTCATGATAATTAATTAATGATATAGCAAGGGTTGAAAACGGTAAAGTGTCGGTCCGATTAGTAAAAAAAAATTGATGACATCTTTAAAATATGTTTACTTTCCAGTAATACCATAGCCTAAAAGCGAAGTAGTTTCATCATCGCCCTGCTGTAGGGGTATGGTAACAATATACAGGTCTATCCCTGCATACAGATATGATATTTAATGGAGTTTTAAATGTAATGGAAATAAGATGAAATAAGATGAAATCTTCTTTTTGAAGATTTAAGACGCTTCCTATAGGCATTATTAGGGACACATGACACTAGCATTCAATTCTTGACAATACTATATAAAATATTTTCTTAGTAATTTTTCAAACTTTGTAAAATGTTAAAACATCTAATGTCATTAAGATCACCAATCTAATGCTGTATGAAAAACATTACTGCGTGTTCGATGTTTTTTAGTTTAAACGAAGTAATGTTTTGTAGTTTTTCGCCTACTCGGTGTCTAAGTTGGTCTTCTCGGAAACAACTAGTATATTATGAAGTTGTTATATTAAAGACAATTTAATTCGCTTAATACTTGAAGCTTCTGATACTTGGTATTCCAAGGGATCTTTTTGTTGGCGGTTTTCAAGATTTAAATATATTAGGGGTTTAAATTCGTTTTTAACAATTCGTGAAATGCAAGATAATCTGTTTTTGTTTCAGCGTTTTTTTTCAATATTGCTGACTTCAATGCTTTACAGTCGGTGTTGGATTTCCTACACAATATAAATGCAGTATGGAATCGAATTCTTGATTCTCTGGACCTGCTTCGCGTTTTAATGATCAATCTGAGGAATGGCCATTTAAAGGCAACTTTCTTGCTGGGGCTCTAAAACGGTGTCGCGCTTGTGCTGTTTATAAGAATGTTGCTGTTTCTTTACAAAGGAGTCTTGCTAGGGCTTGTCTCAATGCCATTTTAGGATTCTCAGACTGCTCTGATGTCTTAAACGTTTTAATCGAAAAACGAAAGTCTTTCATTGTTTCTTAAATGATGTTAAATGATCATTCTTAAATTTCCCTCAAATATTGAAGAAAACTGTTTCATAACTGAATTGAAATAGCTTCAAAAGAGAACAATCCTTATGATTTCTTTCTCCGTCTATCGACACTGGGAACACTCAGAAAGGACTGTGTTTAAGAAAGCAAGTTCTTTAAGGACATTTGTTTTAAATTAAGTTGTTTAAGAGGCAGTGAAACATCTATATAGCTGTAAGCCATGGACATAATTTTTTGAGTATGTGTACTGATTAAAAGCATTTGTAATCAATAATTTTTCTGTTTCAATATACTTGATTCCCTTGGGTATTATTTCATTTGCGAAGTTAGTCCACTTGCATAGAAAATTTTAAGTAAGTTTCAGAATAAATACTATCGTTTTAAGATCATCTATCTATATGGAAATGAACTCTGAGGGACAATTTTCACTTCCCTTGGTATTGACTGTACAATTTTTAACCAATAAAATTTTATGTCTAGTAAGAAATAAGTTAAATTATGAATTTTTGTTATCTCAGATAAAGCGTTCGGGAACATTAAAATATAACTATTTGTTGGTATTTGATTCTTCCCGATTAATTTTAAGTTTTGGTAAAAATTGAAATAGCTTTTTATTTGGCCACAGAAATTTGGGGAAATTGTTTATTTTTGCCTTTTCCATTTTCTAAAAGAAGTTGCATTTAGATTTCATGGATCAGATTGGCCATGTATTAAACATTTTTTAACAATTTCATTTAGCATTAATAGGGCGTCTTTATCATAAAGTTCTTCTGGGGAAAAAAATGGACAAATCTCTATTTTCCCAGGCTTGTCTTCCAGAGCCAAAGAGTCACACAATGAGATCGTATTGTAGATCCACTATTTAGAAACTCAATTACGCGTAAGTTTCAAATCAAACGCAGTCCTTTTCTTTTGAAATCAGACAATTCTTAGCGTTGCTTACAGGGCAGTAAGTCGTCCTTCATTTTCTTTGATTTAGGATTACAAATGGATTTTCCAAAAGTTTTCCTTAGTTCTGTGGTCCACCATGAATTTTCATTTGACAAAATCAAATGAAATCACTTTGCGTCACATACAATTTACTTAGCTTTTATATATATATTAATATATTATCTTAAGCTTTTTGTATTACTAATAGGTAAAAACAAAATGAGCAACGTGCCATCTGTTAGAGAAATGTGTTTTTCTATCCGGTTTTACGTTACACTTTCTCTTTTCACTCTCATATTTAATACAATGTTGTCTAATTGCTTTGAGTATTTCAATCACATTCTTTGATCATGTGGCACTGTGGATGTACAATAGAGCCTTTCTTGGCTGTACAATAGATCTTTACCGATGGTAAACAATAATGTCTGGATGTGGCGGCACATTAGAATCTTTCTGTGGCTGTACTATGACATCTGATGGATTGCAGCTTTTACTTTTGAAGCGCTTTTTTCAATGCTTTTGTGGCACGTCCAGAGTGCTTTGACATCCTGATAATTTTGAAACGGAAAACAAAATAATTTAATAATTTCTTGAGTCATGTTTATTATTGTTCTACTTCCATCAACAATTTAAGCAAACTGTTCAATACTTGGAGAGAAGTAGCTTTTAAAGAGTACACTCCGAATGACTTTTTTTCTCTTTCAACACAAAATGAGAAATCTCAGAAAGCACTGTATTAAAGACCGCAGGCTATTTAAGGGTACTTTTTAAAAAAAAATCAGTTTCTAAAGATATTTAGTCGCATAGACCTCTTAACAGTTGGTTGCCAGAATTTTGGAGGCATCATCAATCAATTCACTTGGTGCGCGAGAGGTCTGAAATGTCTTAAACCGAATAGCTGGTGGTCTGGTGTTCAATCCCCATAGAAAGGAAACATCTCAGGCACCCAGGGTGGATGGGAATCGATAGCCATGGAAAGCAACAAAACTAAGAGAATGCAAACTCAAAAATAAAACAAGGAGCCAGATTGATTAACAAATCGCGGGCCCCTAAAATATGAAGAAGAAGAAATTTTAAGTCATTTAAAAAAAAATGAATCGTTGTTGTATCCTCTAAAGTAGTCAATATTCTATTAATGAAATGAATTCTTAGACACAATTTTTACTACCCGTGTATTTGATGGTAAACATTCTACCCATTGAAGTTGTATGTCTAAATTTAATTTAATTTAACGTTTTAATTTCTGTCATCCCAGTAAATTTTTCGGGCATTTTAAACCTTCCTTATTATGTTTAAACCAAGACAGAAGAACGAATATGGTATCTTTTTGCTGGTCACCTTCATATTCCTTACCTATTCTTATCAATTTGTTAACTTTTCTTTAAATTTTACTTTTAATCTGCCATGATGAACAATTTTATGGTTCATTTTTTCTTCATGAAGCCTCCAGCCTTCTGTTATCTACTTTGTTTTTAACGAATTTCTCAACATTCACCATAACCTCGGCGTGGATATTTTGGGTAACAAATGATATAGCTTTTTGTCTGGCCACATAATTTTTTTTGAATTTTTTTTTTTTTCATTTTTCATATACGTTTCATCTGGATTTAGTGGACCACATGGTCCATGTATCATACATTATTAAAATATTATGTAGCTTCGATAGGGCGTCTTTATCAGGGAGTTCTGCTGGAAAATTTCGACAGTTCTTTCACCATCACTGGATTTTTTTCCAGGGCCATACAATCTCAAAATGAGCTCATCTTGTAAATTCTCATTTTCGGAATCGATAACGTATACTTTTGAAATCAAATTCGCCTTTTTTTAAAAAAAATAAGCTTATTCGGTGGCCACTGAGAAAGCTGTAAGTCTCCGTAATTTCCTTTCATTTAGGATTAAACGGTAATTTTAAAAAAAAGTGTTATGTTTTGTAAAAGTTTTCCTTAGATTTGTTTTCCACAATACATCTTTATGTTCCAAAAGGGAATGGCAGATCATTGGGTCACATAAATTAATTCTATTCGGAAGTTACATATAGTTGTTTTTTTAAATATTATTTTTGTATTCCCAGTATCTGGAGTGAAAAAAAAATAAGCAATGTCTTATCTGTTTGGGGCAGCAGTTTTTCAGGCGGTCTACACATTTCCCTTTCTCTTTTCAATATCATATTAAACTCAATTTGCTTTCAAGTTTCCTGATTTGTCGTAAATATTTAGACTTTTTAATCGAGCATCTCATACATAAAAACGCTAGAAGCACAAAATGAAAGTCAGGATCTAATCTACACAATCAACAATACCAAACACGGCGTTGTGTTATAGGCATATTTAAAATGAGTATAGTTGTTTTTCTTAAAATTTATTATTTAAAAGCAAATAAAAAAGTTTGTACATATAATTGAAGGGAAATTTTGAACTGTGAACTTTTTCTGATAATTAATTAAAGATGTAGCAAGGGTTGAAAACATTAAAGTATTGTCGGACCGAATGATGACATCTTTAAAATATTTTTACTTTCCATTAATACAAAAGACTGAAAGCGAAATAGTTTCATCATTGCCCAGCGGTAGTGGTATGGTACCAATAAAAAAATGTTTATCCCTGAATACAGAAATGCTGTTTAAACGAGTATTGAATGAAGACACTTCATTTAGGCAGTGTTAGTTATCCTTGGCATTTTAATTCAATTTTTGAAATACTATATAAAACTTTGTTTTTTTTAACACCTTCTTCCTTTGAAAAGTGTTTAAACTTCTAATGTCATTGATATCAACAATTTAACTAATGTTGTATAAATAATGATTTTGTAGAGTAAAAAACGTTTTTCTTGTGCAGTTTTCCAACTTCTTGGTCTCCCAGTTGGTCTTCTCGGCACAACTAGCAATTTATGAAAAAGTTCTGTTGAAGACCATTCAATTCCCTGACTAGTTTGAACTTCTGATTTCAGGTATTACAAATGATCCTTTGATGGGGTTCTTCAAGACGTGCTTGATATTGTTTTAAATACATGTTGAGCAATTCGTGTATTGCAAGTTCATCTGTTTTTGATGCATCGTTTTTTTAAAATTTTAATGGATTTAATATTTACTCTTGGAGTTGGATGTTTCCCATTATGCCAATGATGACTGGAATCGATATCTTTATTATCTGGACCTGCTTTGAGTTTTAAAGATAAATCTGTGGAATGTTCCTTAAATGGCAACTTTATAGATGTGGCCTTACAACAGAGACGGGCTTTTGCTGTTTAACAGATTCATGCTTGGGCTTTTCGATAGAGTCTTGCTGGAACAGTAAAAGAGTGTCGAGCTGAAATGTACAATAGAGTAAAGTTTTGGTTGGTCCAAACAGTTTTGACATGGCTGTACTAAAGAGTATTGCTTTAGCTGTACTAAAGAGTCTTCCTGTAGGTGTACCAAAGAGTCTTGCTTTGGCTGTACCAAAGAGTCTTTCTGTGATTGTACCAAAGAGTCTTGCTTTGGCTGTACTAAAGAGTCTTCCTGTGGCTGTACCAAAGAGTCTTGCTTTGGCTGTACCAAAGAGTCTTGCTTTGGCTGTACCAAAGAGTCTTTCTGTGGCTGTACCAAAGAGTCTTGAATTTGCTGTACTAAAGAGTCTTTCTGAGGCTATAACAAAGAGTCTTGCTTTGGCTGTACTAAAGAGTCTTCCTGTGGCTGTACCAAAGAGTCTTGATTGAATGTACCAAAGAGTCTTTCTGTGGCTGTACCAAAGAGTCTTTCTTTGGCTGTTCAATAAAATCTGATGGTTATCAGCTACTAATTTTGAAGCGTTTTTGTCAATGCTATATTAGCATGCTCAGAGTGCTCTCATACCATGAACTATTTTTTAATGGAAAACAAGATAATTTATGTTTTTTTTAAGTGATGTTTTATCATTTTTATGTGTCCTCAAAGATTGAGGCAAACTGTTCCATAACTGAAGCAAAATAGCTTCGAAAGAGAACAAACCGAACGAATTCATTCTCTTTCCATACACACTGGGAACACTCAGTAAGGACTGTGTTAAATAGCGAAGGTTACATACGGATACTTGTTTAGAAATGAGGTTTTGAAGATATTTAGTCGCAAAGCCTTCTATGCATCTGTTAGCCAATGACATAATTTTTGAGTCGTCATCATTCAATTCACTTGCAAAGCAAATTTTCAAAAGTTGCTAAAGGAATAGGACCATTGTTAGATCCTTATAAAGATGTCATTCCTCTATAAATGAAATGAATCTAAAGGGACAATGTTCAGCACCCGTGTAATGGATGGTACACGTTCTACCCATTGAAGTTTCATGTCTACTGAGACACATTTTCCTTTTTAATTTCTCTCATCCCAGATAGCATGTTCAGGTGTTTTTAAAGAGAAATAATTTTAGGCAATCGATTCTTCCTGTTTAAGTTTAAACCACGTAAGACGTGTGGATACGATGGCGGTAGAACTTCATATTCCTTACCTGGTACAAAACATAGGATTACTTGTCCTTAAATGTTATAATTTATTTGTCCATATTACCTATTTAGTGGTTATTTTTTTTTATCCAATGAGATTCCAGCCTTCTTGTATCCAATTGTTTCTTTACATTCCAACACAGTTACCATAACTGTTTCGTTTATTTATTGGGTAACGATTGATAGTTCTCTATTTCTTGTCACAGTAGTTTAGGGAAATTTATATGTACATTTTTTTTTATTTTCAATACATGTGGCTTTTGGACTTAGTGGCCCACATACGTCATGTATAATATTTTTTTTTGTACAATTTCATATAACGTCAATAGGGCGTCTATGTCAGGGAAGTTGCTTGATACATTGGACAGTTCGTTCATTCTCCCAGGCATGTCAGTCCGGGCCATAAAAAAAGCGATATGTCCTAATGATGTAGATCACGTGTTGGAACTCGATCACGTGTCAGTTTCAAATCATACAATCTTTTGGATTTATCAGGCTGTTCGGTTGTTTCCTGACTAGGCAGGAAATTTTCGTTTAATTTCTTTTTTTTAGAATAAAAGTTAATTTCACAAACATATCATGTCCAAAAAGTATGCTATAGACCTGTGTTAAGCACTGAATTTCCACATTAGAAATGCAAGGATATCACATTTGGTAACAAAAGCTTCTATTAAGAATATATATATATATATATTTATATATATATATATTTATTTATTTATTTATTTATATATATATATATATATATATATATATATATATATATATATTTTATATTATGCTTTATATATATATATATTTATTTATTTATTTTTATATATATATATATATATATATATATATATATATATATATATTTAATATTAAGCTTTTCAGATGCACCAAATAGACTGAAAATGGGAACTTTGTCTCATCTGTTAGGATTGTCGGTTGTTCTGCAGTATTACACATTATTAACTATATCTCTCTTTAGATTGTCATGATATGGTCACTTCGCGCTCAGTTTTCCCGATCTGGCTTAACTATTTCTACTTTTTAATTGGAGAATATCATACATGAAAACGTCACCAATACACAATAAAAAGCCATAGCTACACACTTAACCTCCAAGCTCCCAAAGACCCACTCCTTTAAAGATTTCTATATCGCTGATTGGATCCACTACCTAACGCGTTGTAGTATAGATGCACTTAAATCCTACTGTTCTAAGTTTTATTATACAATACCAAAAAAAAAACGTTTTATTTTAATTCTTTAAGGAACTTGTCAAACGTTCATATTGCATGATACGTTATTAATTATGTAGAAAGAGTTCAAAATGTTAAAGTATTGTTGGATCAAAAACGAATACGTTGATTCTATCTTTATCAAATAATTTTACATTCCGTTTATACCGACAAGTGAAAACGAAGCGCTTTTATCTTTCCCTCATAGTTGTGGTACGGTACCAATAAACAAGTTTACCCTCAAAACAGAAATTCTAAATAAAGGAGTTTTAAATGTAAATAGAAATAAGACAAAGCCTCCATTTACAGATGTAATACGCATTCTTTGTTTCATGTTAGAGAGTCATGGCATCATGATTTCTTTTTGGACAAGACTATACAACATGGTTCCTTAGTTACTGCACTAACCTTGTAAATATGTACTGCTCTAATTTTATTACAATAAAAATTCTAACTAAAGCTGTATGAATAACACTAATTCGTGCCACATGTTTTTGTAGTGTGACAACGTTTTTTTGTGTTAAGTTTTTCACCGTTCTGGTGGCTCAGATGGACTTCTTGGTACAGTTAGAATATTATGAAGTTGTTCAGTTAAAGGAACACTAATTCTCTGACTTGTTTGAACTTCCGATACGTTGATTCCAAATGATATTTTCGTTGGATTTTTTCTAGCCTTAAATGATATTGTTTTAAATTTCGTGTCAACTAGTGCATACATTACACTGTCACCTTGTTTGTGATTTAGCGTGTTGTTCAATATTGATGATTTCAATTGCCTTACTGTCGGTTTGGGATAATTTTCATATTATCCACACGCAGAATGGAATCGCCCTCATTTTTATCTGGACCTGTTTTAAGAATTAAAGATAAATCTGTGGAAAATTTATGAAATGGATATTTTCTTGCTGAGGCTTTACAACATAATTTTGCTCACAATGCTCTGATGTCATCAGTTAAAATCATCTCGGCTTTGATAGTTTGGGTAAAAATTGATAAAGCCCCAGTTTGGGTAAAAATTGATAAAGCTTTTTGTTTGGCCACAGAAATTATGGGAATTTGTTGCCTTTTTTTTCCACTTCGATACACGTTTAATGTGATTTCAGTGGACCATATGGGCCATGTATCATACATTTTTACTCTATTATGTAGCTTCGATAGGGCGTGTTTATTAGGGAGTTCTGCTTGGAAAATTTGACAGTTATTTCATCATCGAATACGCCTCTTTTTAAAACATGCTTATTGTATTGTTGATTAATAAGACACGAACAAATTGTGTCAATAGAACAATATAAGTTACGCTAATATTTTTCTATTGACACAATTTGTTCCCGTATTATAACGTTTCTCATTATGCAAATAAAGAATGGAATTTATATATTTCTTCTCTGGTCCTGCTTCGAGTTTTAAAGTTCAATCTGTGGAATGATCCTTGATTGGCAACTTTATAGCTGGAGTTTTACAACATAGTCGTGCTTGTGTTTTTTACATGAGCTTTGTTGTGGCTGTACAGAAAAGTCATCCTGTGGCTGTACACAAAAGTCTTGATATGGCTGTACAACATAGTCTTGGTGTGGTTTTACAATGGAAACTTGCTTTGGCTGTTCAAGATTCTCCAGCTGGGGCTTTACAATTAAATCTGATGGTTTGCAGCTTCTACTTTAAAAGCACTTTTATCAATGCTATTTTAGCATTCTCGGAGTTCTCTGATGTCCGAAAAATTGTTTAATTGAAGACAAAGTCTGAAAGAGTTTCTTATATGATTGTAACATTTTAAAATTTCTCTCAAAAATTGAGTCAACTGTTTCATAACTGAGGCGAAATAGCTTTAAAAGATAACGATACGTATGATTTCTTTCTTTGTCAATCCAAACAGGGAATTTCTAGTAAGGACTGTGTTGAAGAGCGCACGTTCTTTTAGGGAATATGTTTCGAAATCAGATTTTTTTAAAATTTAGTCAGAGAACCCTCTATACAGTTGTACGCCAGGGACAGAATTTCTGAGGCATCTTCAGTTCATTTACTTGCATTGCACATTTTAAGTAAAATAAAAAAAAAATAAAAAGGATTGCTGTTAGATCCTCTAAAGATGGCACTCTTCTATCAAGGAGGAGCTGAATGATTGGGGATATTTATCTCTACCTATGTAATTGACTGTCAACTTTTTACACATTGGTGTTTTATACCTACTAAGAAATGGTTTCATATTCAATCTCCGACATACCAGATAAAATGTTCATAAAATTAAAAATAGAACTATTATTAGGTATTTTATCCTACTTGGATGAGTTCAAACCATGACAGAAGTGTGGAAATAGTGGCTATTCGCTGTACACCTTCATATTCGTTATCTGGTCTATACCATTTGTTTATTTGACAATGTGAATACCATTTAATCTGTTTATACAATCTATTTAATATCTCTTTCTTTATTATTGAGACTCCAGCCTCCTGTTACCAGCTTTGTTATCACCAAAGTTTAGTGACCATTTTCTCGGCATTCATAGCTTTGTTATCACCAAAGTTTAGTTACCATTTTCTCGGCGTTCATAGCTTTGTTATCACCAAAGTTTAGTTACCATTTTCTCGGCGTTCATAACTTTGTTATCACCAAAGTTTAGTCACCATTGTCTCGGCGTTCATAGCTTTGTTATCACCAAAGTTTAGTTACCATTATCTCGGCGTTCATAGCTTTGTTATCACCAAAGTTTAGTTACCATTATCTCGGCGTTCATAGCTTTGTTATCACCAAAGTTTAGTTACCATTATCTCGGCATTCATATCTTTTTTAAAAATTGCTATAAATTTTTGTTTGGCCACAGAAATTTGGGGATTTTTTTTATTTTGCTTCTTCTACTTTCCATACAAGCTTGATTTGGATTTAATGGACCACATCGGCCATGTATGATACATATTTTAACTATTTCATATAGCGTAGTTAGGCGTTTTTATTGTGGAGTTCCTCTGGGAAAATGGACAGTTCTTTCATTTTCAAGGTTTTTCTTCCAGAGCCATATAATCGCAAAATAAGCCACAAGTTGTAGTCCCCGTTTTCGGAACTCGATCACGTGTCAGTTTAAAATCAAATGCCCGTGCTTTTAAATCAGGCTGAATTGATGGTTACTGACAGGGCTGTAAGTTTTTCGTTACATCCATTCATTTAAGATTTACCTTTAATTTAAAATAAAATATAATTTCTTTAAAAAGTTTTCCTTAGATCTGTGGTCCACATTGAACCTTCATTTGACAAAACAAATAACAGCACATTGGGTCACATACAATTTTACTTAGAATTTATATATAGATATATCTCTTTTTAAATACGCTTCTTGAATTCTGAATAAACACTGTAAAAACAAAATGAAAAATGTTTAATCTGTTAGGGGCAGTGTTTTTTCTGCCGGGTTACACGTTACACTTTCTCTTTTCAATATCATATTAAATACAATTTTCTCTCTAGCTTACTGATTTGCCTTCAGTATTTCAAAATTTTAATTCGAACATCTCGTACTGAATAACGTTAAAAATACAAAAAAACATTCAATTTCTACACAATTAAAATTTATGCTAAAACAATCTTTAAATTTTATCTATTGACGATGGACATTATAAATATGGGGTTGTGTTATAGGTATATTTAAATGGAAGTATAGTTTTTTTTTATTACTCAAAAGCAAATAAAAAAGTTTTAAGTATACATCTTTAAAAGGACATGTTCAACTTTGAGCTTTTCATGATAAGTAAATTAAGGTGTAGCAAGGGTTGAAAATGGTAAAGTATGGTTGGACCGAATAATAAAAAAATTGATTACATCTTCAAACTAATTTTACTTTCCATTAATACTAAAGACTGAAAGCGAAGTAGTTTCATCATTGCCCAGCGGTAGTGGTATGGAACAAATAAAATGGTCTATCCTTGAACACAGAAATGCTATTTACAGGAGTTAGAAATGTAATGGAAATAAGATAAAACCTTATTTTTACAGATTTAAGACGCTTCCTTTAAGGATTGTTAGTTATCCATGACATTTATATTCAATTATTGGCAATACTATATAAAATGTTTCCTTAGTACTATATCTTACTTCGTAAAATGTTTAAACTTCTAACCTGTTTAACATCAAGCTCTAACTAATGCTCTGTGAATATCATTACCACTTGTCACATGATTTTGTAGAGTAAACAACGTTTATGTTGTGCACTTTTTCGCCTTCTTGGTGTCCCAGTTGGTCTTCTCGGTACAACTAGTAATTTATGAAATAGTTCTGTTGAAGACAATTCAATTCTTGACTAGTTTAAACTTCTGATGCTCGGTATTTCCAAGGGATCTTTGAACTTCCGATCCTTGGTATTACAACTATTTTTTTTGTTAGAGAATTTTCAAGACTTGGTTGATATTGTTTTCAATACGCGTTGAACAAGGCGAGTATTGCAAATTCATTTGTTTTCATACATCGGGATTTAAAAAAAAATATTGTTGAATTCAAATTTAAGCTCTACTGTCGGTTTTGGAAGTTTCACACAATCCAAATGCAGAATGCGATTGATATCCTGATTTTCTGGACCTGCTTTGAGTTTTATAGATCATTCTGCCGAGTGATCATTGAATAGCATCTTTATAGCTGGTACTTTAAAACAGATACGTGCTGGTACTTTTTAGCAGGTTCTTGTCATTGCTGTACAGAAAAGTCATGCTGTGGCTGTACAATATATTCCTTATAAGGCTGTTCAATAGAATCTTGCTGTTCAATAGTATCTTGATGTGTCTGTTCAAAAGGATCTTGGTGTGGCTGTTCAATAGTATCTTGTTGTGGATGTTCAATAGAATCTTGCTGTGGCTGTTCAATAGGATCTTGATGTGACTGTTTAATAGGATTTTGCTGTGGCTGTTCAATAGAATCTTGATGTTGCTGTTCAATTGGATCTTAGTGTGGCTGTTCAATAGAATCTTGCTGTGGCTGTTCAATAGGATCTAACTGTGGCTTTTCAATAGAATCTTGCTGTGGCTGTTCAATAGGATCTTGATTTGGCTGTACACAAGAAATTATCTGTTGCTGTACGATAGATACTTGCTGTTTCTCTTCAAAGTGTCTTGAATTGGCTGTACAATTAGTGTCTTGCATTGGATGTACAATAGAGTCTTGATATGAAGAATAATGAAACATGGTGTTTTGCAGCCTCTACTTTTGAATTGATTTATTCAATTGCATTTTAGAGTCTTCCAGTGGCTGTACCAAAGAGTCTTGCTTTGGCTGTACCAAAGAGTCTTTCTGTGGCTGTACCAAACAGTCTTGCTTTGGATGTACCAAAGAGTCTTCCTGTGGCTGTACCAAACAGTCTTGCTTTGGATGTACCAAAGAGTCTTTCTGTGGCTGTACCAAACAGTCTTGCTTTGGATGGACCAAAGAGTCTTTCTGTGTCTGTACCATACAGTCTTGCTTTGGATGTACCAAAGAGTCTTTCTGTGGCGGTACCAAACATTCTTGCTTTGGATTTACCAAAGAGTCTTTCTGTGGCTGTACCAAACAGTCTTGCTTTGGATGGACCAACGAGTCTTTCTGTGGCTGTACCAAACAGTCTTGCTTTGGATTACCAAAGAGTCTTTCTGTGTCTGTACCAAACAGTCTTGCTTTGGCTGCACTAAAGAGTCTTCCAGTGGTTGTACCAAACTTTCTTGCTTTGGATGTACCAAAGAGTTTTTCTGTTGCTGTACCAAACATTCTTGCTTTGGATGTACCAAAGAGTCTTTCTGTGGCTGTACCAAACAGTCTTGCTTTGCATGTACCAAAGAGTCTTTCTGTGGCTGTACCAAACAGTCTTGCTTTGGATGTACCAAAGAGTATTTCTGTGGCTGTACCAAACAGTCTTGCTTTGGATGTACCAAAGAGTCTTGCTTTGGATGTACCAAAGATTCCTTCTGTGGCTGTTCCAAAGAGTCTTGCTTTGGCTGTCCTAAATAGTCTTTCTGTGTCTGTACCAAACAGTCTTGCTTTGGCTGCACTAAAGAGTCTTCCAGTGGCTGTACCAAAGAGTCTTTCTGTGGCTGTACCAAACAGTCTTGCTTTGGATGGACCAGAGAGTCTTTCTGTGGCTGTACCAAACAGTCTTGCTTTGGATTACCAAAGAGTCTTTCTGTGTCTGTACCAAACAGTCTTGCTTTGGCTGCACTAAAGAGTCTTCCAGTGGTTGTACCAACCATTCTTGCTTTGGATGTACCAAAGAGTCTTTCTGTGGCTGTACCAAACATTCTTGCTTTGGATGTACCAAAGAGTCTTTTTTTGGCTGGAACAAACAGTCTTGCTTTGGATGTACCAAAGAGTCTTTCTGTGGCTGTACCAAACAGTCTTGCTTTGGATGTACCAAAGAGTCTTTCTGTGTCTGTACCAAACAGTCTTGCTTTGGATGTACCAAAGAATATTCCTGTGGCTGGAACAAACAGTCTTGCTTTGGATGTACCAAAGAGTCTTTCTGTGGCTGTACCAAACAGTCTTGCTTTGTATGTACCAAAGAGTCTTTCTGTGGCTGTACCAAACATTCTTGCTTTGGATGGACCAAAGAGTCTTTCTGTGTCTGTACCAAACAGTCTTGCTTTGGATGTACCAAAGAGTCTTTCTGTGGCTGTACCAAACAGTCTTGCTTTGGATGTACCAAAAAGTCTTTCTGTGGCTGTACCAAACAGTCTTGCTTTGGATGTACCAAAGAGTCTTGCTTTGGATGTTCCAAAGAGTCCTTCTGTGGCTCTTGCAAAAATAGTCTTGCTTTGGCTGTCCTAAATAGTCTTTCTGTGTCTGTACCAAACAGTCTTGCTTTGGCTGCACTAAAGAGTCTTCCAGTGGCTGTACCAAAGAGTCTTTCTGTGGCTGTACCAAACAGTCTTGCTTTGGATGGACCAAAGAGTCTTTCTGTGGCTGTACCAAACAGTCTTGCTTTGTATTACCAAAGAGTCTTTCTGTGTCTGTACCAAACATTCTTGCTTTGGCTGCACTAAAGAGTCTTCCAGTGGTTGTACCAAACATTCTTTCTTTGGATGTACCAAAGAGTCTTTCTGTGGCTGTACCAAACATTCTTGCTTTGGATGTACCAAAGAGTCTTTCTGTGGCTGTACCAAACATTCTTGCTTTGGATGGACCAAAGAGTCTTTCTGTGGCTGTACCAAACAGTCTTGCTTTGGATGTACCAAAGAGTCTTTCTGTGGCTGTACCAAACAGTCTTGCTTTGGATGTACCAAAGAGTCTTTCTGTGGCTGTACCAAACAGTCTTGCTTTGGATGTACCAAAGAGTCTTTCTGTGGCTGTACCAAACAGTCTTGCTTTGAATGTACCAAAGAGTCTTTCTGTGGCTGTACCAAACAGTCTTGCTTTGGATGTGCCAATGAGTCTTTCTGTGGCTGTACCAAACAGTCTTGCTTTGGATGTACCGAAAAGTCTTTCTGTGCCTGTTCAATAAAATGATATGGTTATCAGCTTCTACTTTTGAAGCGTTTTCGTCAATGCTATATTAGCATGCTCAGAGTGCTCTTATACCCTGAACTATTTTTTAATGGAAAACAAGATAATTTAATTGTTTCTTAAGTGATGTTTTATCATTTTTATTAGTCCTCAAATATTGAGGACAACTGTTCATTAACTGAAGCAAAATAGCTTCAAAAGAGAACAAAACGTATGAATTAATTCTCTTTCCATACACACTGGGAACACTCAGTAAAGACTGTGTTAAAGAGCGAAGGTTACTCAACGGATGCTTGTTTAGAAATCAGGTTTTAAAGATATTTAGGTGGAAAGCCCTCAATGCATCTGTTAGCCCATGACATCATTTCTGAGTCGTCATCATTCAATTCACTTGCGAAGCAAATTTGCAAAAAAGTTGCAAAAGGAATAGAACCATTGTTAGATCCTTATAAAGATGTCATTCCTCTATAAATGAAATGAATCTAAAGGGACAATGTTCAGCACCCGTGTAATGGATGGTACACGTTCTACCCATTTAAGTTTCATGTCTACTGAGACACATTTTCCTATTTAATTTCTCTCATCCCATATAACATGTTCAGGAGTTTTAAAATATAAATAATTTTAGGCAATCGATTCTTTATGTTTTAGTTTAAACCACGTAAGACGTGAGGATATGATTGCTGTAAAACTTCATATTCCTTACCTGATACAAAACATTCGCTTACTTGTCCTTAAATTGTATAAGTTATTTGTCTCTTTGACCTATTCAATGGTTATTTTTTTATCCAATGAGACTCAAGCCTTCTTGTATCCAATTTTTTCTTTAAATTTCAACACAGTTACCATCACCTCTGCGTTTATATATTGGGTAACGATTGATAGTTGTCTATTTCTTGCCACAGTAGTTTAGGGAATTTTGTATGCACAGTTTCTATTTTCCATACATATGGCGTTGGGACTTTGTGGACCACATAACGTCATATATAATACATTTTTTTGGTACAATGTCATACAACGCCGATAGGACGTCTATGTCAGGGAAGTTGCTTGATACATTGGACAGTTCGATCATTCTCCCAGGCATGTCAGTCCGGGCCATAAAAAAAGCGATATGTCCTAATTATGTAGATCACGTGTTGGAACTCGATCAGGTGTCAGTTTCAAATAATACAATCTTTTGGATTTATCATGCTGTTCGGTTGTTTCCTGACAAGGCAGGAAATGTTCGTTTAATTGAATTTCCACAATAGAAATTCAAGGATACCACATTTGGGAACAAAAATTTCTATTAAGAATATATA